>OW240914.1:593578-658855 GCA_933207985.1 Pelobates cultripes | reverse complement strand
AATGTACATCTCATTCAATCCGTCCCAAGCTGCAATCCTGGTGGGCTCTCTACCTGACCCAGAGAAACATCCAATGCCCTTTTACCGAAGGATTGTCCAAATCCAAAAGACCTACTCTGCTGCATGGCATGACTTATTTAGTCTCTGCGAAATAAAAGCAGGGGATGCTTATTGGCCCATTATGGAGAAGAGTCTCTCTTGTGCTCGACTCCCTAGTGAAACTGATTTCCCCTCAGGCATTAAATTCTGTGAGTAGCTCTGTAATTGGGCTTCTGATAAATTAGCTGATCAGGCTACCTGCATTAATGAAATAACCCAAGAAAAGTCAGACTCTGTGGAGAAATATCACTCCAGGTTGTCTCAAGTCTTCTCCGATTTGGGTTTCAGTATGTACAATAAGGCCCATACCCAAAAGCTATCTGCAGCCTTCGTAACAGGCCTTAAAGAGTCTATTTGCAAAGGCCTGATTTGCCCCCGCAACTAGTCACCCGGCTGCCAGTCACCCAGCGGTTAACCACCCTGCTACTAGATACCCAGCAACTAGCAATCCTGCAGCCAACCGCCCTTCTGCTGTCCCTGACCAAGCTCACATAGAGCTCTTGCGCTAGGTAACTTGCAAACCTGTGTCACCTACCCCTGTCATGGCAGTGTCTTCAGGGGATAAGGGGGGCCCCTAGCCACGGTAGTCCTCCCTGTAGAAGGCCACCCTACCACCTTCTTAGCTGACACAAGTGCAGCCAGAAGTGTCCTTAGAGAGCAAGACCTGCCTGACTCCTCATTCCTGTCTAATATTGATGTCTCTTGTGTAGGGGTAGATGGCACTCCTCAAAATAGCCTTTTAACTAAGCCCTTGAAGGTTGGCACCTTATCTCCTGGCCCATTTTGTGGTGTCTTCTACCTGCCCAATTAACTTGTTAGGTGCAGATGTTCTCTCCCGCTTGCAGGCCTCTATCACCTTTACCCCTGATGGCCAGAATGAAATATCTTCTCCCCTGTCTGCTGCTGATACATCAGCTCTCTGCTCACTACCCCTATTACTCCACCTGGAGGAGCCTGCCAAGAATGCAATGGGTACTAGAAACCTCCCCCAGTGTTTTTTCCAGAATTACTCCCAAGCTGTGGTCCACATGCCCAGAGGACATTGGCTGCCTCCGTGCTCCCCCAGCTCTGGTAAAGCTCATCCCAGGGGCCTGTCTGCCCCGTAAACCGCAATACCCTCTGAAGCCTGCTCAGGCCCTTGCTATTTCTCAGCAGGTTAAAAGTCTCCTGTCCAATGGTGCCTTGGTACCCTGTAAGTCTCACTGCAACACACCTCTGTTCCCTGTGAAGAAGAAAACTGCAAAAGGAGAACCAGAGAAGTACAGGATGGTTCAAGACCTGTGGGCTGTTAATACCAGAAGCATCCATCCTCATGCAACCTCTCTATGATGCCCTCAAGACTGAACCTTTTCTCTGTCCCCCGAGGCTCTCTCCTGCTTCCATGCCTTGCAACGTGCCATCTCCTCTGCACCAGCCCTGGGCCTTCCTGACTACAAGAAAAACTTTAAGTTGTTCGTGTCTGAAAGAAAGGGACATGCTACTGGAGACCTCACTCAGCTCCATGGCCCCATTGGCTTTTTCTCTTGCCAACAGAATGCTACAGCAAGAGGCGGACCCTCCTGTCTCAGAGGGGTTTTTGCTGCACATGCTCTCATTGACAAAACCAATGACTTGGTACTTGGCCATCCTCTTGTCATCCTCGCCCCTCATGACAGTGCTGTTATCCTCAATCAAGTCCAACTCAAGCATCTCTCTTCTGCCCACCACCTCCGCTTGCAATGTACTCTAATACTACCAGACAATGTTTACTTACAGAGATTTTACTCCGTTAACCCATCCACTCTTCTTCCACTTCCCGAGGGGGGAACTGCACAGTATTGGTACAGCCTGGACATAGATCTAATCTTCTAGCTGTTTCTTTCTGACTGAAATCAGAAGGGCCCAAACCATGCCCTTCGTCTATGATACTCATGCTTTCCCTCACTGCACCTTGTGGTACAAACCCACCCCAGGACCTGACCCCCACTATGAAGAAGAACTGTTCCAATTGATGGAAGTGGCATTCACCATAACAGACCTGTTCTTTGATTCGAAGGGCAACAGCATGGCTCTAGTCCTCCTGCCCCCAGAAGCTACTCATCTGTATCATCACTTGGACACAGCCATCCCGCACATCTCTATAATCAAGTCACCTCAGATCTCATGGAAAGATCTTGGCCCTATGTCAAAATTGTGGAACACTGAAAGGGGTATCATCAAACAAAACCTGAACTGGAAAGTAATTGGCTATCCCCAATTCTATGCAGAAGCTGCATGCACCGCAATTCCCCCTACAGACCATGATCCGAATCCACCTCATGATTGCTTTGAACAGATGAAGATGGAGACAACACATCTCTCAACTGTACATGATGCTGCTCTACAAGAACATAACCTCACCCTATTTGTGGATGGCTCCAGATACGCTCATCAACAAGGAAGATATCATACTGGATTTGCTGTCACCACAGTGGATGAAGTACTTCAAGCATTCTCACTTCCCTCATCCATGTCTGCACAAGAAGCTGAACTACAGGCTCTCACCACAGCATGCAAGATCTCTGAAGGAAAACACGCCAATATCTGCACTGACTCAAGATATGGACTAGGCGTGGCCCATGATTTCGGACTAATCTGGAAGACAAGAGGATTTCTCACAGCAACTGGCACACCGGTCAAACACAGCACGGCTATCAAGGAGCTGATGGATGCCCTACTCCTTCCTGAAGAAGTGGCCATACTCAAGGTAAAGGCTCACGGGAAACTGAACTCGGATGAAGCACGAGGCAACCATCTAGCTGATCAAGCCGCCATGCAAGCTGCGTGTGCACCTTGGGAAGTGGACAGAAGAGTGTCCATCGCAGAAGTCCCCATATCCACCATGCAGACCTTATCCACAGACCTCAAGCTCCTGAAGGAACAACAAGCACCTGCTGATCCTGAAGAAATACAAAGCTGGAAACAGAAAGGGGCAACCCTTAAAGTACTCCAACAACCTCAGGTTCTGTTTACCCAAGAGCATGTACTCAGTAGTGGTGCAGTGGGCACATGGAACATCACACCTGTCCAAGACCCTCATGAACTCCCTGATCAACAAATACTATGATGCACCTTCTTGACAAACAGTTACTGCAGATCCTGCACCGTCTGTGCCAAGTGCAAACCAGGCAGGATGGAAACTCCCCTCCCCTCCCCCCCCAAAGTATCTAGCCAAACCCCACTATCCTTTCCAAAGAATCCAGGTTGACCACAGCCAAATGCCAAAGAGTAACTGGTTTGAATATGCACTAGTTATAGTGGACATGTTCTCAGGGTGGCCAGAGGCACATGAATGGCACCCTAAAAGCTAGAATGTTGAAAATGGCCCAAGAAACTAACCTGTCATGGCCAGATAGCCTCCCCGTTGCTCTGTTTAGTGTAAGATACACACCAAGAAGGAGGTTTGCTGCGCCCCTTATGAGATTCTGTTTGGATCAGCACCTAGACTCAGATGCTATTTCCCCCAGCAACTTCAGCTCCACTCTGTTTTGGTTGACTGTGTTATTACTCTCTCTCGTGCGTTGACCAAACTCCATGCCCAAGTGTTCTCTTCCATTCCAGATCCCGAGACAAGTACCCATCGATTGCTGCCTGGTGATTGGGTTTTGGTCAAGAAATTCATGAGGAATCACTCTGAGACAAGATATGATGGTCCTTTCCAAGTCTTCCTAACTACAGCCACTTCTGTTAAATTGGCCGGGAAGAGCACCTGGATACACGCTTCTCACTGCAAGAAGGTTCCAGCTCCAGAGGAGGTGGACTGTCCTAAGTCATGATTGTCCTGCTTGTCTTTTCACTACTTGTCCTGGCAATGGCCCAACAAGTAGCCATTACTAAAATGACAATGCATTTACATTTTGGTACAACTCATCCAACACACGTGTGGCTACTTTTACATTTGACTATTGTGAAATTGTCAGTTGTCCATTCTCTCAGTCATTGAAGCCAAAGATATATAAGGAAATACCCTGCATGAAAGACCCATATATATGTGTTACAGATTATCAGTGGGGACAAAACTGTGGTTACTGGAGGGCGGTGGGTTGGAATGCAGGGTTAGGTTGGGGCTATAAGCTGCAGGGTGCCTCAGATAGAAAAGACAAAAATGGAGTGTCCCTACTGGACAGAATTACTCTATTTAGACCAAGAGGGGACCACCCATGAAACTCACCCTAAATATATTAAATCCTACCCCTGGTGATGTTGGCCGATATATACTGGGAATGTATTGGAAAGGAGGAGGTTCCTATAATAAAAGGGGAAGTTTTTTACCTCCAAGATATGTACAAATCACCCGAGTGGGTAGCTCCCCAATATGTGATCACCAAACCACTTAAACCCCACATCCAGACCTTAAAGGACATGATTGCCATAGCAGACCCTACGTTTGAAGATACTATGGCAGTAGGGACAGGATTCTCTGATAGTAAGCTATGGCTAGAGTGGATGAGATATAATGCTAACTAACATAATAAAACTAACTGCTATGTATGTGGAGGAGCCAGACCCCACCTAGGTACTGTACCCTTAACCTTACCTCTTGACATAGAAGTGTGCTTCCTGAGTCTTTTTATTAACATTGGGACTAACCAGACAGTGTGTGAATCTTGGAAAAAGGAGTATCCTATTGTAGCGGATGGCCATGAGCCGCCCTGGGACTTACATTATGTTTAAACTGTATTAGTCTATTTGCTAAATGTCTTTGCAGTAGGGGAATGTATTCGTGTAATAGCTAAGGTCTATGTGTAAAATGTATTGGATTCGTCTGAATGTAAGGTAGTTTCATTCCCTTAGTTTGTTCGAATGAAACTACCGAACAGTCAGACCTCCCCTGTGTGAAGTGTGTCCTCAATTACCCATTGCAACATTGTTGCGAACGGGTAATTGACAAGTGAAGTAGCCGTCCTTTGTTCTCGGGGGTGGCCGCCATTCGACAAACGAACACGTGGCGGCGGCCATTTTAAAACTCCCGAACAGCGGTGTTTTGCCGTCGAGTGTCTGGAACTCAAATCGGACACTCGACTAGGCGAACACCGCTGAAACCACCACAAGTCCGGTCCGTTCGGTTCCTAACTACCGAACGGCCCCTCGTTCGGTAGATAGAAATAACCGAACGAGGGGATTCCGGCGAACCCTCCCTAGCCTCTGTAGCTAGAGGCTTTCGTATAGTTTATTCCCTGACTCCAGGACCGACCCAGGCCCCCATCGCATGGAACCCCATTCGGCTGTTCTCTCCCGTGCGGTCGGTCATTTTATTCCCTCCATAAATTTCCCGAACCCCTGGTCTGATCTGGGTGATTTTTAGATATGTTGTTCACCCAGATCAGGGCTATCAGGGGGTGTAGGATTTAAAGGGGTACCCCTACGTTTAGGGGTACATCCAGAAATGGGGGAAATTACTGTACTGGATAAGGGGATTATGATGCCGGCTGAGGGGAGGAGATGTGTGGGAGGTTACCAGGACAGGATTGGCTACTGTATTAATGAATGTAATCCCTCCCTTGCATGGGAGCATGCTTTAAAAGGCCAGTGTGGATTAAAGATTTCAGTTCTGCTCCTGAAACTGTGTGTCGTCCAGTTATTGGGATTGCTGTTGGGATATTGCTGTGTTATTTTGCCTGCTGGAGACCTTGCTTCTGGATTTACAATTTATTTGTTCCTGAGCCTCACTTGGATTATAAGCGGAGATACCTGGGGAATATTGCATCTCCGCTACACCTATAATAACTAAGACCCCCAAACCACCTGAGATATCACCATTTATCCAGGGAACTACACATGCTAGGGCATATACAGTGAAAAGGGCAGGTTTCTGGGAAATTTCACCAGCGGGTATTGTGCCACCTATAGCGAAGTTCCAGCCATCTTGTAAATATATCAGACTCAATCCCTGGGAGACTTATATTGGTTATGTGGGGACATGAAGATTAGGACAAGGTTGGAAGGCTTATGGTAGGGTGAATGCGCCTTGGCTAAGGCTATTATGCCCCTACACATAATATCTGACGATCCCCAGGACACACTTGATGACACACGCACACATATTCAAACAAGGAGAAATGCCCCTATAAAAGGCAGTTTCGACCCAATATATATATATATATATATATATATAGATAGATGGATGCCAAGGGGGGTGCCAGATGAATTTAAAGCAAGGGACGAAGTTGCTGCAGGGTTTGAATCCATCACTGCCAATAAGAACGTGAATTGGATTTGTAACGGACCGTTTTGAAAAAAAAACGCTTAGACGATAATCCCCTTTCAGAGACAGGCACAGCTACTGTAGAATCACCAAAACTCACAAACTGAATACAAGTGAATGCTCCAAACTCCCGAACGGCATACAAGGGAATGCTCCAAACACTCGAACTGCATACAAGGGAATGGTCCAAACACTCGAACTGCATACAAGTGAATGCTCCAAACTCTCGAACTGCATACAAGTGAATGCTCCAAACTCCCGAACGGCATACAAGGGAATAAGGTAGCACTCCAAATACACGAACAGGAACCATACGAATTGCTGCTACCAGACGAACAGGAAAAGCTCCCAAGCGGCTTACACTCCTGGCAATCAGTCCTTAGCAGCATACAGTAAATCCCCCCAAAGACGAGACAAGGCTCCGTGTTGAGGGTCAAGCAGTGGTCTGTTTAATGAGGGCTACCTGCCCAGTATTTATGCAGGTCTCCCACCTGGTGGACACTCCCCTAGGGGACCAGATGGAAGACTGTAACAAAAGACAGACATGTACCAATTACAGACATACAGAAGTAAAACATCCCCACAATGCATCCTGGCTTCCTCCCCTCTGCCCTGGAGAAGTAATTCAATTATCTCCCAGGACAAAGCCAAAACTCCATTACACACGTGGGGACACAAAGACAGACTATCACTTTAAAATACATAATGTAACATTTATTACACAAAACACAGACATGTAACATACCCCCAGATAGCTCAGGTCTGAGTGCACATTATTAGGTGAATGGCACTCAGACCACACGAATACAGTTTAATCGCCATGGAGCTAAAGTCTTTACACAGTCAGTTTCATACGAATGGGCTCCATGGGATTCCTATCTGGGGTATAACATATTCAACCAAAACTACCGAACACCGGGCCGTTCGTGCACTTCCACCGAACAAGAAGGGAGGTCGGCGGCTTCAGCGGTGTTCGCGCAAAACTGTGTCCGATTTTAGTTCCATGAAAATAGAGGCGAACACCGCTGTGCATTCGTATGTTTAAAATGGCCGCGACCTCGTGTTCGGGATACGAATGGCGGCCACCCAGCATTCGTCAATTAAGCTGCGGTTAACCGCAGCTTCAGGGAGGTTAATTGCCGGCACACTCCAGCTCCCAGGTGGTCCAGTCATTCGTACGGTTGTTCGGTAGATTGAATCTACCGAACCCCAGGCAGAAAGGCACGAATGAAGCTTTTCTGCAGGTAAAAAAGATGTCTTTTAACAGGGGGCCATAGTCCAAAGGCAGCAGGCGAGCAACCAGGCTTCTCCAATGCAATGTGGCGAGATTGGTCTCGTCACAGGATTAATTACGTATATTATAACCAGCACTGATTCGTAAATTATACAAGAGATGCTCTTCAAGGGATAGCTGAGCAACTACAAGCCACATCCCAGATGGCATTCCAAAATATGATGACCCTAGAAATTATCATAGCAGAAAGAGGAGGAGTGTGTAAAATGCTCCCAGACACTATGACTTTTTGCACCTACAACCCAGCGGTTGGGGGAGTATGAACTGTCTGTGTAATGGGCTGTTTAGCACTTACCAGTTCAATTTCGTATCCCCTTTTGTCTTGAATCTCCTTTCTAGTTTCCAGGAACAGCCGTTCAATTCCACGGAAGTTGCTGGGTACATGAGTAACTTTCGCTGTACAATGCTAGTAATGTCATCCTCCGCGCTGACAGGAGTAGGTTTTTCCCTGGATCTTCCCTGGATCTATCCATTTCGTCCAGCTCCAGTAGGTCAGCTATCAGCTCTCTCCGTGGTCGGTTGCTGGCACTCCGTCCCCTGGTTTCCAACAGATCTTTCAGTGTGGGTCTTTTCAGTCTAGCGTACTGGGACTCCATTCAGCACTTGCTTTGTGGATGACAAGGACCATCCCGCCGCTGCCACCAATGTAACGGCTACCCAGGTAGTAAGGGGTATCAGCCGTTGGAGACGTCCTTTTCCTGGCAAGCTGCCGTGTAGTAATGGAGTTCTTAATCCCATCCACGAAATCCAAGGGTAGAGTCAGGCATAGCTGTAAACTGGAGCAGAGTAACGGTACAATAAATCCCCTCCAAGAACGAGACGAGGCTACGTTTTGAAGGGTCAAGCAGAACTGATGTTTATTGACAGTGATCTCCTTTTATGCAATGCTTCCCTGGAAAGGGCTACACCTACATAATTAACACAATAACCAATCACATACATGGTACAACCCCCACGTCTCCTCCCTTCAGATAAACATTTAACATAATTAACACACACACAATTTTACCCAATTTCTGGATGTACCCCAGAAACAGGTTTTGGCCTTGCGGTCGGTCTCCGTTCGTGCATTAAAACCCCACGAAACTCTTGCCATCCACAGCTATCTCGGTGTTCGCCGGAATCCCCATGTAAGGTTTAGTCTTTCTACCGAACGGACGGTCGTTCGGTAGTTCCAGCACAAATCTACGTTGTCCTGGAGGTCTCAGCGGTGTTCGCCTGTTTGCGTATCCGTTTTTAGTTCCAGGCGATTGCTGGCAAACACCGCTGTTTGTGCGTAAGATGCCCACGAACACGTGTAGAGTCCCGAAATGGCGGCCACCTATGCTTAACACAAAGGATTTGTGCTGAACCATACGAACGGCTGAAATCGAGCTGGGAGGTAAAGTATCACTTTATTGCACACCAGGGTGGTCCGGTGTTCGGTAGCTTGGATTCATTCTTGGGTAATAGTGATTCACATGCAACAAGCAGTTCGGTACTTTGTATATCCATCTGTATTATTATTAAGGGTGTCCAGGCAGAATTCATAATAAGTTCCTGTCACAAATAGTGATAGAAGAATAAGTAGGGGAAAATAGCGAATAGAAAAAACGTAATCCCCAAGATAAGACTCCAAACAATCTCAATAGAAAATAGATATAAATAAATCTTTGAAAAAGAAAAGCAACAATACAGGACGAAAGGAAAAGTCACTAACATAAGGAATAAATATATATAAATAATCCCACAGCCACTCGCTAAGAGCAGGAGGCAGTGGTACTGCTGATCTGTACTGGTGAGGAGCAGCAAAGAAAGAGGAAATTATGAGTTTGGAGGGGAGTTTTGTTGTCTCTAACTCTTTTTCAGATTGGTTGTTTATTCTCTGTGTTAATGTGCTGCTGTGGAGTTCTAGTGAAGAGAGACTTAAGCAAATATGAAGCCTCCTGTCATTAATAAAATTAGAACATTATAGCCCTGTATGTTATCTGTTTATGGAAGATTTTCATCCAATTACAGTTTAAACATCTGCAAGACTCTGATAAAACCCACCTCTTCAGGCAGAGAATTCCATTGTCCTGACAGTTATGGCCTTTATTTTATGCCTTAGATGAAATTCCTTTCTTCCAGCTTAAGACACTCTGTCGA
Source organism: Pelobates cultripes (assembly GCA_933207985.1). NCBI lineage: Eukaryota > Metazoa > Chordata > Amphibia > Anura > Pelobatidae > Pelobates > Pelobates cultripes. The sequence continues at coordinate 649,112 of OW240914.1, read as the reverse complement.
CATATTGTTTAAGATGCTGTCACAAGATGGTGACAGGAGTAGGTGTTTTTGTATATGTGTCAGTGTGTGTACATCTGTATGTGTGGCAGTGTGTATCTGTATGTGTGACTGCATGTGTGTCAGTGAGCACAGCATGTGTCAGTGTTTATCTGTATGTGTGGCAGTGTGTGTGTTTGTATGTGTGGCAGTGTTTGTATCTGTGTATCTGCATTGTATATAATATATAAATAAAATGTGGGGCTGGGGGTGTCTGGGTTTGAGAAAAAGAGGAGGTGGGGCAAATGTAAAGTTTAAAATAAGAGCAACTACATTAATTAAAAACATATTACTAATATGAGGGGTACAGTTTATGGAAATAGGCTGCCAGAAAAGACTGGACAAAAGACATGTAACGAATGCTAGTATAGTAGAGCCCATTCGCCTATTTCCTCCCAATTCAGAACAATTCTCCATACGAATGGCAGTCCCTGCAGTAATGTAGACAAATGGTTTTAAGAGCATGCCTGAAACTGTGGAATGGTATGTTACTTCGACCTCCTAGTGGAAGTAATGTGACAAACAAATCAGCCGAGGAACACAACTGCAGAATTAATAGGTTGCTCTATACCTTTAAGAAAAACAAAAAAGAACTTTCAGTATGATTTCTTGAGAGGTTTTATTTATCTCTTAATGAATCAAGGTGAAGACAATTTATCTCATGCTTCCAGTTTTGGCATGAAGAAAAAAAAAAAAACTTTATGTAATTCTCTTGTTTGCATTAAAAAGAAAAAATAATGATAATAATGTCTTCACTTATACAAATTAGGATTTAGAACAAATTATAATTAGAGTTAATGAGTGGCACATGGGAATTGATTTTCCTTACATGCAGGTTGCAGCAATAATTAAATTTGATAAGTGGCACAATGAAATTGATTATCCTTATATGTAAGTTGAAGAAAAACACCTTTTTCCCCAAAACTTCAAAAGCACCCCAAGATACATAACATCTCCATAAAAGTCATATCCCCTAGTAGCCCTGATCTGGGTAACCAACATATCCAAAAATCACCCAGATCAGTTGATGGGTTCGGGAGTTTCATGGATGTCTTAGTTTGACCGACCGAACATGAGGCTCTTTCCCAGAAACAGTTCCATGAGTTCAGGTCAGTCTATTTCGGAAAGTCTGGAAACCGAATAAATTCACAAACCGTACTCCCTGGCTCATAGTAGCGTTTGTTCCCCTGGTTCGTGGGAACAAAACTATCGAACAGTGCCCTCCTAGTTGGTCGGGAAAAGGAAGCAGGCCTTTGCAAAGTTTGACTGGTGTTCGGGAAGTTGAGTGTCTGATTTTGGTTTCAGACACTCGACGACAGAGTATCGCTGCCTCCTATTGTGCGAACAAGATGGCCGTCGTTTTCTCCTGGACGTGGCGTTCGACTATATGAACAGCGGCCACACAAGAAGAGCACTAATTCCTTGATCTCTTTGTAGTTAATGAGCCAGGGGGTGGTCTGTGTCCGGTAGTTTCAACTGCTGAACAGAAAAAAGTAAAAAAAAAAACAACGAAATAACAGGGTAATTTCTTCACAAGACTATTTCACTTACAGCAGAGGAAAGGGTTTTTTGTTTTTTTCAGTAAGAACAATAAAGATGTGGATAAAGTATGGGAACCAATCAAACACTCAATTTAAGGGACTTTATGGGCACCCAGACCATGGCAAAAGTGACCTCGCAACTGGTTTTTGGAGGGGCCAGTTTGTTTGCCTCCTACCCTGTGACTATGGAGCCCTGCAATATACCTTGCCCAATACACTTTAAAAGGCTCCATTCATGGGGGCAGAGCCAAGCTGCTGAACTGCATGGACACGACTGTCCATAGCTCCCACAAAGCAATATACAATCTGTTGCCAAATGCAATAATTGTTTGGTTTTATTGAAAGACATCATTACTGATGTTGTTATACTTATGTCTATCATCCGCCCAATGGCCCTGAACTGAAAGAGAGGACAGGGAACCCCCATCACAAAGAACCTGTCCGAAAACCAAGATGGGGGGGCAGACCTAGCACCCGCCACAAAACAGGACATAGGCAATATTGAAGGAGGTGAAACAAACGTTCGACGCTATATGCACCGCACTGGATACTGGCCATGACCCAAAGAGTCCAGGCCACAGAGGAAGACATCATTAACATTCGACAAGACCTGAAAATAATGGGAGACTACCCTACGCCACTACAAAATCTGACTCCAATCAGAGTGGACGCCATAGAAGACCGCAACCGGCCCAAGAATCACCCTCCACTTAGCTTCACACACATGGGACCCTGCGAGAACTGTCTTATTCACCCCCTACAAGAGAGCATAAGAAACGGCGGTGACCTGAACTTCACCACGGGGGACCACACGTACCACATAGTCCTGCTGACACCCTAAATATAACAGTTTCTTTAATACCATGTGTTATATAACTTTTACTGTGTTTTGTAAGTTTGTTGTATCTTACGTTTAGATGATAATGGAGAACCAAATATTGGGTCTTCCTCGATATGATGGGAGCAGTTTGAGCACCCACAACGACTCAAAAATGGTTACCAACCACTATTGGCTAGACATAACCCCCCATCCTGTAAGGGGTCCTCAATCGTCTTGCACACCGGAGAGCCAGAGCCTACCACGAGACACGCACACACACACCAGGAGACTGACAGGGCATACGCTGCTGCAAAACACCACAACCTTCACATAGCATAGGATGACGCGGCCAGATCGCAATCAGCGCCAGTCCTACTCTCATAGACTAAGCAGCCATGCTGTGCTTAAGGGACTGGTACACACAACAAACCCCAGAGCACAATACATAAATTCATGCCCCTACAGCCTTATTCAACCCACGTTTCGGTGCCACCCTGAAACGCCTCCAACTCGTCTCATTACTCACTGGATTACTTATATTCTAATTCACCTCACATCATAACCTCACTGTATGACTCAAGGCTCACATGTAAGTCTAATGATGTATTATGATGTCCTCCACATGTATTTACAAAACCATAAAATGTCTGAATTGACTAGATTGATGTTAGCAAGCTAAACATGGTACCATTAAGGGTAAAAAATGTTTCACTCCATAAAGAGAGAAAAACTGTTTAGGGCCTAGGACCATGCTGCACTCAGGAAATAACATATGATCTGTGATATATGTTTTTAAGATCACTATATGACTTTTTAAAAATGTGATAATTAAGTTAATAGGCAAACTCGGACATTGTTATATTCTTATTGGTCTGTACAGTTTGTAATGCGGTGCCCAGGTCCACAGGAAATATATGTGAGAAAATATTCTATAAACTACACTAAAGAGACACGCACCTGGCCACAACAGGAAGGTTACAGTTAAACCCAATCATAGGAGAATAATCCTAGGAAGATCAGTAAAAAGACTAAATCAAAAAATACACAAGGTTACATTTATACATAAAATACAGACATTCTACCTATCCCCAGATAGCTTAGATCTGAGCGCACGTTATTACCGGATGGCGCTCAGATCACATACATACAGTTCAATCGCCATGGAGCCAAAGTCTTTCATACAGTCTTTCAGTATACGGCTGGGCTCCATGGCATAGCTATCTGGGGTAGCATGGCTTTAACAGTCCGCAGAAAGGCACAAACCAGGGAAAAAGAACAGGGGCCATAGTCTAAAGGTAAGAGGCGGGCAAGCAGCCCCCTCCAAGGACACGTGGCAAGGTCGGTTTCGCCACAATCAGTAATAGTTCTTTTAGTAGTTTTTGTTTTCTTACATGCCATGCAGCAATTACATTTATAGAAACCTTTTTTGTCCATAAAGTTGTTAATTTTATTTCTACCTTATGTGTTGTTAAAGGCTCGTCTTTTTGTAGTTTGATTCCTGCGAGTAGGGATTTGATTTGATGCTGGGCGTGTTATATTGGGTTTGGAGTTCTGGGAAGGGTATCAGGCTATTGTCTCTATATAAGTGGTTGATCGTGGTGCAGCCTGCTTCCTTCCACATTTTGACGTCAAGGGAAGGGATGCCCACCGCCAGGCATGAGATTGGGGCTTGTCCTTTTATGGCTCTGTGGTCTCTCCCCCCAGCTTTCTGCTCTTCCCAGTGTTTTAGGGTTAGGGCTGTGGTTGGTAGGGGTTGGAAAAGTTTAGGACGTAGGGATCCTGGGAGCCAGAAGAGGTCCCGTATTGTTTGTTTGTTTGCCCAGTGTGCTTCTATCTGGGCCCATTGTAATGGTTCCCCCTCCGCTGTGGCTGTTTTGATTACTGTTAATTGGGCTGCTCTATAGTATGTCTTTATGCATGGTAGGCCTAGTCCCCCCCTCATGACTGGTTGTTGTAGGATCCCTGAAGCTACCCTAGGTCTCTTATTAGCCCATACAAAGCGGTTAAACAGTCTCTGCATGGAGGATATGTAAGTTTTCGGCAGTTGTATCGGGAGGGTGCGTAGTAAGTATTGGAGCTTTGGTAGCAGCATCATTTTGATCGCTGATAGTCGCCCCACCCAGGATAGGTACTTCCCTTCCAGGATTCCAGTGTGGTGGCAATCTCTTTCATGAGCGCTATGTAGTTTTTGTCTAGGAGTTTGCTTAGATTCTGTGGGATTTTTATGCCCAAAAACGTCAAATGGTCAGACCTCCAATCAAAGGGGAATGTGGCTTTGAGCCTCTCTAATGTGTCTTCCCGGATCCCCACGCCTATGGCTTGTGTCTTGTTTATGTTTAGCTTGTAGTATGAGTGTTTTCCGTATTCCGTTATAGTGGCCATCAGATTTGGTAGAGACGTGTGGTTGGGTAAGGGTTAGCAGAATGTCATCGGCGAATAAGTTCGCCTTGTATTCCTTGTCCCCTATTGTCACTCCATGGATGGATGTGTTTTGCCGTATGGCCGCCGCCAGCGGCTCCAAGGCCATCACATATAATAGTGGTGAGAGGGGCACCCCTGGCGGGAGCCATTGGTTATGGTGAGGGGCTCCGAGACGAATCCCGCGTTTAAGACCTGTGCGGTGGGAGCGCTATATAGTGCCCTGACCGCTGAGAGGAAGCCCTCTGGTGCCTCGAATTTTCGAAGGACTTGTTCCAGGAACTCCCAGCCCAGCCGGTCAAAGGCCTTCGCCGCATCTAGCGACAACAGCACACTCCCCACCTTCATGCGTTGGGCGCTGTGTATGATGTCCATGACTTTCCTAGTGTTGTCGCCTCCTTGCCTATTTTTGATGAACCCTACTTGGTCTGTGTGTATAATCTGTGGTAATAAGGAGCCCAGTCTTCGCGCATAGATTCGCGTAAAGCTTGGCATCTGTGTTCAATAGGGATATGGGACGGAAGTTTTGTGGGCATGTGGGTGGTTTCCCTGGCTTGGGGAGTGTGATAATGTGTGCCAGCAGTGTCTCGGCGGGTAGTTTTTGTAGGCGGGTGGCTTCATTGAAGGCGTTCGTTAGGTGCGGTGCTAGGATGGCATGACATTTTTTGTAGTAACCGTTGGCGAAGCCGTCCGGGCCTGGGGATTTGCCCGACGGCAGGCCGAGGATGGCTGTTGTTACCTCTCCTTGTGTTATTGTGGCATTTAGTGCTTGTTGGTGTTGAGTTGTGAAGGTGGGTAGTTGTATTGTGTCCAGATAGGTTTTTATGGCCTGTGTTTGTGGTTGATGTGTGTGTGGGTCGTCCGCTAGGTTGTATAGAGAAGTGTAATATTTAGCGAAATTGTTGCTTATGTCCCTGGGTGCTGTTACTTTGTGTCCTGCTTCCGTGGTGAGGTGTGCTATCTTGTGTTTTATTTGTGTTGCTTTGAGGCGTTGCGCTACTAGTTTGCTTGCCTTGTTTCCTTGTGAGTAGTTGGTCGCTCTAAGCTTACATAGGTAGTGACCAGTCTGTTCTAGGGCTTGTTTGTGTATTTCTTGTGTTATTCCCATGATGCGAGTTTTTAGTTCTTGTGTTGGGGTAGATTGGTTCTGGTTTGTGAGTGTCAGGGACCAGGAACCAGACAGAGACAGAACTAGATGCAAACACACCTTTATTAATAAATAACAAATAAATAACAAAAGCAAAGTCCAGGAATCAAGCAGGGGTCAGTCACCAGAGCGGGTAGTCAGACAAGCCAGGATCAGGAGCACGGAGAGCAGCGGAGTCAGGAACAAGGCCGGAGTCAGGAACCAGGAGCAAACAGGAAACACAGGAACAAGGAGACTTCTGGGGAACAGGAAACCACGCAAGGGCAAGGAGGTTCTGGGATTTGCTGCTTAAATAGGCAGCACTGATTAGCAGCAGGGTTGATTACTACTCTCAGGTGAGTAACCGTGGCAACATGCAAAAGGAGCTGATAGTAATTGCAGCTGAAAACTCTTTCACTGACACAGAAAGGGTTGCTGTTTAAAACAGCAAAGAAACCCTGACAGTACCTCCCCCTCAACGACTCCCCCCATCTCTGCTGGTGGGTCCGGGCTTCATGGGGAAGCGGGCGTGAAAGGAACGAAGGAGGGATGGTGCATGGACATCAGAGGCTGGAACCCAGGAGCGTTCCTCTGGACCGTATCCTTTCCAGTGCACCAAGTATTGGATCTGTCCTCTGAAGACTCGTGAGTCAATGATGCTGCGTATTTCATATTCCTCATGATTGTCAACCAGAACAGGACGTGGACGTGGCACTGAGGTGGTGTAGCGATTACAAACCAACGGTTTCAAGAGGGAAACATGGAAAACATTTGAATGCGCATGTTAGCAGGGAGGTCAAGTGCGTAAGCTACAGGGTTAACCCTTCGAAGAATACGAAATGGCCCAACGTATCGGGGTGCCAGTTTTTGTGAGGGAACACGGAGGCGTAGGTTGCGAGAAGACAGCCAGACCCTCTCTCCGACCTGATAGGTAGGAGCAGGAAGGCGTCTGCGGTCGGCCTGGAGTTTGTATTTCTGCATTGCGCGTTGCAAAGAGTTCTGAACCTGCACCCAAGTGGAACGGAGTTCCCTGAGATGTTCCTCCAATGCCGGTATCCCCTGTGGCAAAAACGTATCAGGCAACATAGTTCGCCAAGAATGGGGATAGCCGGGAAGAGGCATTAATCGCACTATTGTGGGTAAACTCCGCCCAGGGTAGCAGATCAGACCAGTTGTTCTGGTGGTCAGAAATGTAGCAACGCAGAAACTGTTCCAGTGTTTGGTTAGCTCGTTCTGCTGCACCATTGGATTGCGGGTGGTAGGCCGAGGAGAAGGAAAGCTGAATTCCCATTTGTGTACAAAAGGCTCTCCAAAATCTGGACACGAACTGGCTACCCCTATCTGAGACTATCACTGTAGGTAACCCATGCAAAGGAAAAACCTCCCGAGCAAAAATTGTTGCAAGTTCCTGGGAAGTAGGTAGTTTTTTCAAGGGAATGCAATGTGACATCTTCGAGAATCGGTCAACAACCATGAGAACGACTGTATTGCCAAGGGAGACCGGAAGATCTACAATAAAATCCATGGACAAGTGGGTCCAGGGTCGTTCACCATTAGGTATTGTTTGCAGGAGACCCACTGGAGGGCGTCGTGGGGTTTTATTTTGAGCGCACACAGGACAGGCAGCTACAAAAGCGGTGACATCCGAACGGAGAATAGGCCACCAAAATTGCCGGGAGACGGACCAAATTAACTGTTTTTTGCCTGGATGTCCAGCTGCTTTGGAGTCGTGGTATGTACTTAATAGTTTAGTACGGAGGTTAATCGGTACAAAACAATGGCCATTAGGTTTCTCTGGAGGAGCATTAATTTGTGCAGCCAGAATCTCCTCGCCTAGGGGTGATGTGAGGCTAGTGCGGATGGTTGCCAGTATATGGTCCGGAGGAATCACAGGAGTAGGGGTTATCTCCTCTCTGGATGGAGGGGAGAACTGTCGAGACAAGGCATCAGCCCGAATGTTTTTAGTACCGGCAAGTAAGAAACCACATAGTTGAATCTTGATAGGAAAAGAGCCCATCTAGCTTGCCGGGGGGAAAGCCGCTTAGCCTCGGAAAGATATGTAAGATTCTTGTGGTCTGTGAGGATGAGGATTGGCACTGAAGTACCTTCAAGAAGGTGCCTCCATTCTTTGAGAGCTAAAATTATGGCTAGAAGTTCTCTATCACCAATCTGGTAATTGCATTCCGCCGGGTTCAATTTCCTCGAGAAATACCCGCACGGATGCCTGGAGCTCTCAGGGTTAGGACGTTGAGACAGGAGGGCGCCTACTCCTGTCTCAGACGCATCGACTTCCAGAATGAATGGTAAGGCAGGGTTAGGGTGTGCCAGTATAGGAGCAGCAGCAAAGGCGACTTTGAGAGACTCAAAGGCAGTAATGGCTTCCTGTGACCAATGCTGTGGATCAGCATCTCTCCTGGTCATGTCCGTGAGAGGTTTAACCAAGGAAGAAAAGTTGCGTATGAACTTCCGATAATTGGCGAAGCCCAGAAAACGTTGTATAGAGCGAAGACCCGTAGGTCGAGGCCATTTTAGTACAGCCGAAAGTTTCTCTGGATCCATAGAGAATCCAGCATCTGAGATAACATATCCCAAGAATGTGACCTGTTTGCAGTTAAACTCACATTTCTCCAATTTGCAGAACAGATTATTTTCTCTAAGTCTCTGTAGAACACGAGAAACGTCTGCGTGATGGTTCTCGAGAGATGTGGAATGGATAAGAATATCATCAAGATAAACCACCACACATTGCTGCAGCATATCTCGCAGGACGTCGTTTATAAATTCTTGGAAAACCGCCGGAGCATTGCAAAGACCAAAGGGCATTACTAGGTATTCGTAATGGCCGCTCCTGGTGTTAAATGCGGTTTTCCATTCGTGGTCCTTTTTTATCCGGACGAGATTATATGCCCCTCTCAGATCAAGTTTAGTGAAGACCGTTGCTCCCTTGAGGCGGTCAAATAACTCCGTGATCAATGGAATGGGGTAGGCATTCTTAATAGTAATGCGATTGAGACCCCTATAGTCGATACAGGGTCTCAACTCGCCATCTTTTTTTTTCACAAAGAAAAAGCCGGCCCCGGCAGGAGAAGATGACTTCCGAATAAATCCCTTAGCAAGTGCATCGGTAACATACTCCTCCATGGCTCGATTCTCTGCTACAGACAGTGGATAAATCCGGCCACGGGGAGGAATGGCACCAGGTTGGAGTTCGATACCACAGTCATACGGACGGTGCGGTGGCAGAACGCTGGCTTGACCTTTATCAAATACATCTTGGAATTCTTGGTACTCAGCGGGTAAGGAAGAGGCAGAACATGTGCCCAAAACTTTGACCGGTTTCTGGACACAGGAAAATGTGCATTGCTGGGACCATGATAATATCTCAGCTTTGCGCCAATCAATTATGGGGTTATGCTTCTGTAACCAAGGGTATCCCAAAACAACCTGGTAATATGGAGAGGAAATGACCTGGAATTGGATCGTCTCATGATGTAGAGCCCTACAGCCAGAGATATGGGCACGGTTTCTTGGGTCACGTGGGTTGGCTGTATTGGTCTGCCATCGATGGCTTCGAAGGCTAGTGGAAAGTCGCGAGGCTGTAAGGGTATAGAGTGCTTTGATGCAAATGCACAATCTATAAACAAGCCTGCGGCCCCAGAATCAAGAAATGCCCGGGTTTTAATGGATGAATCAGGCCAGGAGAGGATAATAGGCACCAAGGGTTTGCCCACATATATCTTTGGGTCTGCAGAAAGACCACCTAAGATCTGCCCCTGACAGTATCTTGGGTGCGGGCCCTTTGCCGGACGAATCGGGCAAAACTTTAACATGTGACCGTGGTGTCCGCAGTATAGGCACAGGCCCTCCCTCCTCCTAAAGGCTCTCTCCTCAACCGAGAGGAGTGAGAAGCCTAACCGCCTTGGCTCCACACAGACAGAGGACTCAGGACCAGGAGGCATGGGAGGTGAGGGAGGTTTGGGTGGGCAAGAAAAGCTCGGTGCCAAATATACAGGAGGCCTCCGCAGGCGCTCCCTGGATGAGGATCTCTCTCGGAGTCTGATGTCAATGAGGGTGACAACTGATATCAGTTCCTCGAGATCTTTAGGCAATTCTCTGGCTGCAATCTCATTTTTAAACACATCGGAGAGGCCCTGTGCAAAGGCAGCCACGAGAGTCTCGTTGTTCCAGCCACCCTCTGCTGCCATGGTACGGAATTCACTGGCATACTCGACAATAGTTTTTGTGCCCTGAGCATTAGACAAGAGTAGTTCGGCAGTAGGGGTGGAGCGAGCTGGAATATCAAAAACCCTTTTAAAGGACGCAACAAATTCAGGGTAATTGTAAATAATAGGCTTCTCTGCCTCCCAGAGAGGTTTTGCCCAAGCTAGGGCCTTTTCAGACAGCAAGGAAATCATGAAGTGAACTTTGTCACTGTCTGTAGGAAATGCCTGGGGCAGGATTTCAAGGTATCCTTTAACCTGATTTATAAATTCTTTGCACTGAGCTGGGTTGCCCCCAAAACACTGAGGGAGCGGGACAGACCCAGTCATTCCTCTAGCCGCTACAGGTTTGGGGGCTACAACCGGTGCTAGAACAGGAAGTGAGGCAGAGACGGCCGCAATCGCAGGCTGGCCGGGTACTGGATCCAGATGGGCATACTGGTCCAAATAGTGGTTCTGCTGGTCCCACCGGGTAAGTAGGTTAGGTATAGGTGTCTTGCCTGTACCATCTGTATTCATGGCCCTTGCGTAATGTCAGGGACCAGGAACCAGACAGAGACAGAACTAGATGCAAACACACCTTTATTAATAAATAACAAATAAATAACAAAAGCAAAGTCCAGGAATCAAGCAGGGGTCAGTCACCAGAGCGGGTAGTCAGACAAGCCAGGATCAGGAGCACGGAGAGCAGCGGAGTCAGGAACAAGGCCGGAGTCAGGAACCAGGAGCAAACAGGAAACACAGGAACAAGGAGACTTCTGGGGAACAGGAAACCACGCAAGGGCAAGGAGGTTCTGGGATTTGCTGCTTAAATAGGCAGCACTGATTAGCAGCAGGGTTGATTACTACTCTCAGGTGAGTAACCGTGGGAACATGCAAAAGGAGCTGATAGTAATTGCAGCTGAAAACTCTTTCACTGACACAGAAAGGGTTGCTGTTTAAAACAGCAAAGAAACCCTGACAGTGAGGTCCTGGAGTTCTTTTTGCCACTCTAGCATTTGTTTTTGTGCTTTTCTTTTTAGGAAGGCTGCTCTCTTTATTAGCGTCCCCCTTATCACCGATTTGTGGGCCTGCCGTGTTGTGGGGGATGTGTTCTGTGTTGTTTTCAATGAAGTAGTGTGTTAATTCTTTTTCTACCGTTTTTGTGAATTCTGGGTCTGCGATGAGGGACTCGTTAAGCCTCCATGGGCTCCTGTAAGAGGATTCGTATAGGTCAGCTAGGGTCGCTACTACTGGGGCGTGATCTGACCAAGTGATCTGTTCTATGGAGCAGTCTTTAACCTGTTCTAAGTGTTGGCCTTTTAACAGTATACCGTCTATCCTAGAGTAGGTATTGTGTGCCGTCGAGAAAAAGGTGTATTGTCTTTCCCCCACATGTGTTGCCCTCCATATGTCATAGTAGTGGTTTTCGTGAAGCAGTTTGCGTATTTCCTTGCTCTGTCTCTTGAGTGGTTTCATTCTTGGAGCGTTGGAGGCTATTGTGGTGTCTATTGTGGGGTCCATTACGTGGTTGATGTCTCCACATATGATTCCTATTCCCCTTTGTGCCGTGTCTACTTTTTTGATGATTTTGTGTATAAAGTTCCTTTGCTCCTGATTTGGAGCATATATGTTTGTTATCGTGTATTCCACATCGTTGAGTGTTCCTACCACCATTACATATCTCCCCCCTTCGTCTATCTCTAGGTGGGTGAGGGTAAATGCTATGTCCTTGCTAATGAGTATGGAAGCCCCTTTCGATTTGCTCGTGTGTGTGGCGTGGTATTGGTAGGGATAGTCTTGCAAGAATAGTGGTGCATGTGCGTTTGTCTTAAAGTGGGTTTCCTGGAGGCACACTACTGCCGGTTTGTGTCGGTTAAGGTCTCTGCGGAGCAGATTCCTTTTGGACGGGTGGTTAAGGCCTTTTGTGTTGTGTGTGTATATTTTCATGGTGGGTTGTACCTTGGGGTTTCGGTTGGCTGTATCGTCATCTTTCTTGTTTGCGGGAGTACCCCCCTTCCCAGCTTACTCAACTTGTGTGGTGTCTCCCTGGTGGACCTGGTTTTCAATTCTCTGTATGTACGCTCGCCGTATTGCCTGGTGGTACCTGTGGCATGGTAATCATACAATGTGAAACATAGAAAACAAAAAAATTAAACAGTTTAAACATGGTAACTAAAACATGAATGGTAAAACATAGTGCCGTGTGATCGGCCTTGCGCCACATAAAGGCGCTGTGGGCGAGGAAGCAGTGTGCTTCCATGCCTGTGCGATTCGGTCTGTTGGCCTTGTATTTTGCTCGTTATGGTGTTGAGTTTGCCCCTATCTTAGACCTTCTGTGCCTGGCTTTGGGCCTCTGTTTACAGTCTTTACGGGGTTGCCACCTGGGTCATTCCGTGTAGCGTGGCTGTCTGTGTGTTGGGGTTTGGGTGGGATGCCCTCGTTAACCCCCGACCCTGTGTAAGCGGTTCCCCCCGTTGTTATATCAGTCCCCAAAACATTTCGTGTGGTACTTGCCACTGCTTGTGACCCATGTGGGTTCTCTCAGTCAGTTCTTAGAGACTCTCTTCCACAACGGGTTGAGCTTGTCTCTTCCTGTTGCGCTGTGTTGGTCCCATGGCGGTGGTAGGCCCCAGTCTCTGAGAGCCCGCTCTCCAACCTCCGGGGTCATGATGGTGGTGGTTTTCCCTTCATTAGTGATTAAGAGCTTGACTGGGAATCCCCATCTGTAGGGTTTCTTGTGTATTCTCAGTTGTTCTGTGATGCCAGCGAAGGTTTTCCTTTTCTTCAATGTCGCCGCTGAGATGTCTGCATATATCGCCGTTCCTTGGTATGGAGGTGGTAGGTTTGGACGTTGCCTGCTTGCTCTCATGATGTTTTCTTTGGTGTGGAAGTAATGTAGCCGCACCAGCACGTCTCTCGGCATATCTGTGGTTAGGAATCGTGGTTTAGGCACGCGGTGGTAGCGGTCTAGCAGCAACATGTCTTGGTGTACGTCCGGTACCAAGGCTTTGAATAGGCCCTGTAGGTGGGCATGCAGGTCTGCCGTCCCCACGGATTCCGCTATCCCTCTCAATCTGAGGTTGTTGCGGCGGGAACGGTCCTCTATGTCGGCAATTTTGGCTTCAAAGGTTGCCATATTGTTTTGTATGTCTTCCATGGTGGCTCTCATGTCGTTGTATGCTTCGGCGTGGTCCGCCATTTTTTCTTCCAGTGTGGAAGTGCGTTCCCCCAGCTCCTGGATGTCTGACCTTATGTCTTTCAGAGAAGTCTGGAGAGTGATTTGCAGCTTGGCATGCATGGTGTCCATCATCCTTTGTAGGATCCCCTGAGTTACTGGGGCATCTTCTGTGGCTGGGGATGGGATATCGGCGGGATCGTCGCGGGCGCCATCTTGGGCCTCCTCTTAAGTTCCCGACGTTTTTTGCCGTGCCGTGCGGGCAGTGAAGAAGCTCGTCCCGTCGCCCTTATCGGTGTGCCGTCTGCCCTTCTGTTGGGACATTGCTGCAGATGCTTGGTGGGTTTGTGGGTGCTTGTGGCGCTAATATAAAGGCCTGTGTAGCCGGAGCTACTCCAGCATGCGACCGCCGCGGTTGAGCTCCAGCAAGTTTTTATGAATTTTTGGGAGAAAGTATATCACTGGGATCCTAGGAAATTGTATTTTGATATAGTTATACTCCTCTTCACTTAAAATTCCAGTGTCTTTTCCCTTTTTAAAAAAATCATAAAATTCAGATTTTATATCCACTATTGGATCATTGTCTAATTTAATATAGGTATTCTGATCATTCCTAGCCTATATAGATGTAAATAAATTTGTTAGGAACGCGACCTTAAAACGTTTTTTTGTTAATAAAGATAATTCTAATCACACAAATACAACAAAATATAAAAGTAGTGAACTGAAAAATAAATCCACTTTTTATCCTGCACATTTTAAATCTAGTGCTTTAGATATATTTGAAAAGAAAGTATGTAAGGACTTAAAGATTCTAGACACTAAAAAAATAAAAGACAGACCAAATATGAATAGGAAAGAAATGAAAATATTGAAAGAGTTATATGACGACACCTCAATAGTAATTAAACCAGCCGATAAAGGCGGAGGTCTCGTCATCCAATCTAAAGAAAAATATGAAGCAGAAGCTTATAGACAGCTGAATGATCACAATACCTATATTAAATTAGACAATGACCCAATAGTGGATATAAAATCTGAATTTTATGATTTTTTAAAAAAAAGGGAAAAGACACTGGAATTTTAAGTGAAGAGGAGTATAACTATATCAAAATACAATTTCCTAGGATCCCAGTGACATACTTTCTCCCAAAAATTCATAAAAACTTAAATGACCCACCAGGACGCCCCATTGTGTCGGGAATAGGATCCCTTCTCTCAAATTTATCTGAATATATCGATATAATGTTGCAACCGTACGTCAAACAAACAAGATCATATCTAAAAGACGCAATAGATCTTTTGAAAAAATTGGAAACCATAATTTGGAAAAATTACTATATACTCATTACGTGTGACGTACAGTCATTATATCCGATTATTCAGCATGACAAGGGATGCCAAGCAATTAGATCCATTTTAGAACGAGATGATTCTATGTTTCAAGAACAAAGAGATTTTATTATTGATGGCATAGATTTAATTTTAAAACACAATTACTTTTGGTTTAAAGATAGATTTTTTTCTATAGAAAACTGGGACAGCTATGGGTACCAGGTTTGCACCCAGTTATGCCAACCTCTATATGGTGGAGTGGGAAGATCGGTCCGTCTGGAGGGGGCATGACTGGGTGGAAAGCCTGGTTTCCTACTCCCGTTATATAGACAACCTCCTGTTTATCTGGAAGGGGTCTATTAGTTCAGCCAAGGATTTTATCTCTTTTTTAAATAACAACGAAGAAGGTATAGTTTTAACAGCAGATTTTAGTAGTACTATGGTGACCTATTTAAATTTAAATATATACATTGAAGATAATACAATACAAACAAAAACACATTTTAAAGAGGTAAATGTAAATAACTATATAAGTACTGAGAGTTGCCACAACAAAATACGGCTAGACAGCATACCTAAAAGCCAAATGATGCGTCTTAAAAGAAACTGCTCAGATAAATCTGTGTTTTTAAAGCAAGCAAACACATTAAAGAAAAGTTTTATACAAAAGGGCTATGATGCTAATCACATTGATTCAACTATTAATCAAACAGCTACAACTAATAGGAATCAACTTATACATAAGGTTAAAACTCCAGTGAATCAGAGCAATCGTGATTTTACTTTACCAATTGTATTAGACTACAACAACAAAAATAGACAATTGAAAACATTTTTAACAAAACATTGGCACTTACTGAAGGAAGATGAAATTTTAGGAAAAATAATCCCTGACAAACCAAAAGTAATATTCAGAGGAGCTCCTAATCTTAAAATGCATCTAACGAAAAATTTTACAAAAAATAGCCCCAATAAAATTAACAACTTTATGGACAAAAAAGGTTTCTATAAATGTAATTGCTGCATGGCATGTAAGAAAACAAAAACTACTAAAAGAACTATTACTGATTGTGGCAAAACCGACCTTGCCACGTGTCCTTGGAGGGGGCTGCTTGCCTTACCTTTAGACTATGGCCCCTGTTCTTTTTCCCTGGTTTGTGCCTTTCTGCGGACTGTTAAAGCCATGCTACCCCAGATAGCTATGCCATGGAGCCCAGCCGTATACTGAAAGACTGTATGAAAGACTTTGGCTCCATGGCGATTGAACTGTATTTATGTGATCTGAGCGCCATCCGGTAATAACGTGCGCTCAGATCTAAGCTATCTGGGGATAGGTAGAATGTCTGTATTTTATGTATAAATGTAACCTTGTGTATTTTATTGTATTTTACTGTCTTTTGTCTGCCATGTGTGTAATGGAGTTTGCCTCTGTCCTTGGAGATAATTGGATTACTTCTCCAATTATCTCCAGGCCAGGGAGGAGGGATTGTGATGCACTGTGGGTTGTAACTGTTATTTGATTGGTTATTTTATACCTCCCTGTGGGCGGTCCTGTATGTGCAAGACTGTAATAAAAACCAGGCTGGGTGTGCCAGCAGTGTTGTTCCTGTTTAACCCTCAAAGTGAAGTGTCGTCTCATTATTGGGGGAAGGATTTATTGAATGCTGTTCCAGTTTGACTGCTAGGAGAGTAAACCTATTCGTATGGTTCCTATTCAACTGTCTACAGCATTCATATGCTTGGGAGAATTTATTTGTTTCTCCGGTTCGGTGATTGTGGTGTCTGCCAGAGTGCTTGGAGTCCTCAGGAAGCGCTAGGAGCATCCTTCAACGGAGGTACCCATTTGGGGTGCCAGGCGATCCGTTACACTGATTTTAAATCAAACAATACTAATAAAATATATAATATAAAAGAGGTCATTACATGCAACAGTAAAATTTTTATCTATTTATTGGAATGCCCGTGTGGCCTCCAATACGTAGGTAGAACAATCAGGCAACTAAAAACTAGAATTGCAGAACATTGTAGAAATATAGAAAAAGGTTTACAGAATCACTCAATACCAGCGCACTTCTGCATGCATAATAATGACCCTAAACATCTCACGTTCATTGGGATTAAAATAGTTAAGAACCACTGGAGAGGGGGAGATGCTATAAGAAAGATTGGACAAACTGAAATGCAGTGGGTATATCAATTAGATACCCTACACCCCAAGGGGCTGAATGTTGATTTTGATTTATTCCATTTTTTATAATATATTAATTTTTTTATAAAATATTATTCATTTTTATATATATATATATATATATATATATTTTTTTTTTTTATGTATTCTTTCAACATTCTTGTCCATTCTTTTTTTATAACATGTCCCAATATGTATATACACCGATTGGGTTCCACTTTTTTTATAATATTTTTAATATTTTATGATTATGTTTTACTTTTTGTATATATTATTTATAATTTACAATCCCCTTTTTATCACTGTCTTACTATTTGTATATTGTATTAGTGCAGTGTATGACGCGTGCGTGCCAGTACCAAGCTGGAACCAGAAGTAAACACATCAGGACATTATTTCTTCATCAATAAGGATATAAAAACGGACTTTTTGGACATTACACCCCACTTCTGAAGAAGCCTATCAGGCGAAACGCGTTAAGTGGGACTATATTTTATATATTTTATTCCCTATTCTGTTTGTTTATATTAAAGTATACTTTTAAAGTTACTTTTTATATTTACTATTTTTTATTTCCTGGATCCTGTATATCCTTGGTGGGGATTATACCAGCTAAGCTGTTTATACCAGAGCAGGTCATATGCTCTAGAAAGTGTAAGTACAATACTATTTACTATCCATTATATTATTGGTACTTACTTCACCATATTGCTGCTATCTTTCTTTTATATCAACTACGCTCATTGCACTTTGAAAATATCCGTGGCAACTTCTACAAATCCAAAGACGGGGATTGTACCGTCCAAGCGCTTCACAGCAGAGCTCTGTTATAGCTCATCCAAATGTGAGTGGACTGTACATAGCTATAAACTACCTGTTTTTAAGATAAAATTTACTGTATTGCACTATTATTTTTTATCTGAATTCTTTTCCGAGGTTACGATTAATTGGAATATCCAAGGATACATGTATGTATTTTCTGCATATATAAACTACTAGGCGCGGTATACGCCCTTCTTTCTGTTTTTCTATCACAAATAGAGGTAAGGTGATCATCCAGAGTAGGGATAGCTGTATCAGAAAACACAGCAGAGAGAACACCAGGATGACGACCCGTATTGACAAAAAACGGACTATGCCCAGGTGAATCATGGGTAGCGTTATTCCTTGCAAATTCGGCCCAGGGCAATAATTTAACCCATTTAGACTGTGTACTATTCACGAAGCAATGTAAATACAGCTCAAGAGATTGGTTAGCTCTTTCAGCCGTACCATTAGTGTGGGGATGGTAAGCAGAGGAAAATGACAATTTAATGCCCAACTGTTTATTGAATGTCCTCCAGAACCGTGACACAAATTGGGAACCCCTGTCAGACACAATATTTTGAGGAATACCATGTAGCCTGACAATGTCGCATATAAATATGTGCACCAGATCCTGAGACGGTGGCAATATTTTAAGTGGAGTAAAGTGTGCCATTTTGGAAAAACGGTCAACTACCATGAGGATGGTAGTATACCCATTGGAACTAGGCAGTTCAACAATGAAATCCATCGATAAATGAGACCATGGGAGACTAGGTATAAGAAGTGGCTGTAACAATCCACACAGAAGTTTATGAGGAACCTTTAAAACTGCACAGACCAAGCAGGCTTTTACATAATCTTTAATATCCCTCCTGAGTGACTCCCACCAAAATGACCTGGAAATGGCAGATACAGTTTTATTAATACAAAAAGAAAAGTCCTGCGCTCACTCCCATCACTCCTGGGCAGCAGCAATGACTACAGTACACATCAGCTAATACATATAGTAAAAACCAAAGAAAAAGTTACCTGCGCTCTCTCCTTAATCCCTATGTATATTTAAACAAATGGAGGTCATTTAGTTACTCCAATGGCCACTGGAGGGAATGCCCGCCTGCCAACATCAAGGCAGACCCGCCTAGACGGGTCCTGCTTCCTTGAGCTTGGAGTAACTAAATGACCTCCATTTGTTTAAATATAAATACAGTTTTATTAATACCCGGATGCCCAGCGGTCACATTGTCATGGAATACCCAGGGCCGTTTGAAGGAATTTGGGGGCCTCAAGCAAAATGGACATGGAGGCCCCCCTCCACACGCACGCAAAGCCTACAGGAACCACAGCATAGCCATACAGTTTAAGTTCACCCACACTTTATATAAATAAAAAAGGTTTACAGTGCAAATACAGCTGTTGCATATAATGTGCATAACATTTTCAACAATTTAACATTTGCAAAAAACACCACTGTACCATAAAATCAAATATACATTTCTAAAGTGCACAATAACTAAATCCAACATACTTAAAACACACACACACACACACACTCACATTAACATTTTTCAGTTCTCACAAACATGTGCAAATTATCTAAAACTGCTGTGTGCATAGTGTAAAAGAGCTCCCTGTCCTGCCCCCTGTCCTATAGAGCTCTCTCTTCCATTCCTTAGAGCTCTGCCCTGCCCCTTAGTGGTCTTTCCTCTCCCCCCACCCTCCCTTACCAGTCTCTTCTCACCCCCCTCCCGTATTCTCCTCACCCCTCCTCCCTGTGTTCTCTTCATCTCCGCTTCTCCTCACCCCCTCCCTGTGTTCTCACCACCCCTCCCTGTGTTCTCATCTCCACTTCTCCTCACCTCCCCCCTCCGTGTTCTCCTCACCCCACTCTCCCTGTGTTCTTCTTACTCCTCCCCCCATGTTCTTCTTACTGCCCTTTGTTCTTCTTACTCCTCACCCCCTCCCCCTCCCTATGTTCTTCTTCTTACTACTCTCCCCTTTACTCCCTCCTCCTTATGTTCTTCTTACTCCCTCCCACTTCCCTGTGCCCTTCTTACTCCCCCCTTCCCTATGTTCTTCTAACTCCCTCCCTCCTGTCCTTCTACTCTCCTCCCCCCATGTCCTTCTACTCCCTCCCCTTCTACTCCCTCTGTCCTTACCCTCCTGTGTCCTTCTTACTCCCCTCCCTGTCCTTACCCTCCTATGTTCTTTTTACTCCTCCCTATGTGCCATCCTCCTCCCTATGGTTTTGTACCCCCGTCCCACCCCCTATGTTTTTACTCCTCCCATGTTTTCACTTCCCTCCCTATGTTTTTACTCGGTTTTACTCCCAACCCTCCCTCCCTCCCTCTGTTTTTTTTCCCCCTCCCTCCTTATATTATTTTTACCACCCCCCATGTTCTTCTCAGTTACCTCCCCTTCCCTGTAGTGTGGCCGATCTCCTATTCCTCCTTCTGGCTGTCAGTCCGGCCGGGTACCGCGCGGTATAGGAGATTCAGTTTCCTGTTCCTGGCCGGACTGAAAGGAAGTGAGCACAGGAGAAACGGAATCTCCAGTCCGGTCGGACTGACAGCCAGGAGGAAGAGAAGAGGAGCTTGGACACGCTACAGGGAAGGGGAGGATGGAGGAGAGGAGTGCTGCAGCCGCCTGAGGCTCTCTATAGAGCGCTCAGATGGCTGCAGCTTTATAGGAAACACTGGCTCTGCTTGGGGCCCCGGGCCAGCTCTGGGCCCCAAGCAATTGCTTGGTTTGCCAGTCCACTAGCAACGAGCCTGGGAATACCTTCAGCACCTCTTACCTGTCAGGCAATGGAATAAACAATTTATCTTGAGGTTTGTTGCAAGGTGCCTGGGGCTGAGCCGCCATGATAGCACGGAAGAAAGGGGACGATAAAGAAAGGACAGTGGATGCAATAACACACTCAGGAGAAATAATAGGGGATGTCTCTTGTTCTAGATCTGATTCAACATCAAATTGCCTAGACAAGGCGTCAGCTTCAACGTTCTTGGAACCGGGTCTGTAGGTGATCATAAAGATAAAGCGAGACAAAAATAATGACCATCTAGCTTGTCTAGAAGACAGCCTTTTGACATCCCCAATATATGCCAGGTTCTTGTGATCAGTAATAATCAGAATGGGATCCTTGGAACCCTCCAAAAGATGTTGCCATTTATTAAGCGCTAGTATGAGGGCTAACAGTTCTCTATTACCAATGTCATAGTTAAGCTTGGCAGGAGACAACTTTCTGGAGAAGTAACCACAACGATGCAAAGGGGCATCATGACTCTCTCTGAGAAAGAACAGCCCCAACCCCTGTATCGGAGGCGTCAACCTCAAGTAGGAAAGATTTACTAGTGTCAGGATGTATTAATATGTCAGCAGATGCGAAAATATTTTTAAGAAGCTCAAAAGCCTCTTTAGCTTCTTTAGGCCATATAGTACAATTAGCCTCCTTGCGTGTCATATTGGTGATGGGGGCTATTACCGAAGAGAAACCTTTGATGAATCTCCTGTAATAGTTAGAGAAACCAATAAACCTCTGAATGACTTTTAACCCCCTGGGTAATAGCCATTGTGGAACGGCCTCTAGTTTGCGAGGATCCATTTGGA
The DNA here is from genome assembly GCA_933207985.1 of Pelobates cultripes. Classification (NCBI taxonomy): domain Eukaryota; kingdom Metazoa; phylum Chordata; class Amphibia; order Anura; family Pelobatidae; genus Pelobates; species Pelobates cultripes. The sequence goes on along the minus strand of OW240914.1, from coordinate 627,858 downwards.
AACCAGAGGCAGAAATGTTATACCGCAAAAACTGAACCTCATATTGATCAAATATGCATTTCTCAAGTTTACAATAAAGACCATTTTTAAGCAAAGTTTGTAAAACCTGTTTGACATGATCATGATGCGTTTGGATGTCGGGGAAATACATAAGGATATCATCCAGGTATACAAGCACAAAAGAGTAAGTATAGTCTCTGAGTACATCATTAATTAAGTCTTGAAATACGGCCGGAGCATTACATAACCCGAAGGGCATAACAAGATATTCGTAGTGCCCACTCCTAGTGTTAAATGCCGTCTTCCATTCATGATTCTCACCAAATTGTACGCACTCCTAAGGTCAAGCTTAGTGAAGATCTTCGCACCCTGGAGTCTATCAAACAATTCGGATATAAGGGGAATGGGATAGGCATTTTTCATAGTAATCTTGTTTAATGCCCTGTTGTCTATGCAAGGTCGTAATTCTCCATTTTTCTTAGTGACAAAAAAAGAAACCTGCACCAGCAGGCGAGGATGATTTACGTATATGGCCTGTGACGAAGTGCCCTTCGCCACTTTGTCCTGGAGAGGCCTGCTTGCCTGCCTCCTGCTCTGCGACTATGGCCCTGGGATGTATTGCCCTTCTAGGAACTGATGTGGGCATACTGGAGGCTTATATTGCTGTTCCTGGCCCTTTAATGCTCAAAGAAAGGATTTTGTACTTTTAAACTGGCACTTGGGATTCAGTCGAAGCAGTCAAAGCTGTCGAAGTTGTCGAAGTGGCCGCCGTTCAAATACTGAACACGTGGCAGCGGCCATCTTTGTTCATTCGAACAAGGTCAGCAGTATGTGTAGCCAAATCCATGGAACTGAAATTGGCTACACATTTCAACGAACACCGCTGACCCTTACCTTCTCCTGCACTGAGTTTTCAGCCATAGAGACTAAGTCCCGTTCGAAGATTCAAACGCACGTTCGAATGGGACTTAGTCATTTTTTCAGTGTGAAATTGACCGACCGCACAGCCCAAATCTATGGAACTGTTTTGGGCAGGAAAATGTCGGTCACAAAGGACTTTCGACTAACTTTTGAACTAATGGAAGGATCTGCATGATTTTTGAGTATGTTCATATTTCAAGTATGCTGATTAATAATATGTGGAATATTGGATGTATAGTTTTAGAGTTATGAAAGTTGGGTAAAAAGTGTGTTTGGAAATGTATGGAGAATTGGGTTACCTCTCAGGCTAAGGGGAGGAGATGTGTGGGATGTAACCATTGTGTGATTGGGTATTGTATAATTGTCCTTGGGTGTCTCCCTTGCAGGGGAGAATTGCATAAAAGCAGAGTGTGTGTCATTAAACTTGAGATCCTGTTTGACCCTTAATACGTAGCCTTGTCTTGTTATTGGAGGGAGCTGCTATCATCACACTGGGGATTGCTATGCTCTGCATACTCCCCTGAGCTTTTAATCACTTAGCTCTTTTAAGAGCTTGTTCCTGATACGCTCTCCTAGAGGAGAGGTCTTTCCCACACGGTCCTGGAGGACAGAAGCTGATCCAGGGTGGACGGAAGACGGCAAGGCTCCAGTTAAGCTACGGCGGTTGTGGACTCTGCGGTGGTTGTGGTGTCCAGTGCGGTGCTTGTGGTCCTCGGCGCAAGCTAGGAAGCGTCCATTAACGGAAGGTGATCCGTTACAGTGGTGGCTTTCTAGTGAGAGGAACAGCACCCTGGAGACATAGGAATTATTACGGAGCGATATGGAGCCAGCAAGTCCCTGGACAGCACTCGAAGTGGAGGAGGAGTTCGACTGGAGGTTACAGAGCCTCTTGGCCCCATTGGGTGAGGCAACCAGGTTGGACTGCAGAGAGGGCACCAGGAAAGAGATGTGGGACGAAGCCCTGGAGGGTGTCCAGCGTTGGCGAGATGAGAGTCTCCCCAGTGAGCAGCAGCGACTACAGACCCGAGTGGCCCTGTGGATGCCTATGATGGGAGAACAGCCCAGGTGGGAGTTGGTAATGCAGCTTAATTCTCTGGCACGGAGGGAACTGGGGCTCGACGACGCATACCAGGTGCTACATTGGTATGCAGTTCAGCACGTTCCCGGGATGGCTAAGTCCAACAAACCAGAGGGCGAGGATTACAATGGCCCTGGCCTATTACGGTATGCCTTTGCCGGCCCAAGGTTCGGGGATGCTGCAGAGTCACGGCTATGGGACATATATTAATCCAGAGCAACCATTCTAGATCTCCCTATGGATGAAGACCTAGAGCCAGACCTGTTTTGAATTGGCCATCCAGGAATGGGAACTGGAGCAGGATTACCAGTACCTACTCAGCTCCAGTCAGTCCCAGTATACCTTGGAGGTACCGCCAGGGCAGTGCGAGTTCCAGGGAGCCGAAGGTGCCGTCCTTCCTCCCCAGCGGCAATGCGAGTTCCAGGGAGCTGAAGGTGTCGTCCATCCTCCCTAGCGGCAGTGTGAGTTACAGGGAGCCGAAGGTGTTGTCCTTCCTCCCCAGCGGCAGTGCGAGTTCCAGGGGGCCAAAGGTGACGTCCTTTCCCCCCAGCAGCAGTGTGTCCTACAGGGGGCAGAGAAAGTTGGTCTCTCTCCCCAGCAGCAGGTCAATGTTACGGGAGTGGAGACAGTCGGTCTCCCTCTCCAGCGGCAGCATGTGTTTCAGGGAGAGGAGCACAGCCCCCTCTCTCCCCAGCAGCAGCTTACCCTACAAAAGGGAGAAACCAATCTTCTAGACGGCGCACAGGGATGCTGGACAGCCTGTACAGATTCCCAGCTACCATCGCAGGAGTATCAGGAGGAGGAGGTAAGCCAATTCTCCCCTCCCCAGCTAACTCCTAACTTGGCCCCAAGGTTAACAGAGGAGATGTTAACCCCCACTGACCCCCACGTTTCCCTGGCTACTGAGCCGGACTATGTCCCAAGCATCCCAGCAGAAGAGCTGGCAGCTGGGCAGAGCGCCGCTGGCCTCTGCCCTACCGATCCCCTTGTCACAGGACCCCCCTCCTCCCAGCAGAAGCGCTGGCATCAGGACAGAGCGCCGCTGGCCTCTGCCCCTAAAGTCCCCACAGCGTGTTGCCCCATCAACCCAGAGGGATACCCAGGTGCCATAACTGTTTGTTGTGGGTGGGCTGCTCTGGCACTTGTTTATTGTGGGTGGGCGGATCGACTAACTTGCCTGCCTCCTGCCTTGCGACTATGGCCCTGGGATGTATTGCCCTTCTAGGAACTGATGTGGGCATACTGGAGGCTTATATTGCGGTTCCTGGCCATTTAATGCTCAAAGAAAGGATTTTGTACTTTTAAACTGTCACTTCGGATTCAGTCGAAGCAGTCGAAGTTGTCGAAGTGGCCGCCATTCGAATACCGAACACGTGGCGGCGGCCATCTTTGTTCATTCGAACAAGGTCAGTGGTACGTGTAGCCAAATCCATGGAACTGAAATCGGCTACACATTTCAACGAACACCGCTGACCCTTACCTTCTCCTGCACTGAGTTTTCAGCCACAGAGACTAAGTCCCTGTAGCGGATGGCACTGGGCTGTCCTGGAAATTGCATATGTGTGAATGTATTCGTGTAAATTGCAGGATTATATGTATCTAAATAACGTGTATTCGTCTGATTGTTGGGTAGAATCATTCGAACAAATAAGGGAATGAAACTGCCGAACAGTCAGACCTCCCCTGTGTGAAGTGTGCCTACAATTACCCATTGCAACAATGTTGCGAATGGGTAATTGACAAGCTGTGCGGTAGGTCCTTTGTTCTCGGGGTGGCCGCCATTGAGGAAATGAACACATGGCTACAGGGCCATTTTAAAACTCCTGAACAGCGGTGTTTTGCCGTCGAGTGTCTGGAACCCAAATCGGACACTCGACTAGGCAAACACCGCTGAGACCTCCATACGCACGATACGTTCGCTTCCAAACTACCGAACGGCCCCTCGTTCGGTAGAAGGAAACCACCGAACGAGGGGATTAATGCGAACCGTACCTGATCTCTGTAGCCTTAGCCTTTCGTGCAATTTGTTCCCTTATACTGTGACCGACCGCAGGGCTCCATCGCATGGAACCCAATTCGGCGGTTCTCTCCAGCGTGGTCGGTCTTTTTATTACCTCCACGAATTTCCCGAACCCCTGGTCCGATCTGGGTGATTTTTGGATATGTTGCTCACCCAGATCAGGGCTACCAGAGGATGTGCCATTTAACTGGGGGAATTTGTGTACAGTATAAGGGGATTATGAGTCAGGCTGAGGGGAGGAGATGTGTGGGAGGTTACTAGAACAGGATTGGATACTGTATTAATTAATGAAAATCCCTCCCTTGCATGGGAGCATGCTTTATAAGGCCACTGTGAAAATAAAGGCTTAGTTCTGCTCCTGATGCGTTGTGTCGTCCAGTTATTGGGATTGCTGTTGGGATATTGCTATATTGTTTTACCTGCTGGAAACCTTGCTTTATGGATTTATAATTACTTGTTCCTGAGCCTCACTGGGATCCTGAGTGGAGATATTCTGTGGAATACTAGGTCTCCGCTACAGTCCCGTTCGAAGATTCGAACGCACGTTCGAATGGGACTTACTCATTTTTTCAGTGTGAAATTGACCGTCACAAAGGACTTTCGACTAACTTTTGAACTAATGGAAGGATCTGCATGATCTTTGAGTATGTTCATATTTTAAGTATGCTGATTAATAATATGTGTTTTTTTATGAATATTGGATGTATTGTTTTAGAGTTATGAAAGTTGGGTTAAAAGTGTGTTTTAAAATGTATGGAGAATTGGGTTACCTCTCAGGCTAAGGGGAGGAGATGTGTGGGATGTAACCATTGTGTGATTGGGTATTGTATAATTGTCCGTGGGCGTCTACCTTGCAGGGGAAAATTGCATAAAAGCGAAGTGTGTGTCATTAAACTTGAGATCATGTTTGACCCTTAATACGTAGCCTTGTCTCGTTATTGGAGGGAGCTGCTATCATCACACTGGGGATTGCTATGCTCTGCATACTCCCCTGAGCTTTTAATCACTTAGCTCTTTTAAGAGCTTGTTCCTGATACGCTCTCCTAGAGGAGAGGTCTTCCACACACGGTCCTGGAGGACAGAAGCTGATCCAGGGTGGACGGAAGACGGCGAGGCTCCAGTTAAGCTACGGCGGTTGTGGAGTCTGCGGTGGTTATGGTGTCCGGTGCGGTGCTTGTGGGACTCGGCGCAAGCTAGGAAGCGTCCATTAACGGAAGGTGATCCGTTACATGACCTTTACTTAAAGATTCCTTGAAGTACTCATGCATGATTTTACTTTCTTGTGGGTATAGGGCATATACCGCTCCTTTAGAAGGCATAGCCCCGGGCAACCGATTAAGGAACAATCATAAGATCTCTGTGGAGGAAGAGCATTAGTATGGCTTTTACTAAACGCCTCTCTAACCTCCCAATACTGTATGGGAATTTTGGGAGTTGGAGACGTAGCAGCGGGTAAAGCAACGCACAATGGATTAGCCCAGGTTAAGGCCTTACCTTTAAATTGGTTCCTCAGATACCCAATCTGAGCTCTATCTGAAGGAAATGAACCAGGTGAAGCCTCAAAGTGGTACTCAATCTGATTGAGAAATCCCCTGCATTCCTGGATATTACCAGAAAAATGCGGGGGAGGAGATAAGGAGATCGTAGGTGCCTATATACTATAGGTGGAGGTACATTAGGCAGCTGTGACATAATTGGAGAAGCCTCAGGTTGTAAATGAGCCATCCTAGTAAGGAGCGTGTAAAGTAGCAGCAGGTAAAGCAACGATGCCCACTTTTTTTGAAATGGGTAACATGCAGCTTTCCTGACAGTCTCTACTCCATTCCAGTTTTCCCTTCTAGTCCAGTTAATATGAGGGTTATGCTTGATGAGCCAAGGGAACCCTAATACGATGGGACAAGAAGGGGAAGCGATTATCTGGAATGCAATGTCTTCCTTATGCAAAACTCCTATCGTAATGCAAATAGGCAAGGTCTCATGGGTAATAAGAGGTTGAGATAGGGGTCTCCCATTAATAGCCTCAACTTCTAGAGGTGATGAGAGAGCAGAGTTGGGGCTACACATTTTATTTTTAAAATCCCCCCTACTGCGGCAAAGCAGAATCCCCCAAAAAGATGCAGGGTCTGTTCTAAGAGGGGGCAGAGAAAAGACAGTGTATATTACTGTCCTGATTGCCCTGGACAGCCTGGACTCTGCATTGGCGACTGCTTCAAACGCTACCACACGCTGGTCCATTTTTTATTTATTTTTTAACATTTGCCGTTCAGAGTTTTTTTTTGGGGGGGGGGATTCTTACATTTACCCCGTGCATGGGGGGCATGGGTGTCCTAAGGAGAAGCCTTGCAGAAAACCCCCTGGGGTGTGTTCTTGCTATAACCAACAGCGGGCTCTCCTAAATCACAGTCAAAAAGCAGTGTGTGTGTGTGTATGAAAATGAGGATTGAACAGTTACCTCCACACGCGTTCTTCAACTGTTTTATTTTATTTATTTATTTTTTTGGTCTGGCTATAAAAAAAAAAAAATAGAAAAAAAGTTGCATCAAAGCACTCCACATGCAATACCTTGGGGTGTCTACGTTTCAAAGTGTGTACCCTTTCGTGGCGATCTATAAAACTGGGGTATGTGATAAGCCCCAAGCTAAAGATAGGCCTATCAGAAGAAATACTCTCAATTTCAACTCAAATTAAAGAGTCATACCATTGTAACCATACCTTCCCAAAATCCTGGCAAGCCTATGCGTGGGGGGCATGGGTGTCCTAAGGAGAAGCCTTGCAGAAAACCCCCTGGGGTGTGTTCTTGCAATAACCAACAGCGGGCTCTCCTAAATCACAGTCAAAAAGCAGTGTGTGTGTGTGAAAATGAGGATTGAACAGTTACCTCCACACGCGTTCTTCAACTACTGCAGGGTGTCAACTTTTCAAATACATGCATGCTCATGTCAAGAAAATACATTGGGATATCTGATAAGTCCCCCATAAGGAAGATTGGCAAACAAGATATGTACAATTTGAAAAACGCATATCAGACATTTTGCTTTGCACCCCCCAGTGAACCCGACAAACATATGCATGGGTGGTATCGCTGTACCCGGGAGATGTTGCCGAGCACATATTGGGGTGTCCTTTGGCAGGAACACCTAACAGGAGGTTAGAATTTATGCTCAAAGTAGAATGTGTGAGTGAAAAAGTGAACATGAATGTGTGAGTGAAAAAGGACATCACAAAAACGTTTGACAGAGACTGGTGGTAGAATAAGTGCATGTAAAGTGTTGAAATGCCACCATGTGAAATGCCCTAGGGTGTGTACTTTTCCAAAACATACGGTTTGACGGAGGTGAATTACATTGGCTGGCTTCAGAAATGTTCCAACTGGGACATGGGGGCATGATGGCCAGCTGTGTTTTATGTCTCATCATATTTCACTTTTTTTATTCTAGTAAATCATATGATATGATGAAAATAATGGTATCTTTAGAATGAACATTTAATAGCGAGAAAAATGGTATATAATATGTGTGGGTACAGTAAATATGTAAGAGGCAAATTACATCTAAACACAGCCTCTGCAGAAAAAGAGCCCTGGTCCTTAACGGTAATACAATTGAAAAATTGCCTGGTCACTAAGGGGTTAAGCCCTTAGGTAGGTCTTTGGCAGCAAGTTCATCAAGTGTAACTTTGGATAATCCTTTTTTAAAAGCAGCGATTAATCCGTTGTTAGTCCAGGCTACCTCAGATGCCAAGGTATGAAATTCTATGGCATAATCCGAGATAGACCGGTTCCCTTGTTTGATATGCATTAGGGCAGAGGAGACGTCTTCCTCTCTGCCTAATGGTTCAAACGTCAGTTTGAATTCCGCCAGGAATTCCTGGTAACAATGAGCAATACTCCTATTACTTTTCCACAATGGATTAGCCCAGGTTAAGGCCTTACCTTTAAATTGTTTCATCAGATACCCAATCTTAGCTCTATCTGAAGGAAATGAACCAGGTGAAGCCTCAAAGTGGTACTCAATCTGATTTAGAAATCCCCTACATTCCTGGATATAACCAGAAAAATGCAGGGCAGGAGATAAGGAGATCGTAGGTGCCTATATACTATAGGTGGAGGTACATTAGGCAGCTGAGACATAATTGGAGAAGCCTCAGGTTGTAAATGAGCCATCCTAGTAAGGAGCATGCTAAAAGCATGGGCAAATTGATCCATACGGTATGTGGCGAAAGGGACCTCGCCACTGGGTTTTGGAGAGGCCTGCTTTCCAGCCTCTTGCCCTGTGACTATGGCCCCTGGGGTATTGCCGTTTAAGTAGTCTATTTGGGCTTATTGGATTTTAAAACACCTTTTCTGCCCCTTTAAATCCATGGGAAAATGTGCCTCTTCCCTCCCCCCTTTTTCCTGTCCTATTGTTTCTCCAGCAGGGCGTTTTCCCAGGGACACTGCAAGACCAGTTTAAACTGGCTGCTTTGTCAATCCTCAATTTCCCATCAGCCCTTGCTATTTTCTGACCCCACCCTTCCTTGTACTATAGGGCACTTTTAACATGAGACATAATGAGCGCTCAGATCCAAGCTATCTGGGGATATGTTGGACATATAGGTTAAATCAGTGGTAGTCAACCTTTTTCCACTTACCGCCCACTAATGCATCTTTCTTGATGGAAAAATATTTTTTAGAAAGGAGGGTGTTTTAAAAAAAGTAAATAAATGTACGTACATTTATCTTTTTATTTCTACTTAATGCATGTTTATAATGTTTTTAGCTTTATAAAGTTTAATGAGAAAGCAATACAGTAAAATGGAATTACCTTTACTAGTGATTAATGAGATCCTTGAGGCTGATGCTGTGAGACTAAATATTTGATATCTGGTTCGATTTTCGTAAGGAACAAACGAAGGTCTCCTCTTTCGGTGATATTCAGATGATTTCTCTGTTTGCGCATAATATGATTTCTCATCTGTGCATCAGCTCCCCTCCTCAATTCCCATCCCCACCTTTTTTTTCTTCCTTTTTTCTATTTTTTAACCTTCCTTATAGCAATGCCCAGTAGGAAGACACTTACTATTATTAGCCAACAACAATTCTCTCCTTTTCCTTTTCTTTCTTTCTCCTTTTTTACAAGTACTCTACTCCTTCTTTCTCCTTTTTACAAATACTCTGCTCCTTCTATCTTCTATTCTACAAGTACTCTGCTCACAGACAAACACACACACACACTCACAGACAAACACTCACACATGCACATACAGACACACACACACACACACACACACACACACACACACATATACTTACAGACACACACATACACTTACAGACACACACAAATTATTAATATTAAATGTCTAGCCAGCCTCCATACCTGGAGAGCTGGTGTGGATCTGTCCCTGGGGTCTAGTGGGGCTTCACTTCAGCGGGCGGCTGTGTGCTAATCAGACACGGCGAGGGAGCTCTAACCTCTCTGCTCTGCTCCCTCGCGGGCTGTCTACTGATGCCGGGAGCCGGAATATGACGTCATATTCCGGCTCCCGCGGCATCAGCAAACATCGTGCGAGGGAGCAGAGCAGAGAGGTTAGAGCTCTCTCGCCGCGTCTGATTAGAACTCTGTCATGCCGGGGGGTCCAGAAGGTGGCCTGGCAGGATGGAGCACTTCCTCCTGCCGGTCACTGAAAACTTGCGCCCGCAGAGCCGCTCACGCCTGCCCAAAAGGAGAAATCCTCTTAAAAAGAGGATTTAGCCGCCGAAATCCCTACTGCCCACCTGGAATCCTGAAACGCCCACTAGTGGGCGGTAGGGACCAGGTTGACGACAATACAATACATGGGTTAAACATTGTATTGTATGAGTTATGTATTTTTATGTGGTTTTTGTAACAGTTTTTGGACTTAAAGATATTTCCTGTACCTGGAGATAAATGGCTTACCACAGCCACTTAAGCCAATTATCTCCAGGATTGAGGAAAATATATAGACCGGCCGCACAGCCTAAATCTGTGAAACTATTTTGGGCAGGAAAGCCATACTTGCGGTCGGTCAAATGTGACTTCCATAAAACTTTTGAACCCCTGCTCTGATCTGGGTGATTTTTGGATATGTTGTTCACCCAGATCAGGGCTATCCAAGGGTGTAGGGGATATGTTGTTGTTTTGGGGTGTTTCTGGACTTTGGGTAAAACTGGATATTTTTTGTCTGTGGGTAATTGAGTTAGTCCATTGTGTTTGGTAATTGTATCACAGACAGAGGGGAGGGGTTGTGTACATTAGCTGGGAGTGTCTAACTGTACAATACTGTGTTGATTGGCTGTTGTGACTTTGTCCACGTGGGTGGTAACCTTGTGGGGAAAACTGTATATAAGAAATGCCTTTGTGCTCATTAAACTAGTTCCTGCTTACACTCCAAAACTGTGTGTCGTCCTGTTATTGGAGGGAAAGAAGATTTGCTCCTGTGTTTGCTGTTCCAGCTTGCAGGAGACCCCAAGGGAAGAAGGCTGGCTCCTGTGTCTGCACCCCTACATGGGGTCTCCATATCCACATCACAGGGGTTTTCCTCCCAGGTGGCTCTATTTCTGAGAGATAATTGAGTGAGAAAACTATAACTCAATTATTTCTCAGATACAGGAAAACATATACAATATTAAAGATTTCAATGAAAAATACATTTCAATAACAGGAATCCCACGAAAGTCATATCTCTGAATAGCTGGAGTCTGAGCACCAACTTTGTCGAAATAGCGCTCAGATCCCTTAAGTGGTTCAAGAACGCAATTCGAATTAAGTTTTGAATGGTCGGCCACGAGGTGATGCCCCAAAACAGTTCCATGGAAAATAAGGCAACGACCGGTCATCTTTCAGAGCTTCTCCCACAAACACAGATGAAGGCTCCCCCTGGCTATTAGGGAGCGAATGCTCCCCCTGTTCGGTAGTTCATGTCTCCCGAACACCATTCTCATAACTGTTCAGGAAGTTGGATGGGCAGTGGTACTAGTTTCCCTGGTGTTCGCGGGGTCTCGTATTTGAAAATAGTTCCAGGCCGTCGACTGCCTGCATTCGGGAGACAAAATGGCCACCAGTTCTCAGATCACGTGTGTATACGAACGGCGGCCTCACAGGGAAAACTCTTGCACTTATGATTAATTTGCTGTCAACAGTCAGGGATGGTCAGTGATTATGAGGTGTTAACAAGGGACCACACAAAGTCTGTTTGGTACATGAACGGTGATGTACGGACAGCCGAACCAGGGAATAAAAGGGTAGTTATGGCGTATATTCTGCTACCTTAACCCGTTCATTAGTAGGAATATACAGCAGACAAGAGTTGACCTGTTGAGACTGGAAGAAAGGTGATTTCACTTACAGCAGAGGAAAGGGTTCATTACAGTAAGAACAATAAATATGTGGAATTCTCTGCCTAAAGAGGTCATATTATTTTTATTCTGTAGACATTTTAGGATGTTTTTAAAGGTAAGCTGCTTGTATTGTTTTTTTATGTGGAGGGGGTCTTTACTTAAACTTATTATATATAGATTTTTTTTTTTTGCCCTTTCCTGCTTTGGCTACGTGTAAGAGTCCTCATGACTCCTTGGTGGTCTGCATAGGCATGCGCAGCCTATTGCATTAGGGTGTGCACCCTAAAGCACAAACATGCCGTGTATGTATGTGTATATGTGTGTGTGTGTGTGTGTGTGTATATATATATATATATATATATATATATATATATGTATGTATAAATATATATGTGTGTGTGTATAAATATATATATATATATATACATACATACATACATACATACACACACACACACACACACATACAATGCTGTGTGAGAGTGGTGTAAGGGTGCTGTGTGTGAGGGTGCTGTTAGTGTGATATGTGTGTGAGGGTGCTGGCAGTGTGCTATGTGTGTGAGGGTGCTGTTAGTGTGATGTGTGTGTAAGGGTCCTGTGTGTGAGGGTGCTGTTTGTGTGCTGTGTGTGAGGGTGTTTGTGTGTGTCTGTGTGTGTTTGTTAGGGTCCTGTTAGTGTGCTGAGTGAGTCCTGTTTGCGTGCTGTGTGTTTGAGGGTGTTGTGCGTGTGTGTATTATCTGTGTGCTCTATGTTTCAAGGGATTGTGGTGGTGGTGGAGGTGGAGGTGGGGGCAGATTAGTAAATATCCCCCCTCCCTTCTTACCTTATGTTGGGAGGGGGGATCCTTGCAGTCATTTGCCAACACTGGTGATCCAGTGGAGAGTGAACTCTAGCCTGCGGGGCTAGAGTTCACTCTTGCGAGATCTGTGCGTTGCCACAGCAATGCGTGTTTGGGGGTCAGTTTGTGTGTATGGGTCAATCTGTGTGCGGTGGGTGAGTCTGTGTGTGTGTATGTATATGTATATGTGTGTGTATAATAACTACAGCTCCTTGATGAGCACAAAATGCAACCCCAATACACATACACTCACAATGCAGCCCTTAGATGTACAGGTGATACTCGAAAAATTTGAATATCGTGCAAAAGTTCATTTATTTCAGTAATGCAACGTAAAAGGGGAAACTAATATGTGAGATAGACACATTACATGCAAAGAAAAATACTTCAAGCCGTGATTTGGCTTACAGCTCATGTGACAGACCCATCTGTCTGTGCATTACTTTTATTTTTCCTCCATTCGTCTGTTTGTTCGGCTATTTTCCCTGTCCATACAGCCCCTACGTTTATTTGCTTTTTTACCGAACAACTGCTGAACGGCCGGCCACCCAGCATGGAAGTGTGCTGCTTGTTAACCTCTTGGCCCCATCAGAAGGTTGTGGTTAACCGCAGACACTTCCTAATTGTTGAATGCCGACTGGGTGGTCGTCGTTCGTATGCCGACCACGAGGCGGCGGCCATCTTGGATGTACGAATGCCCTGCGGTGTTCGTTGACGATTTCATGGAACTAAAAACGGACACTATTTCTCCGTTGAAGCCACCGACCTCCCTTCTTCTGTTCATCCAGAATTCGAACGCCGGCCCATTCTGTACTTTTTCTTCACGAATGGACTTACCCCAAATAGCTATGCCATGGAGCCCATTTATATAACGAAAGACTATGTGAGAGACTTTGGCTCCATGGCGATTGAACTGTATGTATGTGATCTGAGCGCCATTCGGTAATAATGTGCACTCAGATCTAAGCTATCTGGGGATATCTAGAGTAATTGTACCTAGTGCATTCAGTAGTTTTTATGTTATATATTTTTATGTGTTTTACTGCCACATGTAAAATGGAGTTTTGCCTCTATCTTGGGAGATAATTGAATTACTTCCCAATTATCTCCAGGATAGAGAGGACGGTTCTTCACAGCTAAAGGGGAGTGTTTATGCCTGTAATACTGTGATTGGTTACTTTTTCATTTTTGTCACAGTTTTCCACCAGTTAGCCCCATTAAACCAGATCTCTGCTGATACTCAACACGGAACTTGGTCTCGTACTTGGGGAGATTTATTCGTATGGGTTTACTGTTCGGCTGTTTGGATTGGAGAGTGTTCGTATGATTCTTGTTCGGCTGATTAGAGTGTTCATTAGCTGCCTTCGCATTCAGGAAGGGAACGTCCGAAACCGCATTAACCCCTTGTAAACCTGGAGGTGCCGTTACAATTTGTGGCAAGCGGCAGGATGGTTCTCACAGCCCAGAAGGACAGCTACAAAAGAACACAAGCAAATGGAAGGCTAAAACGCTCTACCCTTAAGGACTTATTGGAGAGCCGGGGCCAACCGGCCAGCAACCGAAAGAGGGACATTATTGCTAAATTAGTCGAAATGGATAGAGCCGAAACACTCAACGGAACCGAAAGAGCCAATATAACCGAAAGGCCCAGCAAAACAGACAGAAGACCCGAGGAGGCAGGTTTTGATCGGGCTGTTATCCTAAGATTAGCATTTTATGGTCCTAACCCTACAGTGGACATTATTGACCGGGTTATAGCAGCTGTGGAGGCAAGTCGACTACAGAAAAGAGGTGCTGCAGCAACCGAGATCCCAGCAACCCCAGTGGAAAATGAAAAGGTACATTTTGCTGCTTTTAAAAATTTTATTGAGGCAGAAGGAGAAATTGATGGGTACCTTGCCGATTTTGAACGGCAATGTGCCCTACACCAGGTACCCGCAGAGGAATGGGTTACCATTTTGTCCGGGAAATTGTCCGGCCGGGCCAGTGAGGCGTTCAGGGCCATCCCAGATGAGGATATTGCTAATTATGGTTTGGTGAAGGAAGCCCTTTTGACCAGGTATACCGTCACACCAGAGGAATACCGGAGGCGGTTCAGAGACACCAACAAACAGGCTGGGGATTCGTATACAGAGTGGGCATGCCGCCTACACCGCACGGCATCCCACTGGGCCACTGGATGCCAAGCTGCATCAGGGGAAGAGGTGCTGCAGCTGTTCTTGCTGGAGCACTTCTTTGACAAGCTGTCCTCAGGAGTCAGAGAATGGGTGTTTTGAATGTTAACAACTGGGGCACAAGAGACCAGATTGTCCGTTAAACACAGCCAGGCAGTCACAGTCCTGGAGAAAGCCAGCTTGGGGGAATTCCCGCACACCCCTGCCTGCTGCATTGAAGAGGAAGAATGCTGGGTCATATTACACGAGGCAGATCCTGTACAAGTGGCCCATCGAGACAACAGGCAACAGCACAGGCAAACTGTCAGGGTCAATGTGAAAGTAGCCAGCGGATTACGTGACACTGGCCCCACCATGACACTGCTTCAAAAGAACCTTGTCTCAGAGAGCCAGCATACCGGAGACAACGTAGCTATAAGGGTAGCGGGAGGCACTGTTTTCAGGTTGCGTGTAGCCCGTGTACACCTGGATTGGGGGGTTGGTTCGGGACATGTGAATGTGGGGGTGATGAAGGATTTACCAGCGGATGTCCTGTTGGGGAATGACTTGGCCCCCCTTGTTTCTGCATACGCCCCAATGGGTCCCGCTGAGGCCAACCCAATGACTACCTGTGCTCAGACCCGTGCTGCTGGAATCGGTCCACCTGCTGCTGAGACCCAGGTAAGATTATCTTCCCCGACCTGTACCCTAGATCAGGCCCCCCTAGGCTGGGATACCCCAGAGGCGTTTGGGAGGGAAACCCAGGAGGACCCGACCCTACATAAGTATAGAATTAAAGCAGATACTCAGGAAGAGGGGGGTAGATGAATGGGTAGGGGATAGGCTGTATAGGATCCCTAAGCCATCCCAGAGAAGTAATGCCCCTTCACAGAAACAACAGCTGGTGGTGCCTGCAAAATACCGGCTGGAGATTCTGCGAATTGGGCATGATGTACCGTTAGCTGGACATCTAGGGTCCTGTCGTACAGCCCATAGAATCACCCAAAATTTCTTCTGGCCCAATTTTAACCTGGCTGTGCGACAATACTGTACTACCTGCAACACGTGTCAACGTTTTGTGTAAACGGGGGGATTGCCCGAAGGCCAGACTTATGTCCATTCCTATTGACATTGTGGGGCCATTGGCCAGGGCTAGTCCATCCGGGAAGAAGTATATTCTCACCATAGAGGACTATGCCACCCGTTACCCAGAGGCAGTAGCTCTGTCCAATATTGAAACAGAGACAGTAGCTGATGCCCTGGTTAAGATCTTTGCTAGAATGGGGTTCCCTAAGGAGATTCTCTCTGACCAGGGAACCCAGATTACCGCTGTGCTCACCCAACAGTTGTGGAAGGTGTGCAACACCTGTTAAGCTCACCTTACCACCCCCAGACTAACTGTCTCTGTGAGCGCTTTAATGGGACCCTCAAGCAGATGCTGAGGACCTTTACTGACGCTTGCAGAGACTGTGAGAGATTCCTACCTCACGTGTTGTTTGCATACAGAGAGGTACCTCAGGAATCTACTGGGTTCTCTCCCTTCGAGTTGCTCTATAGGAGAAGGGTCCACGGACCCTAGATCTCATTAGAGGACACAGAGGGAGAAACCGAGCAGGAGGGAACCCCCATAGTACTATATGTTCTGGAACTCAGGGACCGCATGGAGCAACTGTCTCTGATGGTAAGAGCCATGTTACAAAGTCCCCTCTGTCTGCTACAACCCTGTTATTCCTTTACTTTGTTGCTTATTTCACGAAAAACTGTTGCAGGTCATTCGCATGTACGAATGACCGACCACCTGGCCCTTGACGTGTGCCGCTAATTAACCACGTTCACCTCTCACAATACTGAACAAACTATCAAACGGCCGACCCCCTGTCTGAGGAGTGTGTCCCCGGTTAACCACGCAGAACCTGCAGTTTTGTGGTTAACCGTAGCCTAATTGCCCATCAATGGGGTGGTCGCCGTTCGTATGAGAGTGTCGAACCAACTGTCGAACGATTGACCACCCTACCTGAGGAGTGTGCCCCTGGTTAACCGCCCAGAAGCTGCGGTTTTGTGGTTAACAGCAGCCTAATTGCCCATCGACGTGGTGGTCGTTGTTCGTATGTACGAACACGTGGCGGCGGCCATCTTTGACTGTTGAATGCCCTGCGGGACCTGCCCGTCAAATGCCTGGTACTCTTTTCGGCTATCCTTTCATGCGAACCCTGCTGGGATTTCTCAAGCCCCGTCCATTCATACGTAAAATACCGAAGAGCATGCCGTTCCCATACCATTCGTGAGATCTGAGCGCTTTTCGTATATTTTGTGCGCTCAGATCCCAGCTGTCTGGGGATAGGTTGAATGTGACAAGTAAAAGACATGGCGTAAAAGTTATATATTTTTATTCAATTTTCTTGTATGTATAAAAGTTACAATATTGCATGTACCTGGAGATAATTGAGTTACTGTAACTGTTGGAACTAATTATCTCCAGGCTAGAGGGGAGGATTTGAAAGAAAGCACTTGGTTGTTGCTCTTTGTCACCCTGTGTACCATCAGGTCCAGAGGGGTGTTCCTCTGGCCTGAAAATGTGTATTTAAACAGTGCATTGCATCAATAAACCAGTCTTCTTATCCTCAACTCGCAGCCTCGACTGTTGTATGGAAATGCGTTATACTAGCTCTACCTATAGCTAGCTGGATGTCTACACTTTCAGAATTATTGCTGGATGCTGTTTTGGAATTTCGCTACCGCTCTCCAGGATCGGGAATCAGGACATCTAAGCGGTCCAACCCTCAGCCAGCCTGTGGTAAACCGTAAAACCATCCAAACATCTAGAGGATTGATAGCTTCACGGAGGGATTTCATACAGGTCTGGTACATATCCCTGCTAACATTTACGAATGCAACAATTTGCAATCAGTATTTTCTGACCTGGAAATGGTTGATGCTCTTTTACAAAGAGAATTGGAAGATGGGTGTAACGAAATCCCCTATTGAACAGACTAGGCGAACCAGCCTGTTCGGTTATTTAGATGTGTATAGAGTGATTTCGTGCAAATAGCGAGAAAACAAATAAACTGCCGAGTCACCCGACCTCCGACGGAGGTCGAGTGGCGCCCATTAACCATCCAGACTTTGCGGTTAACCACAGACTAATTGGGGAATAGCTTGGTGGTCCGCGTTCGTATACCGAACACGTGGCAGTCGCCATTTTAGATTGTCGAACACTCAGCGGTAAATGTCGGCGATGCCCTGGAACTCTTTTCGGACACTTATTCTGCCGAACACCGCTGCTACCTATCAAGGTCCTCGTTCATACGGTGGAAAACACATGAATGCCAGAGACCCTGCACCATTCGGGTCTTAGATGTATGCGAAAGTGACCGACCCCAGATAGCTACAGAATTTAACTCTTTGTCGGATACAAACACGCGAACGGCCGGTGAAAGTCAAATTTCAGTCGATGTTTTTGAGAACTGTGTTCGTGGGATCTGAGTGCTATTCGCCTAGGGGAGTGTCCACCAGGTGGGAGACCTGCATAAATACCGGGCAGGTAGCCCACAGTAAATCAGATCGTTTTACCCCTTCATGAAGTCTCGACTCATGTTTGGGGGATTGGGAGTTATAATCACTTTATTTCAGCTGGATTTCGGGAGAAGCTGCAAGGATCATCGCTGCACGAATAGAAGGATCCTTTAAAATGGGTTCTTGTTGGGACCTTTTCAGACGCCCCCATTTCATCCATTTGGAGAACCAACCCTATAGGATTAGTCACCGGGAAATCCTCAGGGAAACACAGACTCATTTTAGACCCGTCCGCACCTCACTCCTTGGCCATACCTAGCCTTAATTCTCTAATTCCATCCAAGGAATTTTCACTACAGTACGCCACTATAGACAACGCCATAGACAGCTGGTGTAGGGGCTTGGCTGAGTAAGACAGACATCATCAATGCATTTAAATTACTACCCATACGCCCATCGCTATGGCATCTGCATGATCTGAAATGGAAAGGTTTCTATTATTTTTTCACAAGGCTCACGTTCTGGTCAAAAAGCAGCCCAAAAATATTTGATACCTTTGCCGAAACCTTATGTTGGCTCCTGTTAAACAATTGCAGATGCCATGCGGTAATACATTATCTAGATGACTTTCTGTTCGTGGAGAATAATTCGTTCGTGGAGATCTAACTAAGGCCATCTCGGTTTTTTCATTCTTTGGTTGGCGCCAGTTTCTCCCAAGAAAACAGAAGGCCCTGACACGTTGGTAAATTTTTTGGGTATCCTGCTCGATTCCGTAAGCATGGAAGCGAGCCTCCCCTCAGGCAAAACTGACAGTATCCTACGAACCATTAACGACTTTCTGCTTAATAAGACATGCAATCGAAAGGAATTGCAATCTTTGTTGGGCTCACTAAATTTAGCAATACGTATCATTCCGCAAGGTAGAGCCTTTATTTCTAGACTCATTTGCCTCCTTCCACTATTGCCAAATGACTTTAGCCGTATCTGCCTGGATTCACAGGCTACTGCTGATTAATGTGGCGCAAATTCTTGTTGCAATGGAATGGCAGACGTAGGTTTTTACCACAATTGTCTATCCATTCTCCTATCATTTGGATGGATGTTGCAGCATCAACAGGTTTTGCTGCCATATTTGGAAATGAGTGGCTCTGTGATGGTTGGCCAGAGGAGGTTCAGCACATCGAAGGGTTCTCACACACCTCAGCCTTATTCGAGGTATACGAATATAGTTGCAGCAGCCGTGGTATAGGGTCAGTCTTGGGCAGGTAGATCGGTACACTGTTTCTCCGACAACCTAGCTACCTGCCACATCATAAACAAGGGACATTCCTCATCTCCAACTATAATGATATTCATGAGAAGACTGACCTGGCTGGCTGCTTGTAATCAGTTTTATTTGGTGTGTTGTCATGTACCAGGGATCTATAATACTGCAGCTGACAAACTGTCTCGCTTTGAATTCCAGGCCTTCAGAGACACGTTAATCATGGCGTCCCCAACAGCCACTGCAGCACTGTGTTTTCAGGATCTTGTAATGGACTAAAAGAATTGGCAAGGCATAGTCTGGCCTTGGCTAGTTTGGCCATATCTGAAAACACTAAACTGTCCTACAATAGAGCCTTCAAACTGTATAAGAGGTTTATGTTAGAGCATAACTTGGTTCAGTTTTTTTACCATTTCCATGCTGGTAGCTTTTGCATCCTTTTGTCATCTCAAACGATCACACAACACCATTAAATTATATTTAACCAGGAGGCGTGGCTAACCGCCGAACAAGATGGTCGCTTGGAAATCTGCTCCGGCACATGGGCTCCATCAAACCCGCATTAAAATTAAACTGAAACACCACAAACCAACAAACAAGTCATGGCTGCATCTAAAACGAAGAAATCTGCCACAAAAGCAGAAAAAATGAACTTTTTCAGACAAAAGCTTCCCTCCATAGCGGAGGCCGTGTGGGTGGCAGGACAAGATGGCGCCGATGACTCCGAAATCAGCCCTCTGCCAGCAGTATCAGAGGAATCCCAACCCGCGGACTGCCTAACACAAAGGCATTTCGAACAGGCCATGGAGGCGAAATTAATACATACCTGGCAAACAACCACTAACCAGAAATGAGATGAGAGACCTCTCAGCCAGAACCTCTGCCATAGAACAGTGCTGGCAGGACTTAACATCCACGCAAACAGATGTATCAGGGCAACTACAAGCCATATAACACCAAATGGGAAACATGGAGACCTGCATGGTGCACTACGAACATAGAGCACGCAGAAACAACTTGAGACTCCGTGGAGTTCCAGAAACTGTCCTCCCTGATGATCTACAGGCCTATGTGAGGGGCCTCCTGCGTGCCTATGCTCCAGATATCCCTGCAGACATGCTCCTCGTGGACAGGATATACCGATTGGCAGAACCGAAAAATCTACCAGACTCCACACCGCGCGACATCTTGCTGAGGGCGCACTATTGCCATGTTAAAGAATTGATTCTCCGGATGCACCGCAGCAAAGACGACCCTCACGAGGACTACCCCACCGTGCACATCATGGCAGATCTCTCAGCGGCTACTCTCCGGTGCAGACAGGACTTACACCAAGTCACCACAGAACTCCGCAATCACGTGATCCGCTACAGGTGGGGTTTCCCCACTAAATTAATACTCACCAGAAATGGGAAAATGTCCCTCATCTTGTCTCCAGAAAAAGGGGTGTCGGCACTCGCGGAATAGGGCCTACTGAGTAAGCCTGAGGCAGGGACACAGCCTAACCCCCAAGGCACTGGCCACAACGCACCTATGAACTAACTGTCACATATTCATCCGCTTATAGAAATGTGGTTAATGACATTTACTGTCCACACAGGAAAAGTTGTGCCGAGCAGCAACCTAATCCACAGAAGGGTTAATGCTGAGCAGCAATTATGCAAATGAAACCTGGTAACTGACTTTGGGGTCAAAGGCCGGTTACAGCCTATCAGAACTAAAGGAGGGGTATTTAGGCCCAGTTCTCAGCCTGCTCAGTGCCCTGTCGTGGTTTCCCTTGTGGTTGTCTGAGAGCGCGTTCCTGTTTATAGTTTTCTACCTGGTTTTTGACTTTGGCTTTGTTTATTGACTTCTCTATATTCTGGTATCCTGACTCCTGGCTTTCCTCATCGCTGTGTCCCTTTCTGTGTTCCCTGACCTCGGCTAGTATTTTTGACTATTCTTTGTACGTTAAATCCGGCCATTCTAAGGACCGGTAATACGTTACTTATTTGTCATCCGTGCTGTACAGTTCTACGTGCTGGATCAAACAGTAATCCTGACACTAACTCAACAGCCTGATGATTAAAGGCACGCTTGACGCAAGTATCACAACTATACTGTACATGATTAACTATGTTAGTGACCACCACGCTGCAAGCCCAATTTGCTCATGATACCCCTATACCCTGCCCCCCCTCTCCCACATAACTACTTAAATGCCTACCGTTTTCGTAGGTTACTATGTGCAACCCCTACGACAAAATTCCTTAATATCATAGGGCGCACCTCAAAAATGCGCACAAAGAAACACCAAGAGTGCTTATACATGTTGAGTTTACCCACTCAAACCATGCATCACCCTCTCACTGCGCCTAACTGCCCAAGGGGATGGCTGGGCTACGGCCTGCAGAGGTGCAAACTTATACATGTTGAGTTTACCCACTCAAACCATGCATCACCCTCTCACTGGGCCTAAAAAAGTGAGATTCCCAAAAACTTTTTAACTAGTTGGGCACAGGAACAAAAGGGCTTTTATCATTGTGGAGTGTGCAATTCTTGTCACAGCACCAAAAGAATAAATAAGAAAGTACACAATTCAGACCCTAAACATCTAAATTTCTGTTGAAAAGGTTAATATGAACTGGAGAGGGGGTGACATAGCTAAGACTCTGAGTTTGAAAGAATCCAAGTGGATTTTTGACTTACGCACTTTAACCCCTAGGGGTTTAAACATCGATTTTGAAATTAATAACATTTCATAAATGATCTTTTTTAAGTGTTTTATAAGTACTCTGGCCAGACAGGGTGAGTTTTTTTATATGTATTCTTATCAGTATTTTTTATTATTTAGTATGTGGGTTTTAATTATTTTGTATTATATTGGAGAAGTATATTCCATTTACTATTCAACTTTTATTATTTATATATATATATGTCATGAAAAATGTTTTAGAATGACTACTAAAAATATTTCCCCTTTCTCTTTTCTATGTTTTGTGTACATATATATATATATATGAATATTATTTCCATATTCTGGACTTTCCTTGCCCACTACGAAAATGTCCCTCTCGGCCTTAAATGGGCATAAAAACTATCATATGATATCTTTGGAAAGCATAGATGAAGTACGGAAGGGGAGCTGGACCATTCTATATTGATTATTTCCATATTCTGGACTTTACTTGCCCACTACGAAAATGGCCCTCTCGGCCTTAAATGGGCATAAGAACTATCATATGACGTCTTTGGAAAGCATGGATGAAGTACACTATTCGACGGAACTCATCTCAATAATCTACGCCTCCGAACACACTGAACCTCAAAAAACCCCACCTTCCATTAACACGATGTTGGACACACACTCACAGATGACCAGTGGCAAGACATATATCAAGCTCATAAAAAATTAACCCCCTGCACGACCCATCTAGAACTCTCATGCAAACTACTCTATCAATGGTACCTGGTCCCCACAAAGCTCAAACACAGCTACCCAAATACATCGGAAGCATGCTGGAGATGCCAAGCAAATCGAGGAACCCTAATACGTATATGGTGGCTATGCCCGTCACTTAAACAATACTGGTCACAAGTCTTAACTCTAACAACACGCTGCACTGGAGTGCAACTAACCCTTTTGCCAGAAACATTCTTGTTACTCCTGCTCCCACATGAGCTACATACACATCTCAGATACCTACTGTACCATGTCATCATTGCCGCCCTCACTGTTATTAGCAGAAAATGGAAACAGACAGCTGCTCCAACAATCAACCAGTGTATCGAGACAATTGAGACCACCAAAGCCTATGAAACTATGGCATGGAAATCACGACAAAAAAACTCCTACTGGACCGAAGCATGGGAACTATGGGTTTTCTGTGTGCCGTCCGCTCCTTGCCTGCCCCCACAAATCCCACCTGGTCCTCCCCTATAAGTGTAGGGATTATATGAGTTAGCCTGTTGGAGATGATTTTTGCAATGATTTTTACATCCGTGTTCCGTAAGGAGATGGGTCTTGGCATCTATTTGGGGGTTTCCCTGGTTTAGGGAGTGTGGCGACGTGCCATGAGCATTTCCGTTGGCATTGAAACTATGGCAATCAACCAGTGTATCGAGACAATAGAGACCACCAAAGCCTATGAAACTATGGCATGGAAATCACAACAATAAAACTCCTACTGGACCGAAGCATGGAAACTATGGGGCAAACACAACCCACACCGAACCCGAGACACAAGCAAATCCTTAGGCTGAAACAAGAACCTCCCCGATCGGAGGCAGAAAGCACCCTCACACACACACTGATCAACATAAATACTACACATGTTTACCACAAGACCTACCCACACCCAAATCATCCCCCAACCCCCCCTTCTAAGTGACAACATAATAAGTACAGACAGCAAAAGGAACCCCGGGATGAGCCAGACTAAGTCTGTGACCGCTGGCACTCCGACCGAGTACCTCCACCAATCGATGCTCCTAGTGCTTGCCGAGGACTCCAAGCACTCCAACCGACACCATCCGCACTGCAGACCGCACTTCCAGCGATGCAGCTGCGCCGGGGTCTCGCTGTCTCTCACCCACCCTGGATCCAAGGCCGGGATCCAGCTTCCAGTGGGTGAACCTCTCCTAAATTCAGAGAGCAGGAACCAGGAACAAGCTCTTACAGGAGCTTATACTCAGGGGAGTATTGTGATATAGCAATCCCCAAGAGTGTAGCTATCCCATCCCCCAAGCATGAGCCAAGGCTTCATGAAGGGGTCAAGTAGTTCTGTTTAATGCAAGCCAGCACTTACAATTTATACAAACATTTAAACCCCCAACAGCCTCATTTACATACAATAGGTTACATAGATTACTATAGTACAAGGAAGGGTGGGGTCAGACAATAGCAAGGGCTGATGGGAGATGGAGGAGGGACAGAGCAGCTAGTTTAAACTGATCTGGCAGTGTCCATGGGACATCGGCCTGTTGGGGTAACAATAGGACAGGAAAAAGTGGGAGGAGGAGAGGCACAGATAAGCAATACAGTCAACATACACTCCTCCTCTGTGTCTGAGAGATAATTGATTATCTTCAGGTACAGAAAAATACACAATTTACAAACACACGAAAAGTACCCCCAAGATCCATGGAAAACAATAAAAATTGTCAAATTAAAAAAAATAATAATTATATTTAACCAGCATCCAACACCACATATATACCTTGTACCCAAGGTACCCTGAACCCCCCAATGTAACTGGCTAATCAATCAGTAATTCTAAACCCCCCAATGTTACTGGGTAATCAATCAGTAATCCTAAACCCCCCAATGTTACTGGGTAATCAATCAGTAATCCGAACCACCCCAATGTTACTGGGTAATCAATCAGTAATCCGAACCACCCCAATGTTACTGGGTAATCAATCAGTAATCCTGAACCCCCCAATGTTACTGGGTAATCAATCAGTAATCCTGAACCCCCCAATGTTACTGGGTAATCATTCAGTAATCGTGAACCCCCAATGTTACTGGGTAATCAACCAGTAATCCTGAACCCCCCAATGTTACTGGGTAATCAATCAGTAATCCTGAACCCCCCAATGTTACTGGGTAATCAATCAGTAATCCTGAACCCCCAATGTAACTGGGCAATCAATCATTAATCCTAAACCCCCCAATGTTACTGGGTAATCAATCAGTAATCCTGAACCCCCCAATGGTACTGGGTAATCAATCAGTAATCCTGAACCCCCAATGTAACTGGGCAATCAATCATTAATCCTAAACCCCCCAATGTTACTGGGTAATCAATCAGTAATCCTGAACCCCCCAATGGTACTGGGTAATCAATCAGTAATCCTGAACCCCCCAAAGTTACTGACTACTCAATCAGTAATCCTGAACCCCCCAATATAAACCCACTACTGACTCACAGCGCGTACTCACTGAAGTTTGCTTGAAGGTAGGCTATTTACAGTGGTCTCTTTTAAGTAGGAGTTAAAACAACAGGAGTTGAAACTACAAGGGAGTTTAAACCAAGAGGGTAAATATTGTTTTTACTCACTTGTGTTTTTTGTAACTGGGGATGAGTGTCAGCAAGATTGCGAGTTTAACTCAGTGTACATCATGCTGCATTTATGCATGCCTGGATGATTCTGTCCAGGGTCCATACCTCTGTGGTGTGTGTGAGCGAGTGGCATTTCTGGAAGCTCAGATTGGAGATCTGGAGAGGCAAATTGTAACACTGAGGGAGATTGACAATCTTGAGAGGAGTCTGCTGCTCACTGAGCAGAGTTTAGTGGGGACAGGTAATGGAGTGGGAGGAGATGGGACAGTTGGTGAACAGGCACAAAGCTGGGTAACAGTGGGGCGAGGGGGCAGGGGCGGAGGGAACAGGAAAGGTTTAGCTAACAGATTTGCCCATTTGAGTGTAGATGTTGGGAGCATCAGCTCAGGAGTAGCTGTACTGTAGGAAGCTGTTACTTCTAACAGCCGTGGGAACATCCCCTCTAGTACGGGAAGTGGTGGTAGGGGACTCTATTATTAAGAGAGTAGATGGGGTAATCTGCCGCTCTGATCGGCTCAACCGGACAGTTTGCTGTCTCCCGGGTGCTCAGGTCCGGCATGTTGCCGACAGAGTGGAGGGATTATTGGGAGGGGCTGGGGATGACGCAGCTGTCATGGTCCATATTGGTACCAATGACAAAGTCAGAGGAAGATTGAAGGTCCTAAAGAATGAGTTCAGGGAGCTAGGAAGTAGGCTAAAGAAAAGGACCTCCAAGGTAATATTTTCAGAAATATTACCTGTGCCGCGCGCTATAGCAGAAAGGCTGTAGAACAGAGGAGGTATGTAATATTGATAATTCACAAAAAGTACAATTGACTCATGATAATATTAAATGTATGCTTTCTAATGCCTAAATAACAAAATGGGGCAATTAGAGGCAATAGCATAACAATAAACAACATAATAGGCATAACAGAAACATGGTGGGATGAGACACATGACTGGGCAGTTAACTTAAATGGGTTCACAATATTTAGGAAGGATAGGAGAAACAAGAAGGTGGTGGGGTATGTTTGTATGTCAACTGTGAGTTAAAGCCAAATCTTAGGCATGTGGAGTGTGACGAGGAAAATGTGGAGGCTTTATCGGTAGATATCTGCTTGGGGCAAACGAAGAGAAATCAATTAATGGTTGGGATATGTTATAAACCACCTAATGTAAATATTAATGAGGAAGAACAGCTGTTAGAGCAAATTGGGAAAGCTGCAAATCGAGGTAACACGTTAATTATTGGAGATTTTAATTACCTGGACATAAATTGTGATAGAGGTACTAGTACTTCAGCACGGGGAATCAGGTTTTTGAATGTGTTAAACGACACCTTCATGTCACAACTGGTACAAGCACCAACTAGACAGGATGCTTGTCTGGATCTTGTTATAACAAACAATGTTGATCTTTTAACCAACCTTCAAGTAGGGAAGCATTTGGGAAATAGTGATCACAATATGGTAACTTTTGAAATAAACGCAAAAAAGCAAAAGCACGTGGGGTATACTAAAACGTATTATTTAAAAAAAGACAATTTCAATAAGATTAGGGCAGCTCTACAATATATCGACTGGCATAAACTCCTTAGTGATAAAAACACTGAGGATAAATGGAAACTATTCAAACAAATATTAGAAAGGTACATTTCTCAGTATGTACCACTGGGTAATAAATATAAAAGAAACAAACTAAAACCAATGTGGCTTAGTAGAGAAGTAAAACAAGAGATTAAAAATAAGAAAAGGGCATTTAAAGCATTTAAATTGGACAAATCAGAGGCATCCTATATAAGATATAAGGAAGCCAATAACGCTTGCAAAAAGGCAATTAAAGTGGCTAAACTAGAAAATGAGAAATTGATAGCCAAAGAATGCAAAACCAACCCCAAAATATTTTTCAAGGACATCAATTCTAAAAAAACAAAAAATTAAAGTGTAGGTACACTGGAAACAGTGATGGGTCTGTTAGCTAATGAAGACCGGGAAAAAGCAGACATTTCAAATAACTATTTTTCTTCAGTATATATTAATGAGAAACCTATGGCAAGTGATATGCAAATGATTGCTGCAAAAAACGTGCAGATAACTTGTGATTGGATAACTCGAGACAAGGTGCTACAGCTATTAAAGAAAATTTATGTAAATAAAGCTATGGGGCCTGACGGCATTCACCCACGAGTACTTAAGGAGCTAAGTGGGGAAATAAGTGAACCTCTGGATTTAATTTTTCAAGATTCTTTTGTTTCAGGTATTGTACCGGAGGATTGGAGGAAGGCAGATGTTGTTCCTATATTTAAAAGGGGTTCACAATCCTTGCCTGGAAATTATAGATCTTTGAGCTTAACTTCTGTAACTGGGAAAATATTTGAGGGGCTATTAAGGGACAATATTCAGAAATTCATTGGGAAGAACTTTGTTATTAGCAATAATTAGCATGGCTTTATGAAACATAGGTCATGTCAAACTAACCTAATTGCATTCTACGAAGAAGTAAGTAGAAGTATAGATCAGGGTGTTGCAGTGGATGCTATCTACTTGGATTTTGCCAAGGCATTTGATACAGCTCCTCACAATAGGTTAGTCTTCAAACTAAAAGAAATTGGTCTAGATGAATATTTTTGTTCTTGGGTAGAACATTGGCTTAAGGATAGAGTACAACGAGTTGTCATTAATGGTAAATTTTCAGGCTGGACAAAAGTGTTAAGTGGTGTCCCTCAGGGTTCTGTTTTGGGACCGCTTCTATTTAACATATTTATAAATTATCTTGAAATATGCATTGAAAGTCATGTATCAGTGTTTGCAGATGACAAAACTTTGTAAAGTAATAGCTGCAGAGGGATTTGGATAGATTGGGGGACTGGGCACTAAAATGGCAGATGAAATTTAACGTAGAGAAATGCAAAGTTATGCACTACGGGGTTAAGAATAAATAGGGGCATAAATTCTCGGGATGAAAATATAATTTTGCCTCTTTATAAATCGCTGGTAAAACCACACCTTGAATATGCTGTGCATGTTTGGGTAACTGTTCTAAAGAAAGATATCATGGCACTAGAAAAAGTGCAGAGACGAGCTACAAAATTGATAAAAGGAATGGAGCATTTTAATTATGAAAAAAGGTTAAAAAAATGTAATCTGTTTAGTTTGGAAAAACGGCGCCTGAGAGCGGATATGATAACATTATACAAATATATTTGGGGCCTGTACAAACCTTTATCTGGAAATCTATTCATAAACAGGGCTACACATAGGACACAAGGTCACACATTTAGGCTGGAAGAAAGGAGATTTTATCTAAGGAATTTTTTTGTTGCAAAATTGGAATCACTTCAGACTAGGTTTTTTGCCTTCTTTTGGATCAACAGCAAAAAACATATGAGAGGAAGGCTGAACTTGATGGATGAAAGTCTCTTTTCAGCTATGTAACTATGTAATCAATCAGTAATCTTGAACCCCCCGATGTAACTGGGTTATCAATCAGTAATCCTGAACCCCCCCAATGTTACTGACTGGCTTATCAATCAGTAATCCTGAACCCCCCCAATGTAACTGACTGGCTTTTTGCGTTATGTACTAATACTTTAAAACCCTCTATCTCTACTGTTTCAGGCTGGCTGCGTGACTGGACTGGTAATTTCTCTCTCTCCTTTGCCATCTCTGGATCGTTCCTTCTCATCGGTTCTCTCATACTTATCACTCTGCCTGGATTCTGCTTTAGGAACTGGCTTGATACTGACCAAACAAATCATTTAAAAAACTTACCAACTAGTAACAGTATGAACAAATCCCTTAGCATGAGCACGACTAGCAAAGACCGGGACTCATCCGACTGTCCCAAATGGGCCATGATAACGACTAGCAAAGACTGGGAGTCATCCAACTGTATTGAGAGGGCCATGATCACGACTAACAAAGACCGTCACTCATCCGAATGTATTGAGAGCGAGATGAGTAAGATTTACAAAGACTGGAACTTACCTGACTGTACCGATGGGGCTCTAACTAGGACTAGCAAAGACTGGAAGTCCCCTGACTGTACCGAGCGGGCCATAACTGGGTCTAGCAAGGACCGTAATTCACTTTACTGTACTGAGCGGGCCATAACTAGGACTAGCAAAGACTGGAACTCCCCTGACTGTACTAAGCGGTCCATAACTAGGACTAGCAAAGAATGGAATTCCCCTGACTGTACCGAGGGGGCCATAACCAGGACTACCCCGGACCAGTACTCCCCTGACTGTACCAAACAGGCCATAACTACGACTAGCAAAGACTGTAACTCACCTGACTGTACCGAGCGTACCATAAGCAAGACGGAGAAGGATCTTTCTTCTGATGGTATAGTGATTACTATGAGCAGCATGGAGAAAGATCTAAACCCACCTGATTCTACAATAGAGACGATGAGCAGGACAGACAAGAACATGACCCGAAGAGATTCTACTGACCACGCTATGAACAGAACAATTAAGGATCTGCTGCCAAGTCCTTCTACTGAGCAATCTAAGAGCTGGACACACGACAACCTTACTCCAAATGATAGTACCTGCCTTCTAAAGAACAGGACAATTATGACAATATTTTCACAGACAGACACATCTATTGAAATACATAACCATGGTTTGATTCAATGCTCTTTGACTGCATAATATTAATGATTAATAAAATATGTTAAGTGAAGGAAAGTAATTTTATTTTAAAATCAAAATTGTCTTCAATGTGCCCATACATATGGTAGCTCTACTTTTAATGTACTTGTTATTAACAAGCTTACATTCAGTACTTTACATAGTTCTCCCTTGAAGACTAATGGTACTTCACAACCTGGACAAAGAGCTGTTTTTAAAAACCGATGCTGCCACCGGGGTTGTGAGGTATCTCATAGGGTGTAAAGATGGAGGTCACCGCTTCGACGGGATAGTTTTTCTGGTGCATCAGATGCCATGAGAGAGAAATCCCGAAAAATATCTAAATATGTCTCATCACCTGTGGGTAAAAATGCAACATGGGTAACTAATGATGTCTTCGTAATAAGAACTACAACACAGGAACATGATTCATGGATACAGAGCAAACATTACTATCTCAACAACACAGAGGACGAGTTGTATTTAGGCCCCCATACAAATTGTGCTAGTCACATTCATTTACAACACATGGAAATAATTCATTCACCGATGCAGAATATTTTACTCATTCACCCTCGCTGAGCATTCATTCACTGATGAAGCATGTATCATATTTATTAACTAATACAGAATAACATCATTACTAATACAGAGTGAGTATTACATTCATTCATTTGCGAGCACAGAGAGAGTGTTACATTCATTCTCTGACTTAGAGGGCTGGTGAGATAGCAGTGGGCTAATCAATAGAATTATCAATAGAATCTATTCAACCCCTGAAATATGTGATATTAAAAAATAATGATAACAAATTAAAAATTAATAATTAAGATCTATTTCCAATTCAATGTTTTACACCAAGCTCCAGTGCAAGGTAATTTAATAGAAGGAAAATGAAAAAGAAACCTTCTTCGTTCCTTTATAAACAAAGTTGGTCTGAGCTCCTTAAAGGAAGAGGAAGGGGCAATTTGCAGAGCCTCAATCCTCTTGTCTCTGAGCATGATTTGGAAAAAGAGCTCGACCAACTAGTCCTGTCCGTGCATGAAGTAGAGGGTCTTCTTACGGAACCTTGACTCGTACGAGGTGAAGGAGGAAGCCACTTGGTAATAGTCAACCCTTTGCCTGTCCATAAGAGAAGTGGAGAAAGAGTGGACTACGCATGGAGCTTTCTCCACTTAATATATTTATATTAGTTGTTTTGCTTAGTTTTTCTTCATCAACATTATTTTGCAAATAGTAAGTTATACCATGAAATAAATACAAATAATAGGAATGGGAGGACAGGTAGGGGAACCTTCAGCACTCCAGATGTTGTGGACTACAACTCCCCAATGTTTTGCCAGCATTATGGCTGTAAAAGCTTTATAAGAGTTATAGTCTACAACATCTGGAGGGTATTGGATGTAATACCAGTCACAGTGTCTCACCTGCTTGTCCCAGCGCAATATCGGCCTCTCTCATCTTCACGAGTCTCAGCCTAAAAAGTGGAGCGAGAGGTTAGTCTCATTGTTATATGAACTGTCTGATCCTAAACCATTCACATTGAGGAATTTTTATTTACAGGAAACTTGCTTTATTTATCGTTGGCTGATTATTATATTAATGCAACAAAATAGATCTTTTCAGTGAGTTATGTTTCCACTTGCAGCTATGCTTTTATTTAGCATATTATGGAGAGGAACTTGCTCTATGAAATAATAATCTCTAAAACATAACATTTAATATATTAGTTTGTGGCGGTATACCCTCCTGAAGATGGGTTAATACCACCTGTGGTCTTCCAGAGTGAATATAGCCATTGAGTAGTGATTATAGTTAACTGCCGAAGGGTAACCGCGGTATCACCCAAACACTGGTCTAGACTGAGTGAAGGGCGAAGATGATTTGTTTATTCCCAGGCAAATGGCTCGCGTTTATACAGAATCTGGTACAGTAAACACACCCACAATATGCCCATGAATTACAGTGTCACCATGACTTAGCAAAACAATACAAAATAAGAAAACACATAAAAATATACATTTCCCACATAGGAACCCCCACAGTCTATGCATCCCGGGAGAGCCTGGATCAGAACGCCCAACATATCCAAAAACTGCTCAGATCCCACAAACACAGCTGAAACACCACCGGGGTAAAGTTCTGACCGACCGCACACAAGGCGCCTGCCCAAAACAGTTCCATTCAGTGGTAGTAGCCGGTCAACGGTCACACTCTGGCTTTAATGGTAGCATTTGTTCGTATGGTTTATACGAACAAACCTACCAAACGGAGCTCTCCTGACATGTGTGGAAAAGGAGTAGGCTTTCGTCAAAGTTCAGCGGTGTTCGGGAGTTCCAGTGTCCGATTTTAGTTCCATGCAATCGATGTCCAAACACTGCTATCTGCAAACAAGATAGCCGCCAAAAGAGTTCCCACGCATTTGTGCATACGAATGGCGGCCACCTAGCCACACTATTAGAACCCACAATGATTGAAGTGTCAGGACAGGTTAACAAGGGTCAATAATCTCAGAGATGGTCCGCAGTTTGTGGGTTGGTTCGGTTCCCGAACAGTCCCAGGGAATCTCACAAACCAAGTCTTTTAGTAGTCTTTTAGCTAGGTCCATAATCCTGGGGCAGGCGATTAACTAGCAGGCTCCTCCAGGAGGTCATGGCGAGGGCAAGTTCGCCACGTAGTTGAAAAAAACATTTTGTCACAAAGTAACCCAAATAAGAATGAACCTAATATAATCATTTTAATAGAAAGGAA
Organism: Pelobates cultripes; assembly: GCA_933207985.1. NCBI lineage: Eukaryota > Metazoa > Chordata > Amphibia > Anura > Pelobatidae > Pelobates > Pelobates cultripes. The sequence continues at coordinate 595,319 of OW240914.1, read as the reverse complement.
AAGTGAGAAAGAAAAAAGAAACAGATAGTATATACATAATTATCAACCAATTGATAATCGAATTAGAGATCAATAAGTATAAATGGAGGCAGAAAAATATCCGTGATCTAGTGATGTTAGTCAGAATGCCAGATAAACAAAAACCGAGTCTGCAATAACAATAGTGTCAAGAAGAGCAAGTGTAGCAAAGTAAAAGTATTTGCAGCTTGATACGATTGGGCTGCTATTTACACTATTGCTAAAGCTCTAACATCTACCTATACTCAATGGTAATAATAGCAAGGAAACAATCTCGATTAAAAGAATATCTCCCCAAATAGCGCTTGTAAGCAATCAGTTAGAACATTCTAAGGGCACCTATTCTGTATTGAAATATTATCGGCTGATTTAAAGTTAGCGCCATAGAGGGAAAGAATGAAATAGTTTGAAGTAAACTCTGCGTTTGTGGCTCTGGCTTCTCTCTGTGTCCTTTAATCTATGGACAAGCTTTTACCCACTAAACAGTGTTGTGGCAAACCTAGCCACGTCAGATTATGTTATTATAGGTCTACAGGTTGTCCTAGAAAAGCTGGTCCAATTCTGTTAGTTTATGTATTCGACTATACCTTTAATAAAGAGCATTCGTATGCTAACAGCCGAAAGCATTCATATGGTAGTTTCACGAACAGTGACTTTCCACACTGTACGTGAAACGAACAAAGTACCGAATGGAAGCCCACACACAGGGGGTCGTGTGGCTCCCATTAACCAGTTGCAACATTGTATCAATCGGCTGCTTATTGATTTCCCGGGTGGCTGTCGTTCGGCTACCGAACACGCGGCAGCGGCCATCTTGGATTTCCTTTTAGCACAGCGGTGTTTGGTCGTCGAGTGCCTGGAACTAAAATCGGCTACTCGATGGCACGAACACCGCTGGACTTCAAAGCCGTTCGGGAGCGCCGGTCTTTCGGTACTTTCTTGCAACCTATGTATTCGTGACTTTCTGAAAAGTTGGTGGTAAAATGTATTTCGTGCGGCATTCGATTATTTATGCTGGGATCTGAGCGTTACTTTCCCAAAGTGTGCGCTCAGACCCCAGCTATCTGCCGAACGATTCGGTACAATGGCATGAATAAAGTATAAGTTACATATTTTTGTGTGAAAAGCCGGTTCTGCTGTACGGAGGGATAATCCACTTAACAGGATATTCTTGTGGGAGTATCCCTCTCGGACAGCAGTGCATGGTGGGAGAAATGTCCTGTATATTCAGTTCCCCATGTAGTCCTCTACTGTACAACCCCTGTACAAACTCAGTAAGGAAACCCCTTGCATGGGGAATCACGTAAATACTGGAGCTTGTGAATAAAATGGTTTTATGTTTAAATAAATTTTTAAATGTAACTATATAAATCCATAGATAGAAGCAGGTCTCGCTCTGTTTATACACTATATAAATCCATAGATAGAAGCAGGGCTCACTCTGTTTATACAATATATAAATCCATAGATAGATAGAAGCAGGGCTCGCTCTGTTTATACACTATATAAATCCATAGATAGAAGCAGGGCACACTCTGTTTATACACTATATAAATCCATAGATAGATAGAAGCAGGGCTCGCTCTGTTTATACACTATATAAATCCATGGATAGAAGCAGGGCTCGCTCTGTTTATACACTATATAAATCCATAGATAGATAGATAGAAGCAGGGCTCGCTCTGTTTATACACTATATATAAATCCATAGATAGAAGCAGGG
>OW240914.1:561170-593478 GCA_933207985.1 Pelobates cultripes | reverse complement strand
TTTCGCTGGTACCTATTCCGGGATATATTAGAGCAATCTTAAATAGACCTTCCAACTGCGAGAAGTGACAGTAGGTGGATCGATGAGAATGCAAACTGACAAGGCACCCCAAAAATACGGAAAAAACACCCTCCACTGGTTGATCCAGTGTACTGTTTCTTAGTAGCCGGTCCATGAGCTGCCAAGCTGATCTATTAGTAATTTCCTGTAGGTGTAAAATGCCAAAGGTCATTTGCGAACTTTAGGGCCACAAAAGGAAAACTGCTAACAGGTCTCGACTCTTGAAGTGGAAGATGGCTCCTCCAATCGTGCCAGGGCACCCGGTGATGTGGTCTTGCAGGCCAATCTCCAATCTCAAGTAACGCGTGAAGTCTACCACCAATTCCGTAACAGAAGCGAGTAGGGTCTTTCGTTCACTCATGACCTACTCGGTGAGTCGTCTCCTCTGAGAGTGAATTTATATGCAGGCAAGAGTGCGGTCAAAAATAGCCATATCCTGAGTGATTCCAGTATTCCAAATGTACTGTGTGACCCGCGACTGCGGTAGTGAAAGAAACTCCCAGAGGACGTCCAATCAGGGTCTGAACTGAACTTGTGAAGTAAAACGGTGTTCGACTACCTTGGGGATTGTGAACCCCGGAATATCCAAAAGGAGGAGAACACAACCAGGGTTGAGGTTTCCATCCAGCTATATCATATCGAAGAGTGATAAGACGTCCGGATCCAATGGTAATTGGGACCTGTATAACAAAAAGAGTCCTCACGTACTGTAGTGAGAGAGTGAAATAAACCGATACGATCCTGATCCCTGTCTGACCTGTCAAAATATGTGTATGGAACGCCACCTACAAGATAGAGTATAATATAATGAGTCTCTTGGTCCCTGCACCCCTGACTGTCCGGGTACGATTTCCAAGAGTAGGCCCCAGGCCAAGGAACCCAGGAAAGTGAATTTGATAAAAGAAGTCAAAGCATCCCTATATAGGAATACCTCCCTTTATCCTGGAGTTCCGTGGACTCATAGTGTTTTCTGATACGTAAGCAAGACGTAAAGTCCCTTTACTCACAACAGGACTTCCAGATAGCAGATATAACAAAACACGGATCTAGCTTTAATCGTCCAAAGCAGTTGTTGTCCGGTTTGAGATGTCGGCAGCTATATTCGAGCCTGTTACCCATCCTGATTAGTACTCCTGTGGTAGGTTGCATCCCAACTTGTGACATCCATGTAGGAGTAGGGGACACACATCGTTCCTCCATAGAGTTTTTTAAAAATGGGCAGACTAGATGAGCCGAATGGTTCTTATCTGCCGTCACATTCTATGTTTCTAACACTGTATGTCTCCTTGCTGACAATTGAATAGGTGGGTTAGCGGGAAACACCAATACGGTTCCCGTGAGGGATGTAGGGTATAGAAGGAAGGCCCTCCAAGAATGTTCCCAGAGGAGTGGAGGTAGTCCAGTCATCTTATTCCAAGATTGTTAACGACCAGAGAAAGCAAGTCGATCGAGGACTCCGGTCTTCCCAAGCAAACCATGCGTACGGCATAGCTGCAGACCGGGCTGTGGGCTTTCCCTAGTCTTTTCACCCGAGCACGGCAGTGCACATTTGCTGTACGAAGGCCTCAGGCTCTCATGACACCTTGACATGGTAAAGAACTGTCTGTGCAGTTCGTTTGCAATGGTCTGCATAACCTGATCAGAGTGCGATTGCTAGTCTAATTATAATGACACCTGCAATCTTGCAATAGCTGAGGCTCAACCCTTAGCCATACCACCTCCAGGAGTACATCCAAAGGAATGTTATAGAGCACCAACAAAAAGGAGCAATCCTGGTCAGCCAAACCGTCCCTATACTGTCCCATAAGGACTCCGGGACGTGTGCAAAGAAGCGGGAAATCACTCCCAGTAATACCTCTGTGAGTCTTTCTTGCGCGGGATACAGTGGCCGGATCCAGTAGGATCGTATAGGAGGTGAAAATAGAGGAATCCAGTCTAGACCTGTATACCATGCATGATCAGGTAAACCTCTACAGCAAATTTGGTAGCACGGTCGTAGATCTAGAGGAGGGGTTCTCTCCCCTTGCCCAGTTGTTATGGAGCATTGTAGGTACTATACCCCTGTACCAGAGCCGAATCATCAGCGGTGAACACAGTATGTGGTACACACCTCTATATTGGATTGAGGGTAGGAGGGACGCCCCTCTATGCAGACATCATTGTCCTGTACCGGTATAAGCCTGTGTGATGAACAATTGGATTACACTGTACTATGTTGAGTGTATGAGAGAGAGCTGCACTCTCTAATAATGTATCTGAATTCTGTGTTGGCATCCGGCTGATATCATGAGTGGGCCGCACCCGTTAATAGCAAAAATTAGAGTCTACATCCGTGTCCTTTTCCTTCTATAAGAGTGTGTCACACTCAAAGTATCAGCCCGATACTGTATCCCTCTCAGTATCGGGCTGAGGTTGAAGGAGGGCCACGCCCTCTAATAATGAAGCAGTGTCCGGTTCAGTATATGAGAGGGGTTCACTCTCTACTTGTGTAAATAAAGTATCGGTGTCAGGTCGAGGAGATGGAGGGCCGCACCCTCTAGTAATCCAAACTAGAGTCCATCTCAGACCCAGGGTGACCCTGCGGGATTCACCATCTAATAACAATAGCGTAGGACTTGGATCTCGAGGAGGGTCCCTCTCTGGCCACGAGACCTTTCTCTGAATCCCTCACCTGAGAGGTGGGATCCACTGGTAATAAACCAGACTGAAGGTAGACGGAGGAGTATACCACCTCGGGCCGTGTCCATCTTAACTAATAAAAATGGGCAATGAGAGAAAGTAACCTTTGGAAACAATGACAGACTACCAACGGACCGCCCGGATCCTGTGCATGTGCAAGGGATCCAGGAAGACGGTCGGCAGTCTGAGGAAAGCTGGAGACGTTCTCCGCAATCCACGAGGGCCCGGGAGGTCGGAGGAGGTCTTAAGTCAGACCCCTCGATGACCCGAGCGATAGGAAAAAGGAAGGTAAGAAAAATAAAACAAAATAAAAGTAAATAAGGGTAAATACGTACCTTGGATAAGGTAAGTAGCAGGCCGGAAGAACCCGTCAAGAAAGTCCGACTGAACAGGACCAGGAACTAACCTGATGCAGGAAAAACTAATAATATCTAAGATGGATACCGGAATGCAGTAGAGGGTTAGTTGCTAAAGACAAGGGAAGACCGTGTCCCCCTGTTAGGGTCTGAGTACTGGTCCCTGTCTGACTGAAATTCTCCACGGGGCTGTGCCTGCGTCAGGCTGGTGTAAACCGTGGTTGCGTGCCCAGGTCTTCATAAAAACCTTGCCCTTCGGGCATGAGGTTTTAGGGCCTTCACCCTTCACACCATACTCAGATGGTCTTATACTGGTGTCCTCTTGGACAATATGACAGTTGTGCTTGCCTGGGCATCCACCTATCTCCATGTCACTGGGTGTAACGGATCACCTGGCACCCTGACTGGGTACCTCCGTTGAAGGATGCTCCTAGCGCTTCCTGAGGACTCCAAGCACTGCAGCAGACACCACAACCACCGAACCGGAGAAGAATACGAATGCTTTCAAGCATATGAATGCTGTAAGCAGCTGAACAGGAAAAGCATACAATCAGCTTATACTCCTGGCAATCAGCATACAATCCAATTCCCCCCAAGAACGAGACAACACTTCGTTTTGAGGTCAAGCAGAACTGACTGTACTGGCACATACAGCCTCTTTTATTCACAATCCACAAACATAGCACTGCCCACAGGGTTTTGAAACACAGCCAATCAATCCGTACAATACACACAGACACTCCCACACAAAATCCTCCCCTCTGCACAAAAATACAGCACCATAAAACATATCACAGGGACCCCAAAACATGCAACAACCCCACATATCCAAAATTCACCCAGATCCGTTCAGTACTTTGGAAGATACAGTTTAATGCAGATTCCACAGAACATATGCAGGCTATATGAAAAACAATTACTGTACAATGTGTCCCCTGTTGTATAGTCTAAAACCACTGCACGATGTCTCTGCGCACCAAATACCGGCGAGATGGCACCGTGTTGAAAAGTCCAAACAGTGTCTGTGAGTTAAAATGGCCGCCATCCATTGTCCTCACCATGTTCTTCATCCGTTGTTCTCACCATGTGCCTCTGATACAGGAAATGGTGGCCACCCAGTAACTTCACAGTATGTCCCCAGATGGTTCTTAAAGGGCCAACAGCAGCACAACACAAATCCATTATGCCCAAATCATGTCTTTAAGTCTTCTCCAATGCCCAGTGGCGAGGTCGGTTTCGCCACACTGGGTTTTCCTCAGTGATATTCCCCCAGGCCTGCAGCCAAAGGGGTTTCGGCACCGATGGATCAAGCCAACAAGAGCCAACAAGAGCAGGCCCAGCAGAAGATCACAGGCCTAGCAGGCCAATCAAATGGGCACAGACATAGCGGGCCAATCGAAGGGGTACAGACATAGCAGGCCAATCAATGGGGCACAGACATAGCATGCCAATCAATGGGGAACAGACAGACGGCCAATCAATGGGGCACAGACATAGACGGCCAATCAATGGGGCACAGGCCAAACAATGGGGCACAGACATAGCAGGCCAAACAATGGGGCACAGACATAGACGGCCAATCAATGGGGCACAGACATAGATGGCCAATCAATGGGGCACAGACATAGCAGACCAATCAATGGGGCACAGACATAGCAGGCCAAACAATGGGGCACAGACATAGCAGGCCAAACAATGGGGCACAGACATAGCAGGCCAATCAATCGGGCACAGACATAGCAGGCCAAACAATGGGGCACAGACATAGCAGGCCAAACAATGGGGCACAGACATAGCAGGCCAATCAATGGGGCACAGACATAGCAGGCCAAACAATGGGGCACAGACATAGCAGGCCAATCAATGGAGCACAGACATAGCAGGCCAATCAATGGGGCACAGACATAGCAGGCCAAACAATGGGGCACAGACATAGCAGGCCAAACAATGGTGCACAGACATAGCAGGCCAATCAATGGGGCACAGACATAGCAGGCCAAACAATGGGGCACAGACATAGCAGGCCCGTGATAGGGGCATAGACAGAGCCGATCGTACACGTGTGTACACGTAAGGCCCATCTGTGTGAGTAGAGTCCCTTATATATAAGTGCCATGAAATAGGAAAACTTGGGTGGAAACTTTAATATGCAAAACCCACTAGCAGTGTAGAATGTGTTTATAACAGTATTTCACATAATACCTCTGGATTAAGTGCTATTATGTCTCCAGTCTAATATAACAGATGTATCAGCCGCTGGTGCTGAATATTCCATAACACTATACAGGGAACTGGCAGATCTGTAATGTTTAGTCAAAGACAGAGGTATCCAAACTGCAGGAACCTCAGAGCAGTACAGGGTGTACTGCCTATAATCTATCCTCCAGCCCAGCAAATAAATGAATATATATAAATATAAAGTCATCCTGAGCTATAGATTAACCCTGAGCAGGGTAGAGGGGCCCTCATATGTTGTAAAAAGGCTCCGTCCGTGATCTGAATCCGGCCGTGATACACAGAGGGGGAGAAAGCCCCTCAACAGACCTCCAACGAGAAGGTACACACGGGGGAGGGGCCTTTAGCGGTCGCCCCCCCGCCCGGACACGTGGTCCGCGGGTGGAGACGGCCGCAACTTAGCGGCCATGTGGGAAAAAAGATACGGCCGCCGGGTACTCGTGCTCACTTGCGAGTACCCCCGCGGCCGGAAAAAAACACATGGGACCACCGGAGAAGAACTCCGCGGTCCAGGAGCTCGGGGACAGAAGGAGGCAGATGCCGTTAGCCTCCTGAAGCCCCCGAGCAGTACACACACACCGCCAGACATAGGACAAAGGCTGAAAAGCATATATTTATATACACACGAGGTGGGAAACTGACAGGGGAAACAAGCCCAAGGGGATAGAGGGGACAGAAGGACACCAAACACCCCCCACAAATCCAAAGCATAGATAAAAACAGTGATAGCCTAAATTAAAAGTAATAAAGAAAGTCCTACAGGGACTATAACAAAACTGTATGTGAAAAGAAAATTTCACAAGGGCAAACAAAAAATACTGAATAAAATATGCAATATATAGGCATAAAATTCACACAATGGTAACATTAAATACTGAATATGAAAGAAAAACCCACAAGGACAATATTAAATACTGAAAATATCAGTCTAAATCCCACAAGGACAATAACAATACTGAATATAAGCAATAAACCCCAAAGCCACCCACTATAAGCAGGAGGCAGTGGTACTCTGACCTGTACTGACTGCGGAGCAGCAAAGAAAGAGGCAATGCTGTATGGGGAGGGGAGTTTTATAGTACCTAACTTTATTCTGATTGATTGTTTTTCTGTGCTGCTGTGGAGTTCTAGTAAAGAGAGACTTAAGCAAATACGAAGCCTCCTGTCATGTTATACAATTGTAAAATTGCAATATAATAGGATATCTTGCCTATGAGGATTGTAGCCAGCAGTGAAAGAGTTAATTCAGTGTGATTTTTTATTGCTTTACGTTGCACTGCTGTGTGTTCTGTGAATTTTTGTCTTGTCTGTGAAGTTATTTCTAAGTGAAGTAGTGTCCTGTCATAAATCTTGTTAAATTGCATAAAACTGTCGCTATTTAGCTGTCTATATTGTGTTGAAATCATTGCCACATTGCATTCTTATGTTATACCTAAATATTCACTGATTGTTGTTACACATGTTCCATATATTATTTTTATTATTATTGTCACAATAAATTATATTTTTTATTAATTTGTGATTACTGTGTGAAGTAAAAATCCTCTAGTGAAACTTCCTCTAGGACAGGCATAGGCAACCTTCTGCACTCCAGATGTTTTGGACTACACCTCCCATGATGCTTTGCCAGCATTATGGGTGTAAGAGCATTATGGGGGATGTAGTCCAAAACATCTGGAGTGCTGAAGGTTGCCTATCCCTGCTCTAGGATCTAAGAGAATTAAAATCGTGGGTAATTCTCAGCTTTAAATCATTAATCCGGGAACAGTGCCAAGATATCAATTTCTGATATAATAAAAATTATTAAATTAATTTTTGATAATTTTTATGAAAATATTATATTTAGTATTTATCACATTATAAATATCCTCACAAGCCACGGGAGGTGTGGCTTGAGCTAAATAAACAAAGTGATTTAATTCCTAAATGGCAGAGAATTGAGCAGTGAGACTGCGGGGGCATGATCGATACACCAAAACGGCTTTATTAAATGAAAGTTGTTTTGGTGCCACTGATTTACTGGGCATTTTATAGCTATCAAGTTTGTTTGGTGTTTTGAGTTGACTGTAACTTTACTTGGTTAACCTATGGTTTGCTGCTGTGGAGAATTAAAGGAATCTGAAAGTATAATTGGAACCTCGTGTCTAGTAAAGAAATAAGCTTTCCTGGCAAATCACAGCAGCATTTAACTAATGGGGTAACTCCTCCCTCCAGCCAATAGGGCAGGAAAAATAATCAAACAATTAAGATTAGGTTAGAAAAGATTCCTCGTAGACCAGTGATGGCGAACCTTTTTGAGCCCGAGTGCCCAAACCGCAACACATGTCAACTTTTTTTTTCCTCAAAGTGCCAACACGGCAATTAAACCTGAATACTGAGATTTAGTTTCAGAAAAAACAACTCGTACTGTTGTCCGAACTAGTTAACATCTTTTGTTTTAAAAGACACAACAGAGAGTTCAATTATACAAATTTTAAATAATGATGTTAATAGATAAAATTTAGCATATATTTATTAGTATCACAAATGCAATGCATACACACAGCTGAACACATTCACACACAGACTGCTAAATACACACACAGTTCGTTAAATACAAACACACACACAAACATAAACACAGTCCGCTGGATACACACACACTGCTGAATACATACACACAGTCAGCTCAATACACACACACACACACACACACACACACACACTGCTGAATACACACACATATACTGCATTGAGTGGTGCAGTGTATGTGTTTGTGTTTGAGGGGTGCTGTGTGTGAGAGGGGGTAGCAGTGCTGTGTGGGGGGTAGGGGTGCGGTGTATATGGGGGGACTGGGATTTAGTAGAGGGGTGAGGTATAAAAATAAATCTAAAAAAGATGCGGTGTGTGTAGGTATAAAAATAAATCTACCTTTGGTGAAGGGGAGGGGGGAACACAGCCATCCCTGGTGGTCTGGTGGTGGTAAGTATGTAGGACAGGAGACTGCAGCTCTCCTGTCCTCCCGCACGATGCTGTGTGGAGTGTTGCCATGGTAACGCGGGGCAACGCTCGCGGGAGGACAGGAGAGCTGTTTCCTAGATGCCTCCCCCCTGCTTCCGGTCCTGCCGTTTAGGGCAGGCAAATGCCTACTCTGCATTGATGCGGAACCTATGGCCCCGTGCCCACGGAGAGGGACCGGCGTGCCACTTGTGGCATGCGTGCTATAGGTTCGCCATCACTGTCCTAGACCCTCATACCCCAGTTTTTTTTCCCTGTCCTCTCAGTCATCAGGACAGACATAAGTTTATAGAAAAAAGATTATTTTATGCTCACCTGTCTGTTGGTTAAAAGAATTCTCCCTGAAGAGGTCAGCCTCGCTCTCCAGGAAGCCCCATGTTTGTGCAATTGGGAACCCCTGGGGGCCGCAGGATGTGACGGAGCTCCAGTACTCCGACCAAGTACCTCCGACAAGTCCGCTTCCTCATAGCCATCAGGGACCCTGGAGCACTTCAGACCCAGTCTTGACTGGGATCTTTGAGGACCACCCTGGACCAGGCTACTAGGATTATAGCCCTGGACACCCTTTCCATCATCAGAGCAGTAATCAGAGCTCTTTTCCCAAACACCAGACGACACTTGGTGAAGGTTAAAACAATAACTCCCTTTAATAGACATAGTACACACATTTAAGCTTCCAACAGTTTTCATTTACAATATGGTACATAGATTACTATAGTACAAGGAAGGGTGGGGCCAGGCAATAGCAAGGGCTGATGGGAGATTGTGGAGGGACAAAGCAGCCAGTTTAAACTAGTCTGGTAGTGTCCCTGGGACAACGCCCTCCTGGAGAAACAATAGGACAGGAAAAAGGGGAAGGGGAGAGGCACAGACAAGCAATACATTTAACATACCCAGCACCAATAATGGGCACAGGGTGACCAAAACACAAGAGGAATCAAGAGGAATCTGGGGACCCACAAGTCTTCCATCCCCAGTGATGGTGACTACCGTCACACAGCAGTTACAGTATCTCACAAAAGTGAGTACACCTCTCACATTTTTGTTAATATTTTATTATCTTTTCATGTGACCACACTGAAGAAATGACACTCTGCTACAATGTAAAGTAGTAAGTGTACAGCCTGTATAACAGTGTAAATTTGCTGTCCCCTCAAAATAACTCACACATAGAAACATAGAATGTGACAGCAGATAAGAATCATTCGGCCCATCTAGTCTGCCCAATTTTCTAAATACTTTCATTAGTCCCTGGCCTTATCTTATCCCACGCATCTTATCCCACGCATGCTTAAACTCCTTCACTGTGTTAAACTCTACCACTTCAGCTGGTAGGCTATTCCATGCATCCACTACCCTCTATAGAAACATAGAATGTGTCGGCAGATAAGAACCATTCGGCCCATTAATGTCTAAACCGTTGGCAACAAAGTGAGTACACCCCTAAGTGGAAATGTCCAAATTGGGCCCAGGTAGCCATTTTCCCTCCCCGGTGTCATGTGACTCGTTAGTGTTACAAGGTCTCAGGTGTGAATGGGGAGTAGGTGTGTTAAATTTAGTGTTATCGCTCCCACACTCTCTCATGCTGGTCACTGGAACTCTCTGAGGATCTGATAAAAAGAAGTGTTGCTCTAAAATCAAGCATGTCAAACTCGCGGCCCACAATGGACCTCCTTGTGGCCCGGTGAGCCGCGAGTACATGCCTCATGTAAAAGCAGAGTAGGCACCTGCTCGCCCCACATTGCAGGTTCCTACTCTGCTATCATTTACCTGGCCCGGAAGAGGAAGCAGGACAACGACGGCAGCGAAGGAGCTCAGTGTTCCTGCTCCTCACTGCTCCCTCGCGCAGTCTGTAGTGATGCCGGGTGCCAGAATATGACATCATTCCGGCACCCGGCATCACTAAACTGCGCGTGAGGGAGCAGTGAGGAGTAAGAACACTGAGCACCAGATAGAAGATCCCTCTGGACCCTAGGGAATGATGTGAGTGTGTGTTTGTCTGTCACTGTGTGTGTGTCTGTCAGTGTGTGTGTTTGTCAGTGTATGTGTGTCAGTGTGTGTGTGTCAGTGTGTGTGTGTATGTCTATCAGTGTGTGTGTATGTCAGTGTGTGTGTGTATGTCTATCAGTGTGTGTGTGTGTGTCTGTCAGTGTGTGTGTGTCTGTGTGTGTCTGTGTGTATGTCTATCAGTGTGTGTGTATGTATGTCTGTCTGACTGTCTGTCAGTGTGTGTGTGTGTCTGCGTCTCTGTCAGTGAGTGTGTGTCTCTGTCAATGAGTGTGTGTCGGTCAGTGTTTTGATGGCTGCGGCTGGATAGTGGAGTACCTGGAGGTGCACGGTGGCACGCCAGGTCACATTCTGACGTGAAGTTGACGTGCTCCACCTTCACAGGGTTTCAAGAAGTAGCGGGAGTATCCACTTTGGCACAGGGTGCGGACGGTGCTCTGGAGTCGCATACTGGCAGCGGCAATGTAAGTGGAGTCTGCTTGTTGGCTAGAGGGGGGTGTTGGGATTTAGTAGAGGGGAGAAGTACTGGGATTTAGTATATGGGGAGACTGGGATTTAGTATATGGGGGGACTGGGATTTAGTAGAGAGGTGAGGTATAAAAATAAATCTACGTTTCTATGAAAATTTAAGTTGTTTTTTGTTTTGTTTATGTGGCCTGTGCTAGACTTTGAGTTTGACATGCTTGCTCTACATAAAGATGACCTAGGCTATAAGAAGATTGCCAAGAACCTGAAACTGAGCTGCAGCACAGTAGGCAAGACCATACAGTGATTTCACAGGACAAGTTCCACTCAGAACAGGCCTCGCTATGGTCGACCAAAGAAGTTAAGAGCACGTGCTCAGTGTCATATCCAGAGGTTGTCTTTGGGAAATAGACGTATGAGTGGCATTGCTGCAGAGGTTGAAGGGGTGAGAGGTCAAGCCTGTCAGTGCTCAGACCATAAGCCGCACACTGCATCAAATTGGTCTGTATGGCTGTCATCCTAGAAGGAAGCCTTTTCTAAAGATGATGCACAAGAAAGCCCACAAACAGTTTGCTGAAGACAAACAGACTAAGGACATGGATTACTGGAACCATATCCTGTGGTCCAATGAGACCAAGGTAAATGTATTTGGTTCAGATGTTGTCAAGCGTGTGTGGCGGCAACCAGGTGAGGAGTGTGTCTTGCCTACAGTCAAGAAGAGTGGTGGTTGGAGTGTCATGGTCTGGGCCTGCATGAGTGCTGCCAGCACTGGGGAGCTACAATTCATTGAGGGAACCATAAATGCCAACATGTACTGTGACATACTGAAGCAGAGCATGATCCCCTCCCTTCAGAGACTGGCCCACAGGGCAGTATTCCAACATGATAACGATCCCAAACACACCTCCAAGACGACCACTGCCTTGCTAAAGAAGCTGAAGGTAAAGGCCAAGTAGGTCTCCAGACCTAAATCCTATTGAGCAACTGAGGGGCATCCTCAAACGCAAGGTGAGGGAGCGCAAGGTCTCTAACATCCACCAGCTCCATGGAAGAGGACTCCAGTGGTAACCTATGAAGCTCTAGTGAACTCCATGTCCATGAAGGTTAAGGCAGTGCTGGAAAATAATGGTGGCCACACAGAATATTGACACTTTGGGTCCACAGACTCTGCGGTCCACAGACTGTGTCTCTGCGAGGCCATGTCTTCCCTTCGTCGGGCGCCATGGGAGGCCTGGGTTTTATGTCGCCGCCAGCGGCGGTTAGGCCTCCTGCGATGTGGTCGGTACCATGCAGGCTTTCTCCCTGCGGCCTTCGGCCTGAGAAGGCTTTTAGTGTGGTCTATGTAGCTGGTTCCATGGAGTTCGCCACGTCGTGACCATCCCCCTATTCCTCTTCCGACATCTTGTGCTGCTGCTTCACGTTGGGACTGCTCGTACCTGCTGTGGTCCTCCAGGCGTCTCCAGAACCTCTGTAAGAGCTTGTCAAGCTGTGCCATAAAGTGGGACACATGGTTAGTGCCCTGTTGATTGTACTGTGTGTACGCTGGGTGCTGTTGCTCGGACGCCATTTTGTGAGGCTTTCTGGCCGTGTCGCTCTGGTTGCAGAGTGGCCTGGCAGCATGCTGAGCTGTGGGTCCGGGGCTATTGGGGACCGGAATAACCCCCATAGGTCCAAAGGGGGGGGGGATTTGCAGGGGCCCTTGCCGGAGTGTGAGCGTGGTGCACATGAGAGAGAGCGGCCTTCCCTCCCCCGGCTACCCCGCCTGCCATGCTGAAAATCAGGTTGTGCCGCCGAGCTAAGGTTTCTGCTGGGCGATCGGTATGCTTCAGGTACCGTTGAGCGTCTCTCCTGGTGCCGGTCAATCCCTGTGTCAGGTTGCTTGTTTCTGGTGTGGGTAATCACAGTTGGGTCTGAGTATATGCCCACTGGCACCGGAGCCAAGAGCAAGTGCGTCCGGCCATCTTGGCTGTCAGGTCCCGCCAATGTTTTACTTTTTTATGAATGGGGAGCTACTGATTGGCTTAGAGTGCCAGCTGACCGTTGTAGCCAATCAGCGACACCCCTACCCAGCGGCACTCTGTGCTTCCTGACCCTCACTAAATAAAAGTGAACACATTAACACTGATATTTTTTTTTTTACCTGGGGAGATGAGAAGGTCCAAAGTTTCCCTGCCAGGCCCAGGTGCCAAAGCCTTATGATGTGGTGTCTAGAATAAAGTGGAGGGTTCACTTCACTTGTCCTTCCTGCTCCAATCTCCTTTTCTTCTCTTTCATTTGACAGTCTTCTTTTTCTTCTGACACTGTCTTCTCTCCTCCTTGGCTCCTTCACCTTTCTGCTACTTTCTGCTTATTTTGCTCCCCTTTCTGCTCCTTGCAGACCCTTTCTGCTACTTGCTACCCTTTGCTGTTCCTTCTCCTACATTACCTTTGTGCTCCTTCTGATTCTTTCTGCTCCTTTACCTTTGTGCTCCTTCTGTCCCTTTCTGCTCTTTGCAGGCCCTTCCTTCTCCTTGTAGACCCTTCCTGCTAATTTCTTCTCCTTCTACTTTACATTTGTTCTCCTTCTGCCAGTTCCAGCTCATTGCTGACCCTTCCTGCTCATTTCTGTTCCTTCTCATACTTTACCATTGTGCTCCTTCTGTCTCTTCCTGCTCTTTGCTGCCCTTTCCAGCTCCTTGCTGACCCTTTCGGCCCCTTCCTGCTTCATGCTAACTCTTCTTTCTTCTTGCTGACCCTTCCTGCTCATTTCTGTTTCTTTGTGCTCCTCCTCCTACTTTACCTTTTGTGCTCCTTGCTGTTTCTTCCAGCTCTTTGCTGCCCCTTTCTGTTCCTTGATGTTCCTTCCTGCTCATTTCTGTTCCTTCTCCTTCTCTTACTTTACCTTCCTGCTCCTTGCTCACCCTTCCTGTAGGCTGCCCCCCCATCCCTCACTTACTTGATCTGTAGGCTGTCTTCCCCTCCATCCCTCACTTACCTGATCTGTAGGTGGATCCCACCATCTCTCACTTCCCTGATATATAGGCTGCCCCCATCCCTCACTTCCCTGATCTATGGCTGTCCCCCCATTCCTCACTTCCCTGATCTATAGGCTGCACCCCCATCCCTCACTTCCCTGATCTATAGGCTGCACCCTATGCCTCACTTCCCTAAACTATAGGCTGCTCCCCCATGCCTCACTTCCCGGATCTATAGGCTGCCCCCCGATGCCTCATGTCCCTGATCTATAGGCTGCCCCCCATGCCTCACTTCCCTGATCTATAGGCTGCCCCTATGCCTCACTTCCCTAATCTATAGGCTGCTCCCCCATGCCTCACTTCCCGGATCTATAGGCTGCCCCCCATGCCTCATTCCCTGATCTATAGGCTGCCCCCCATGCCTCACTTCCCTAATCTATAGGCTGCCCCCCATGCCTCACTTCCCTAATCTATAGGCTGCCCCCTATGCCTCACTTCCCTGATCTATAAGCTGCCCCACCCTATGCCTCACTTCCCTGATCTATAAGCTGCCCCACCCTATGCCTCACTTACCTGATCTGTAGGTTGTCCCCCCCATCCCTTACGTACCTGATCTGAAGGCTGTCTTTGCTGGCTGCATGTGCTGCTCCCCTGCAGTTTCAGTCAGCAGAGAGAAGCTAGGATAAGATGTAGCTTCCCATCCCTGTCTCTCTCCACACACCTACTGGCCGGCACCGGTATTGCACTGTATTTTCAATCTCACACGAAAAATAGCAGAACAAGCGGAAAAAGTGCCCCCCCTTGCCCCCCCTGTGGATGCCCATGCCTGGCACGGCTCTATATTTGTGAGTGGAACTTTTATTTAATTTCCTAGCCATTGTAATTATACAGGTTACGCTATGTGTGGTTATATTTGTTTATTGTAGATCCCATGAGAGGTATCTTGGCTTACCCACAGTAAACAATGTGACGAGACCAATCTCACCACTGTGCATTGGAGGAGCCTGGTTGCCCGCCTGCTGCCTTTAGACTATGGCCCCATGTTGAAACGCTTGATTTTTCCCTGCGGAGACACGAAAGCCGGGTAATTCGGTGCTGGCCCTGTTTGAGCGGCGATACCCCAGATAGCTATGCCATGGAGCCCATTCGTATAATGAAAGACTATGGGAAAGACTTTGGCTCCATGGCAATTGAACTGTATGTGTGTGCTCTGAGCGCCATTCAGTAATAATGTGCGCTCAGATCTGAGCTATCTGGGGATATGTTGAATGTACCTGTTTTGTGCAATGGCTGCACAGTTATATGTTTTTATGTGTTTTATTGTCTTTTGCTGCCATGTGTTCAATGGAGTTTTGCCTCTGTCCTTGGAGATAATTGGATTACTTCCCAATTATCTCCAGGATAGAAGACTCTGTGGAACTGGTTTTGGGCAGAAAAGCCATGCTTCCTTTGGTCACAAAGGACTACGATCTATCTTTTGAACCACTTTGGATGATTTTGACATATGTTTGTATTTGGAGTATGCTGATTCTGAAAATTTAAATGTGAATGTGATGCATACTTTTCAAGTTATGAATAATGTGGAAAAATTGTATTTCTCTGCTTTTGATAATTACATTACCCATTGTGTAAGGTAATTGTATTACAGGCAGAGGGGAGGATTTTGTGTGGGAGTGTTTGAGTGTATTGTATGTGTTTATTGGTTGTGTTCCAAAACCCTGTGGGCGGTACTAATGTGTATATAAGAACAATAAACCCACAGCTCTGTCTGTTCACTGCTTGACCCTCACCACGGAGCTCTGTCTCATCTTTGGGGGTATTTACTGTATGCTGTTAGAGACTGATTGCCAGGAGTGTAAGCCGCTTGGGTGCTTTTCCTGTTCAGCTGCTAGCAGCTATTCGTGAAGTTCCAGTTCGGGAGTTTGGTGTTCTGCAGTAGCTGTGCCTGTGCATCTGAAAGGGGAATATTGCCTAAACGGTTTTTAACCTCTTGTGGGCAAAATGGTCCGTTACAAACAATTATTGGGAAGAATATATATCTGTATCTTTTGTATTTTGTTACACTGGGTGCTGCATGTATTTGGTAGCGTTATATTACCAGCGTTGTTATTAATGGCTGTGTGTTGAGTTATTTTGTACTCTGTTATACAGGCTTTACACTTACTACTTTACATTGTAGCAGAGTGTCATTTCTTCAGTGTTGTCACATGAAAAAATATAATAAAATATTTACAAAAATGTGAGGGGTGTACTCACTTTTGTGAGATACTGTAGCATCCATCCGATGCAACACTTTAAGGATTAGTCTCTTCAGTCGTGGAATCCTTCCTGTCACAATCAGTGCTTTTCAAATTTCAGAAGCACTAATTTCATCTCCCGAATGCCAGCTCTACCCTGTTACAATTGATTGATTTCACCTCACGAATGCCGACTTTCGCCACAGTTTTTTAAGCCTTTGATATGTGAATTTGGCACTTAATTCTACTCCTTATTGGCATCCGTTAGGGACCTGTACGCCAATGCCTTTCGGATGCATGCGCGAATCGCGCAACAGGCAATAAGGCCTTTTATGCCCTCCTGCAAAAAGGCTGGCGGTGCTTCATTGTGCAAGTGCATTGATTTGAAGGTAAAGCATGGCAGAATTTAATCGCTACATCTGTATTTGCCCCTGGACATTTAAGTCAGTGTTTCCCAACCCAGTCCTCAAGGCACACCTACCAGTCCAGGATTTAGGGATTACCCAGTTGTGTCTAAGGTTTTTTTTCTTCTTTGTAAAAACACCTTAGACACAACTGGGTAATCCCTAAATCCTGGACTGGTAGGTGTGCCTTGAGGACTGGGTTGGGAAACACTGATTTAAGTTAAATACCTGTTTGATTTCAAGTTACTCTCTGAGCCTTTCTCCATAAGATTCTCAGAATTCTATGTATAACTTCCATGTATAAAATCCATATATGACTTGGAAACATTTGTTTTTACCTCCTATAGATTTATTTTTTTACATTTTAGCCCTTGGGACAATATGGATTTATCACCAACTTCTGCAAAATCATCTGCATTAGGCCACAGGTGAGCATTAATTATTTATTATAGTCGTATTATAAGACTTCTGTATTTACAGCCCTAAAGACCGGTCTGGCCCTAAATCTCCATCTAGGAGAAGGGCGAAACCAGCGGCCCATCCTGCATGCGGTTCCAGGCTTTTGGATAACTGCAGGCTCTGCAGAAAATGCCTAGCATTGATTGTAGAAGAATCCAAAATGTTTCAGTCACCACAAGCCTCCACCTTGGCACAAGATTGCTTATTGGATAAAACAGGTTGTGGTTAAAGGTATAGCAGATCCAACAGAGGGAAAAGACCCAGGCAAGAAAGTTTCCAAATGGATTTTAAGCTTTCCACCAAGATTCCAGATCTCTGGATTTAGAAATTATATCTACCAAGAAGATATATTCTTCTAGTGCCCAATATTCTTGTACTTTGAACCCTAAAGCTATTGAACATTTGATAGCTTTAGTTAGAAAACCATCGGAAATCCCAGTGGACTTTCCCGGAAGCTTCAGATAAACATTTCAGGGATTTCAGCAGGAGAAAACCTTCATTCCCGGTACACAGATCCATTAAGGATCTGATGAAATCAGAATGGAATCATCCAGAAAAGAGATTCACACTACATGGTAGGCTATATAAATTATATCCAATTAGAGAAGAAGACTCTAAGTTGTTGACGGCTAATCCTAAAGTGGATGCTCCAGTGATCAAAGTTGCCAAGCACTGGAAAAAAAGGATTGCTGCTAATCTACGACATTATTTTTGGCAGGTGGTCTGGGTTGTGATCTGGCTGTATCCATTTCTGCTATGTCAAGAGCTCTTAGATCTTGATATTGAAAATGACATGGATACGGGTGTTAGAAGAAGACATATAGTAGAATCTCTGCAAGATTTCAAACTGTCCAGTAAATGGCTAATATAAGCCTTATCAAGGTCCTTTCTAAAGTTATGGGATTCTATATTTCAGCCAGAAGAGCTATTTGCCTGAGATCTTGGGGAGCTGTCATTGCCTCAAAACATAACTCATGTTCTCTTCCATTCTTAGGTAAAGCCCTATTTGGAAAATTGCTAGAAGACTCCATAAAAAAATGCAGCAGATGTTAAACAAATGTTACTGCCTCAAGATATATTAGCTAGGAGACCACAAGATCACCGTCCTTATAGAGACTACACTTAATATAGGGACAGCAAACTATACAGACCAACATGAGAATACACCAGACCCTCTAACTGGAGAGGTGGACAATCCAATAAATCGACCAGAACCAAGACCTCTTCTTCTTTTTCCTTTCATCTGAAACAATTCTGAAGGTGTTGTTACTGAGGCTCCTCATGTAGGTGCCAGTCTATGGCATTTCCAGGAACCCTGGGAAAACATTCTGGATAAATGGGTACAATTGGTTATTTCAATAGGTTATATCCTGGAATTCAAAGATTTTACCTGCCTCCAAGATTCATATCCACAAGACTCCCTTTTATATCTCAGAAAAGAGATGCTCTTCCTCTATATATAAATCAAATACCCTACTTGCTTAAGGCATGGTAGTTCAGATACCAAAAGAGGAGAGGTTTCAAAGATTTTACTCCCTCCCCGTTGTTCTTAGTAAAAAAGCCAGGAGAGAAATGGAGACCCATTCTGTGCCTTCATCAGTTAAATCTTTTCCTGAATATAAAAAATTATGCATGGAATTTGTTCCATCGTTCCAGTAATACAACTGGGAGATTGGCTTATCTCAGTGGATCTGAAGGATGCATATTTCCGGCTCAGAGGTTTGTCAAGTTTTGCGTTGCAAACAAACATTTTCCAGTTCCGGGCTCTTCCCTTTGGGGTCAGTATGGTTTAGAAGAAGTTCTCCAAGGTTCTAGTGATGATTATTGTCCTTGTGAGGAAAAAAGGAGTAGCAATCTATCATTACTTGGACGGCATCTTGGTGGTTGCTCCGGTTAACGACGCTATGATACATCAACGATCCATGATAATCAATCAAGAGAAAAGCCAGCTTCAGCCCTAATCTTTTCTTTTGTTTTTCAAGAATGGGTGATTTTCAAATAATTTTTGGTACACAAGAGTATCTAGTTATGCACTTTTTTACTTAGTTTAATTTGTAATTATACTAGGATGCAGTGGCATTCGTTAGTTTACTGGCGAGTCGGTGTGGTAGCACATTTATTCCTCTTTTCAATGTACAACCAAATGTGGTTTAGGCTTCCTAGCCCTCAAAGTCTTATATTAGTCTTTTTATCTCCGGTTAAATTTATGGCCGCCCTCAGGACCAGAACAGGACAGGAAACAGAATTCAAATGAGACCAAGTGTATGAAGGGTCCCTCCTTCCTTCACACCAGTCCATAATAATGTCCAAAAAACATTAGAGAGGGAACTTGATGCTGCCATGACAAATAGTCAGGAAAAGAAAATTATTGTATTGTTTACATTCTCCTTATTCCTGGCTAATCATGGCAGCATCACTTATGGGTAATGCCCAAGCTAATTTAAGAAGGGTGGGAGAAAAAATGAAATTTTACAATTATGATTGTGATGGAGTACCGTGCCCACATGTGCCCACTCGCTTGCCTGCTTATTGTTTTCAGGTCAGGGCTGTTTAACATTGTATTGTTTGTGTGATCCTCTTGTTCTAGGCTTGGTTGAAAGATTGTGCTTGTCCCAGTCTAGATATGATAAAACCGAGGCTTGCGTATTCATTTGTACATAGGGATTGTCTCTTTTGGATGTGATATTTGAACACGGGTATTTTTTCTGTTCTTTAGAGCTGGTGATCATTGGCATATCAAAAGACTCCCTATATAAGAGGCAATCAAGACATATGGCAAATGCTAGAGTTGTTTTGTAGAGAAACCAGACTTTCAGGCCACTTATGTGTGACTTCTCATACCTTAATTATCTCCCAGGCACAGGGGAGGAGTTTGTGTAAATGTATGGAGATCCCCTGCTGGAGGTCTGTGTATAACTTTTTTTCATCATGTCCCGTTAAAAATCAGTTGAGTTGAGTTGACTCCAGAACTGTGTGTCATCCTGATACTGGGGTAAAATGGATGTCTGCTTATTTTAATGGTTCTAGAGAGGGAAGGAATTAGAGGAGGTAACCGATCGGGTTACCCATGGTCCGCTACAATGATTGCAGCACCAAAGTGATTTATTATAGACTGAACAGAAGACAGAACATCTCTACCAAATTTAGTAGAGGAAGAGGCCAGATCCAACTTGTAGTGTTTAATAAAATGTCCCTGGAGAAGTGGCTGCCTTGCAGATATCATCTGGAGGCACCTCTGCCCAATTTTCCCAAGTTGTACAGAGAGATCTTGTAGAATGAGCTCTGATCTTGGCCGGTGGAGTTGTATTATACTTTCAGTATTCATCTGCTATAACTGCTGTTATCCAACATCTAAGTGTCGAAGAAGAGGCTGCTTCTCCTTTCCTGAAACCATTAGGTACAATGAAATGTTTTGCAGACTTCCTAAAGTCTTTAGTAGTTTCCAAATATTTTATTAAATACTCTCGTATATCCAGTTCATGAAGCTTCACTTCCTCTGGAGTTACAGGATTTGGAAAGAAGGAAGGAAGGTAAACTACTTCTTGACCCATGTGGAAATTAGATACCACTTTAGGAAGGAACTTTTGAACCAGTTTAAGAACAACTCTGTCGTGGAAGATTAGAGTATGAGTCTTGAGATGAAAAGGCTTGGAGTTCGAAAATACGTTTAGCGGTTGTAATTGCGATGTTAGACAGATCTGTGAGAGAGAGGCATATAGTTGTTCCATTAACACTTGAAGAACTGCAGAAAAATCCCAAGGAGGAGCAGTATTTCTTGCTGGGGAATTAATGCTCATAGCTGCCTTAAAGAACCTTGAAATAAGAGGGTGTGAAATCCAGGATGTATTGTGGAGCGCAGATAAGCCTGAAGACTGGACCTTGAGAGTACTTAAAATAAGTCCTTTATCCAGTCCTGATTGTAAAATTTCCAGAATCTTGATGTGTGATGGATTCATAGGGTCAATGGAAACTGAACCAGCCCATGATTTGAAGATTTCGCAGATTTTGTAATAACAGAAAGTAGTAGATTTTAAGAGTATCAACGACTTTATCCGATAGGCCCGGTTTTAGTAGAAATGACTGCTCAAAAGCCATGCTCCCATATTCCATAGAGATGGTTTTGGTTGAATTACTGGGCCTTGGATTAGAATGGCCTTCCTGGGGGGGGGGAAGTCTCCAAGGTTTGGATATGGCCATCTTGATTAAAAGGGGATACCAGGGTCTCCTTGGCCATATGGTGATAATGGCAATGATCTTTTTCCTTTCTTTGCCTATCTTCTTTAATAGAAAAGGAATGATAGGTAAGGGAGGGAACACATACCCCAGATCTAAATCCCATGGTTGGGACAGGGCATCTTGACCTGCTGACAGAGGATCTGGATTCAGGGAGAAAATTACCGTACTTGTTCATTCTTTCTGTTTGCCATAAGTTTGATTTGGAGTATGCCCCACCTTTGAGTGATCATCCTGAATACCTCTGGGTGTAAGCTCCATTCTCCTGGTTGAATAACTTTTCTGCTCAGATAGTCTTCTATAGTATTGTACACTCCAGGTAGGTACAGTGCTTTCAGAACTAACAGATGTTTCTGGGCCCGGATCATGAGGGGTTTCATAGCTGAAAGAAGACATTTGCTCATGGTGCCCCCCTGATGATTGACATACGCTGCAACTGCCCTGATGTCTGTCCAAATTGATACCCATTTCTTCTGAAGATCTGGAAGAAAGACTTTCAAAGCTTTGTGGATGGTTATTAACTCTTATGTTGGAATGTAGTTTCTTCTGCCTCTGAGACCAAGTTCCCTGAGTCCAGGTGGATCTGAAATGGGCTCCTCAACCTTTTAGGCTGGTGTCTGTTTTAATACTGATCCAGTATCCAGATCTTCTAAATGAAACCCTTTCTGGAGATTGTGACTTGATAGCCACTACCTTAGATGGTTCTTTATGTGTTGTGGAATCAGACTTTCTTGGTCCTAATTGTTCTCTAGTTTACTGAATTGAAGAAGGAAATTCATTTGAATTGGCCTGGAATTCCATTGAGCCCACCTCATTAGCCCTATGGTGGAAGTGAGTGATCCTAGAAGACTCATATAATCTCTTGCTGATGTGGATCTCTTTTTCAGAATCTTCTGAATTTTCCCTTGAATGTGGGAACTTCTGTCTGAAGAGATATTTACAGTTTCTCTCATGGTGTCTATTTCTGCTCCCAGATATATAATCCAGTGAGATGGGGTCAGAGAACTTTTTTCCATATTCACAATCCAACCATGGTTTTGGAGACATTGGAGAGCCATCTTTGTATGAAGTACTGCCTTGTTGAAAGATTACTGAAAGATGAAAGTTGAAAGATTACTATAAGGATATCATCTAGATCAGGCATAGGCAACCTTCAGCACGGCAGATGTTTTGGACTACATCTCCCATGATGCTTTGCCAGCATTAAACCAGTTCTACTTCACCCTCAACACAGAGACTCATCTTGTGCTTATAGGGAACAGCTTTACCTGCTTTATTACCACTTGGATTACTGCTTGGGAATACTACAGCATTACTCATACTAGGGGGAAAGGACATCTCTGGCAGCGGAAAGAGATGTCTCTTGGAGTGGCTGCCACAGTCCCCTTATTCACACTCCTTAATCATCAACCACCCTTGGTTGTTAACTACAAATGAGCAATTAGCTCAAGTGCTTTCCCTGTGTGGCCACCATTCATATGCCACCATTCTAATGCACGTAGTACGCGACCCCGTGATCACCCAGGAAACTTGTACTATTGCCCATCCAACTTCCTGAATAGTTAGGAGAACGGCATTCGGGAGGCATATACTACTGAACAGGGGTAGTCGGTATTTGTCGTCGGTATTTGTAGGAGAACACCCGAAAGATGACCGGTTGCTGCCTTGTTTTCTATTGAACTATTTTGGGGCATCACTGCGTGGCTGACTGGTCAAAACTTAATTTGAATGGCATTTCTAAACCACTGAAGGGATCTGGGTGCCGAAAAGTGGGTTCGAGGAAGAAATAGCGGATATACCTAGTTGTGGTATCGGAGCTCCGCTACAAAGGAGAAATTAGTCATTTGTTACATGTGTCTTTACAGAGGAAGAGGTTCTATTTCAACTGTCAACAGTAAAGACAAATTACTGTACTGCCTGATGAAATACACCCAAAGTTATTAAAAGAGCTTAGTGGTGTACTAGCAAAACCATTAACAGATTTATTTACCCAATCATTGTTAACAGTAGTAGTCCCAGAAGATTGGAAGTTAGCGAATGTTGTGCCCATTCACAAGAAAGGTAATAGGGCTACTGAATTGGTTCATCATTACACGATAAAACTTACCAGGAAAGGTTAAAGGATCTTAACATGTATAGCTTGGAGGAAAGACGAGAGGGGGGATATGATAGAAACATTTAAATACATAAAGGGAATCAACACAGTAAAGGTGGAGACTATATGTAAAAGAAGAAAAACTACCACAACAAGAGGACATAGTCTTAAATTAGAGGGGCAAAGGTTTTAAAAATAATTTCAGGGAGTATTACTCTACTGAGAGGGTAGTGGATGCATGGCATAGCCTTCCATCTGAAGTGGTAGAGGTTAACACAGTGAAGGAGTTTACGCATGCGTAGGATAGACATAAGGCTATGCTAGCTATAAGAGAAGGCCAGGGACTAATGAAAGTGTTTCTATTGGTCAGACTGTATATTAAACACATGGGAATCCTTTATTGGTCAGACTGTGTATTACACATAGGAGGACCTCTATTGGTCAGGCTGTGTATTACACACATGTGGACCTCTATTGGTCAAGCTGTGTATTACACACAGGTGGACCTCTATTGGTCAGGCTGTGTATTACACGTGGCTCTGTCAGTTAACAGGACACTATAGTCACCTGAACAACTTCAGCTTAATGAGGTTGTTCAGGTGAGAACTATAGCTCACGGCAGCCTCTCTCATGTAAACACAGTAATTTCTGAGAAAATACAGTGTTTACATTGAAAGCTAGGGACACCTCCAGTTGCAGTCACTCAGAGTGAACCAGAGGGACCTCGAAGTTGATGGAGGCATAAAACGCCTCAATCCACTCAGATCTGCTGTCAGCAGAGCACAGGGCAGCACTGTGCACAGCATCCTGTCTGCAGGCTGCCAGACTGTCAGCATCGCAGGATTGTGGGAAATCCGCACACAGAGTCGGCTGGAGCTGACAAGCTGAAGACCGGAGACCGAGGAGGAGGGGAGGATTCAAACTGTAAGTAAACTTATTTAGTGAGTGTGGGTGACTGAGTGTGGGTGGGTGACTGAGTGATTGTGAGCGGGTGACTGAGTGTGGGTTGGAGAGAGAGAGATAGATAGATAGATAGATAGATAGAAATAGATAGACAGCTAGATAGTGTGGCAGGATGGCCAGGCTCTTCACAATAAACTTCAAATGCAACATTCAGGATAAAATAGTACTGCAGTTTATCGTCACTTTCCACAATATATACAAGGTTGTGCTCTCCCACAAAAATAAAACAAAAAGAAAATAAATCCTACTCCAACTTGGAGACTTACTAAACAACAGCAGGTTTCACACAGTACCTTTTTCTCAGAGTCTCAGGCTTAACTGCCTCCTCTCTCCCAGCTGTTAGATTCCCCCATGTCTTCAGAGGCTAACCTTTTAAAACCCTAGCGCTGGTTGTGGCGAAAGTAACCTCGCCACTGGTTTTTGGAGGGGCCTGTTTGCCAGCCTGTTGCCCTGCGACTATGGCCCTGGGATGTATTGCCCTTCTAGGAACTGATTTGGGCATAATTGATTTTTATATTGCTGTTCCTGGCCCTTTAACTACTTTGGAGCAGTGTTACAACTTTAAATTGGCACTTCGGATACAGCCGAAGTGCCGAAGTGGCCGCCATTCGTCAAACGAACACGTGGTGGTGGCCATTTTAACTATTTTGAACGAGGTAAGCGGTGTGTGCAGCCAAATCTATGGAGCTGTTTTCGGCTACCCTATTGCACGAACACCGCTGACCCGTACCTTCTACTCTACTTCGACGCTGTGGCTGGAGACTAAGTCCCGTTTGAAGATTCGATTTCGATTTCTCAGTGTAAAATAGACTGACCGCACAGCCCAAATCCATGGAACTGTTTTGGGCATGAAAATGTGCTTGCGGTCGGTCATAAAGGGACCTCAACCTAACTTTTTAACCCCTGGACGGATTCATGTGATCACAGAAATATATTTTATTCGTATGTGATCTAAAATCAGGGAGTTATAAAAATGTATAAAAAGTATGATTTTTCAGCTTGGCGATAATTGAGTAGATACAGCAAGAAACTCAATTATCTCACAAGCAGAAGGGAGGAGATGTATGGGAATGTTTGTACTGTATACTACGTGTTTATTGGTTGTTCTGTAAAACCCTGTGGGCAGTCCTGTATGTGTTAAACCTGCATAAAAGAAGGTCAATTGGTGCCAAGTAAACAGAGTTCTTCTTCACCCTCAATCTAGAGTCCTGTCTCTTATTGGGGGAATTGCTATATAACTGCAAGGGATTGCTATGCTCTGCATACTCCCTTAGCTAATCACTACTAAGCTCTTGTAAGAGCTTGTTCCTGTTTTGCTCTCTGAAGGAGTCTGTGGTGGTTATGGTGTCTGCTGCAGTGCTTGGAGCCCTCAGAAAGCGCTAGGAGCATCCTTCAACGGAGGTACCCAGTCGGGGTGCCAGATTACATTCACCTGGTTGATAACATTCAAGGGGTGACTCCCACCAATGCCACAATAGATAGAAATAGATAGATAGAAATAGATAGATAGATAGATAGATAGATAAAGAGAGAAATATAGATAGATAGAAAGAAATAGATAGATAGAGATAGTAAAAGATAGAGATAGATTGGGTGTGTGTATGTTTTTAACAATATTTATTTACAGTGTGTGTTTTGTATACAAACAGTATGTATAGAGATCCCTCTAAATATAGTGTTTGCATACTTACTTTGGGTTAGGAGTGTTGTCGTGGGGGGGCGGGCATAGACAGCGAGCTGAGCTGTCAGCATTCCGCGCACATGGGCAGTGGAGCGCTCATTCAATGCCGCTCTTTGAAGAACCTGATTGGTGCAGTGCGAAACCGCGCATGCACACCAGAGACCTGATTGGGACCTGCGATATCGTCATTTTGACAAAAAAGGGGGCGTGGCCTGGCGGGGAGCTCGGCGCTGGATCGGAGGTAAGTTTTATTATTAAAAATTGCTCAGATTTTTTTTTTTATTTTTTTTATGACAAGTTCATATAAAAGCAAGAAAGAAGGCTGGGGGACCTGTCTTTCTTGCTTTTATATGGTGACTATAGTGATCCTTTAAGTGTCCTGATAACATATTACATTTACCACGTGTGGAAGGAGCTGTGCCTGGTCTTGGTCTCGGAACTGGTTTTGGACCTTTCCGCAG
The DNA here is from genome assembly GCA_933207985.1 of Pelobates cultripes. Taxonomy (NCBI): domain Eukaryota; kingdom Metazoa; phylum Chordata; class Amphibia; order Anura; family Pelobatidae; genus Pelobates; species Pelobates cultripes. Next base: position 567,192 of record OW240914.1, on the reverse strand, counting down.
TCTAGTGATGGACCTGTTGGCCTCTGGATCAGCAGCTGGATTGCTAATTGTTTGTTCAATCTCCTTTTGTCTGCCAGGGCTGCAGATTGTCTTGTTCATCCCTGGTTGTGTTTCAGTTCTGACTATCTTCTCCCCCGTGCTTCTTGTTTCAGGATTACTAAGTGGCCGGTTGGTGGAATGACTGGAGATACGAAGTGCTGTTTGTGGGAGTTTGGTGATAAATTTTTTCTCCACATACTTTGCTCGTATCCAGATCTCCTTCTCACTGCTAGACATAGAAGTTACACACATGTTGCTGTAAAATATATTTATGTTTTTAATAAAAACTATTTACTTAATATTAAACTGTGAATCCGCCTGTCATGTCTAGTTTATTTCTGCAGCAAAATTCTCCATCATGCAGGGTCCTTCTCCTCATCTACCTTGAGTCCATTACGCGTTTAATAAGGTCCTGCCATTAATCTACCCATTCTCTTATAACTATCACACATCAAATCAAGGCCTAGTAACACATGTCTTATAACAACATGGCATGAAACAACCTCACGCCTAGCCACTCAGGGTGACAGGAATTTATAACAGGGAGTCCTGCATACCTTCTCTTGCTGAATATTGCACAGAAACCCATTGTGTCAATAGGTCTTCAAACTCAACGGCTTGTGCCAAAATCTGGAGTGACTTCAAAACCTCTCCAGCATTCTACCTCTGCTCTTCACAGCTCCATTCCACCTCTAAACCTCTAACTCTCTTACCTCTTCACCATTCCACCCATTCCTCTCCAATATTCCATCTTACTTCTTCACATTCCCTCTTCATTGTTTTTCTTCTCCACTCTACCATTCCACCGCTCCACCTCTCTTCTCCTCCAATCTAACTCCCATCAACAATTTATCCTCTCCACTGTTCTACCTTTCTACTCTATATTAACAACTCTCCTCTGCCATTCATATTTTCTTCTCCGATGCTCCACATCTTATATCTATCATTCTACCGCTCCCACTTTTTCACTGCTCCTCTCTACCATTCTACTTCTTTCACTGTTCTACCTCTCTCACTTTTCCACTGCTCTCCTCTACAATTCTACCTCTTCCTCTGTTCTACGTCTCTACCATTCTACCTCTCCCACTGTTCTACCTCCTTCTCTACCATTCTACGTCTCCAATTGTTCTACATCTCCTCTACCATTCTACCACTCTTTCACAACTATCTGAGCCATTCTCACTTTTTTATACTTTATGTTGGGTTTCTGTGATCTTAGAAAGCTGCAACTGGGCTGGGCCAATACTTCTTAGAAAACTATTTTATGCATGTGACAGTGGCCTGAGATGCGTCCTCCTCCCAATGTCAACCTCGTCCTGTCCTTCCATCCATCTCCTTATACATAAGTACTTCCTGTGTCCATTGACTGCTTATATTGAAGCAATCTCCTAATCTTCCTCCCACCTCATCTGTTCATGACAGACTCTTGTGTGCTTCTAAACTTTATAAGAACTGTATTATTAAAAATATGATATATACACACAATCCTAAAGCAATGATATCACAGTGACAGTGCCCTATTGTGTTGTAAACCCCACCTCCTATAGACTGTAAGCTTGTTTGAGCAGGATCCTCTTCATCATATCATTTCTGTAAGTTTTTTGTAAATGTCTCATTTATTGTTAAATGTCCCCCTCCTATAATATTGTAAAGCGCTACGGAATTTGTTGGCGCTATATAAATGGCAATAATAATAATAGTTACCGTGCACTGCCGGATGTTGGTTTCTTTATATTCATTTCTTCAATTCGAGCTTCGTAGATCCCATTGATCGTGTTGTTCCCAAGTTCACACATTAGCTGGAAAAGACAAATTTAAGTGTCCATCTCCGATAAATCTTCCTCCCTTACACACAGTCTGCTGGCAACCAAACATGCCATGTGTACCCAGCATGCCACATACCTTGATTAGTTCTGGTTCCCAGGAATCCAGTGTTAGTGATCTCACCTTAGAGAAATGTACCCCCAAACTCCTGTGTGCAATAAGAGAGAGGAAGCTTTCAAACAGAATATATATTTGTGTTTGTGTGCATTCGTTCTTTAAGGAGTTTGAGTGCCAAGGTCAAGGAGCTCAGTGTTTGCATTCGTGGGTGGGTGGGATTCAGTGTATGCATTCCTGGGTGGGATTCAGTGTGTGCATTCCTGGGTGGGTGGGATTCAGTGTGTGCATTCCTGGGTGGGTGGGATTCGGTGTGTGCATTCCTGGGTGGGATTCAGTGTGTGCATTCCTGGGTGGGATTCAGTGTGTGCATTCCTGGGTGGGATTCAGTGTGTGCATTCCTGGGTGGGTGGGATTCAGTGTATGCATTCCTGGGTGGGTGGGATTCAGTGTATGCATTCCTGTGTGGGTGGGATTCAGTTTGTGCATTCACACTGGGTGGGTGGGATTCAGTTTGTGCATTCCTGGGTAGGTTGATTCAGTGTGTGTGCATTCCTGGGTGGGTGGGATTTGGTGGCCATGTGCATTCCTGGGTGGGTGGGATTCAGTGTGGTGCATTCACAGGTGGGGATTCAGTGTGTGCATTCCTGGGGATTCAGTGTGTGTGCATTCCTGCGTGGGTGGGATTCAGTGTGTGCATTTCTGGGTGGGATGCAGTGTGTGCATTCCTGGGTGGGTGGGATTCAGTGTGTGCATTCCTGGGTGGGTGGGATTCGGTGTGTGCATTTCTGGGTGGGATTCAGTGTGTGCATTCCTGGGTGGGTGGGATTCAGTGTGTGCATTCCTGGGTGGGAGGGATTCAGTGTGTGCATTCCTGGGTGGGTGGGATTCAGTGTGTGCATTCCTGGGTGGTGGGATTCAGTGTGTGCATTCCTGGGGATTCAGTGTAGCCATTCCTGTCAATGGATGGGATTCAGTATTGTGTGCATTTCTGGGTGGGGTGCAGTATGTGCATTCTGGGGGATTCAGTGTGTGTGCATTCCTGGGTGGGTGGGATTGGTCTTGTGTGCATTCCTGGGTGGGTGGGATTCAGTGTGTGCATTCCTGGGTGGGTGGGATTCAGTGTGTGCATTCCTGGGTGGAGTGGGATTGGTGTATGCATTCCTGGGGGATTCAGTATGTGCATTCTGGGGGGGGATTCGGTGTGTACTCTGGGTGGGTGGAGTTCAGTGTGTGTGCATTCCTGGGTGGGTGGGATTCGGTGTGTGCATTCCTGGGGGGGGATTCAGTATGTGCATTCTGGGTAGGTGGGATTCAGTGTGTGCATTCCTGGGTAGGTGGGATTCAGTGTGTGCATTCCTGGGTGGGATTCGGTGTGTGCATTCCTGGGGGGGATTCAGTGTGTGCATTCCTGCGTGGATGGGATTCAGTGTGTGCATTTCTGGGTGGGATGCAGTGTGTGCATTCCTGGGTGGGTGGGATTCAGTGTGTGCATTCCTGGGTGGGTGGGATTCGGTGTGTGCATTTCTGGGTGGGATTCAGTGTGTGCATTCCTGGGTGGGTGGGATTCAGTGTGTGCATTCCTGGGTGGGAGGGATTCAGTGTGTGCATTCCTGGGTGGGTGGGATTCAGTGTGTGCATTCCTGGGGGGGATTCAGTGTATGCATTCCTGTGTGGATGGGATTCAGTGTGTGCATTTCTGGGTGGGATGCAGTATGTGCATTCTGGGGGTATGCATTCATGGGGATTCAGTATGTGCATTCTGGGGGATTCAGTATGTGCATTCCTGGGTAGGTGGGATTCAGTGTGTGCATTCATGGGGGGGGGGTTCAGTATATGCATTTCTAAGTGGGTGGGTGGGATTCAGTGTGTGCATTCCTGGGTGGGTGGATTCAGTGTGTGCATTCCTGGGTGGGTGGATTCAGTGTGTGCATTCATGGGGGGGGGGATTCAGTGTATGCATTTCTAAGTGGGTGGGTGGGATTCAGTGTGTGCATTCCTGGGGTGGATTCAGTGTATGCATTCATGGGGGGGGATTCAGTATGTGCATTTCTGTGTGTACAATTTATTTGTGTGTTCAGTCTGTGCTTATGCATGCAAAGACATCTCCTGACCTGTGTATTCCACTGCACTCTATGCAAAGTGTAACCCCCAGGTTGATGCTTGCCCACTCAGGCTCCGCAGCACGGCAGTCAGAGCAGGCAGCATTTCCAGGGACCCTCAGTACAGCATCCTGTGCACTCTGTGCTCCCCTTTGCTTTGTAGGAGCCTCTACTTGGGAGCGGGACTGTCGCTGGAAAAACCAAGAAGGAAAGGGTTTCTGTGTAATAAGTGTGTTATTGCTAATGCCATGTTACATTAAGTTTACAGAGATTGTCGTTTTACTTACAAGGCTACCACTGTCACGTTTGTTGTCACTGTATGCTGTGGTGATACTCCGTTGGACTGCACTGACCCACAACTGTAACACACGTTCGGACTCCGCCTGAAGCATGCATGACCTAAAACCATGCAAAAAATATTACTGTGTAACATAAATACACTCATACAGCTGCAAACATATCGATATTAACCCTGGGTATATATGGGATCTTTATACCTGGCACGTGATTGAGCAATGACATGCTTGGAACATGTGTGTATCCAACCTCATACTACCCAGTGACCGAGCAGTGATACCCCTCGAACATACATGAATGAACAGGGACATGTCTATAACATGTAGGTTTCTGACATGGTCCTGAGCAATGACTCACCTTGGTTCTGGTACAATGTAGCAACCGAGCAATGACTCACCTGGAAACCAGTGAATGAGCAACGACATATCAAGGACATGCGAGCATCAGACCTGGTTCTACACAGTGAGTGAGCAACAACACGCCTAGAACATGTGGGCTTCAGACCTAGTTCTACATAGTGAACAAACAATGATATGCCTGGAATGTGAGTGTATCATACCTGGTTCTACACACTGATCAAACAACAAAACTCCTGGAACATGCGGGTATTTCCCCTGTTTTTTACCACTTTCCCAATGTGCAGCAAGAATTGGTAGTTCCACCAGGCACCCTATTAAATGCTGGCATTGTGTCATTACTTGACGATCCATGTCCTGTCTCTGATTGAAGGCTTAAAATGTTACAGGGCATTCAGAAATTATTTACTGTATTAAATATTTTTTGTTAAAGTTTTTAGTGGTGCAGCTATGTGCTACAATTAGTTAAATTAGTTTTTTACACCAATCTACTCTCAATAACCCTAAATATGAAACAAAAAACAGATTTAAATTAAGCAGAAAAAAACGGAAATTTCACTTACTCTCGAGTATTCAGACCCCCAAAAAACTTTTTTCCTGCCATTTATCTCTGTAGATCCTCCCATGCTGTCAGGTTGGATTGGGACAGTAGGTGGACAACCATTTTCTGGTCTCTCAAGAGATGTTCGATTGGGTTCAAATTCGGACTCTTCATTAGAATGAAGTTGTAATAATCCTCAGAGTGACCTTTTAAGGATATCTCTGTATTTTGCTACTATCATCTTTCCCTCAAGCCTGACCAGACTGGGAGGAGACATTATGTGGGTCACAATGGACAGGACTTTACTCAATACCTCTATTCCTCATGACAGACAGTAGAATGTATATATTTTTTTAAATTCTTTTTCTTTGGAGAATGGGATTTCATTTGGGTTCCATTAGTGTAATTATGAATTGTAGTGACTATGCCCATGGCTGGCGCGTCCATAAGGCGGCACAATTGGCTGCCATAGAGCGCACTGGCCCTGGTGCGCTAGATTAATAAGACCGGCAGAAGGTGGGCCAACAGCGCTCCCTCCTGCCAGGCACTCAGTGTAGTGTGGCTGAGCGGAGCAGTGCGCACCGTGGTACAGGAACTTCTGTTTCCTGTACCTGACCGGACTAAAAGGAAGTGCTCACTGAGAGAAAAAAACTAAAGCTCCTGTACCGCAGTCTGCTCCTCCCTGCCACACTACCAGAAAGGTGGGAGACACACCAGACGAGGGGAAGGAACACTATGGGATGGGGGGAGGAAAGAATACTATGGGAGAGGAGACTGGGGGGAAGAACACTATGGGACATCGGAGGGGG
>OW240914.1:539359-561070 GCA_933207985.1 Pelobates cultripes | reverse complement strand
GGGAGGGGGGTAAGGACACTATGGGACAGGGGAGGGGGAGAAAGAACACTATGGGACAGGGTAGAGGGGAAGAACTCTCAGGGACAGGGGAGGGAGAAGAACACTATGGGACAGGGAGAGGGGAAGAACACTGTGGGGCACTGGAGGGGGGAGGAAAGAACACTATGGGACAGAGAAAGTGGAGAGGAAAGAATACTATGGGACAGGGGAGGCGGGAAAGAAAGAACACTATGGGACAGGGGAAGGGGGAGCAAAGAACACTATGGGACAGGGGAAGTGGGAGCAAAGAACACTATGGGACAGGGGAAAGGGGAGGAAAGAACACTATGGGGTCAGGGAAAGGGGAGGGAAAGAACACCATGGGACAGGGGAAGGAGGAAACACCATGGACAGGGGAAGGGGAGGAAACACTATGGAACAGGGGAGGGGGAGAACTCTAAGGACAGGGGAGGGGGGAAGAACACTATAGGATGGGGGAAGAACACTCTGGGGGAGGTTAGGGGGGAGAAAAGAACACTATGGGACAGGGGAGTGAGGGAGGAAAGATCACTATAGGACAGGTGAGCGGGGAGAAAGAACACTATGGGACCGAGAAGGGGTGTGGAAAGAACACTATGGGACAGGGGAGAGGGGAGGAAAGCACACTATGGGACAGGGGGAAGAACACTATGGGAGAGGACGAGGGAGGGGAAGAACACTATGGGAGAGGACGGGGGGGGAAGAGCACTATGAGACAGGGGAGCGTGAGGGGAAGGAACACTCTGGGACAGGGAGGGGGGAAGAACACTATGGGACGGAGTGGGAAGAACACTATAGGATGGTGGGGAAGGGACAGGAAGAACACTATTAAAAGGACACTATTAAAAGAAGAAAAACTACCACAACAAGAGGACATAGTCTTAAATTAGAGGGACAAAGGTTTAAAAATAATATCAGGAAGTATTACTTTACTGAGAGGGTAGTGGATGCATGGAATAGCCTTCCAGCTGAAGTGGTAGAGGTTAACACAGTAAAGGAGTTTAAGCATGTATGGGATAGGCATAAGGCTATCCTAACTATAAGATAAGGCCAGGGACTAATGAAAGTATTTAGAAAATTGGGCAGACTAGATGGGCCGAGTTGTTCTTATCTGCCGTCACATTCTATGTTTCTACTATGGGACAGGGGGGAGGAGAACTCTATGGGACAGGGGAGGGGGGAGAAAAGAACGCTAGAGGACAGGGGAGGGGGGAGAACACTATGGGACAGGGGAGGAGGAGGGAAAGAACACTAAAAAGAGGGAGGGGAGAGGAACACTAGGGGGAGAGAGAGGAACATTAAGGGAGGCACTAAGGTACAGAAGAGGGAAGGGACCACTAAAAGAGAAGCGAGAGGAACACTAAGGGGGGACGGGGGTGGAAGGAACATTAACGGGAATGGCGGGTGTAGCGGAGAGTTAGTATAATCCACGGTATCTCCGCTGGGTAACAGGAACAGCATAAAATGATCCAGTAAAATAAGCACAGCATACAATAATCTCGGTAGCGTTGTATCAATCTTTCCTTCCCAAGAACTAGACTGTCCTCATCTGGCACGGCCCGGTACGCCTCTGCTGCGCGACCGGATAGTCTCCCTGCTAGTAGAGGTACCCGATCTGCCACGCTGATGTTGTGTAGTTGGCACAACCTCTCAAAATCTTGCAGGTAGTCATCTACACCACCATCAGCTTCTGTATAACAATTAAATGCTTGAAAGGGAATTTTGGCTTTCCCTGGAGTGATGATGACAGGTGTCGTGGCTCTTTCTCCGGCTTGCTGGTTTGTCTGCGCCCCTCTGACCAGGATGTATTCTTGTACATCTGTGAAGATCCTGTTGAACATCTCTTCAGATGGTGGGGTTGGAAATAGAGCCAACCTACTCCTGCATTGTTCACATGGAGCATGTTTTGCCTCCTGCGCCTGTGGCCGGACCGATCACATAGGTGGTATCACAGATCTGTTCTACCACCTTGTATGGGCTCTGCCAGGAAGCCTGCAGCTTGTTTGTAGCGGAGAGGCAGTATAATCCACAATATCTCTGCTGGGTAACAGGAACAACAAAGGATAATCCAGGGGAATCAGCATGCAGTAATCCAAGTAGCACTGTAGTAACCTTTCCTTCCCAAGAACTAGACGACACATAGGCTGGGAGTCAACTGAGGTCTTTATTTTCAGCTCCACAATTTATACAAGTCCCCATGCAAGGGGTTTCCTGAGTCCCCTCCCAGGGGCATTCCCAAAAGGGACTACATGGGGGACTTATTGTACAAGACATTTCTCCCATCAGGCACTGCTGCACGAGAGGGATCCTCCCACAGGAATGTACCGTTAAGTGGATTATCCCTCCGTGCAGCAGAACCGACAATTTATATTAAAATGTATAACTCTTTGAATATACAGTCTATTTGCACGAATGGACGTTCGGTAGATAGCTGGGGTCTGAGCGCATCATTCGTGAGATTACCGCTCAGATCCCAGCTAAAACAACCGAACGCCGCACAAAAAACACATTCATTAAAACATATCTTCAAAAGACCGATTGCATGCAAGGGAACAGGATACCGAACGGCCTGGAACTCCTGAACGGCCTGGAAGCTCAGCGGTGTTCGTGCCGTTGAGTAGCCGTTTTTAGTACCATGCGCTTGACGACCAAACACCGCTGAGGAAACAAAGGATCCAAGATGGCCGACCGCCGCATGGTCAGTAGTCGAACGACGGCCACCTTGGAGAGCCTCTAATTACCGATTGCAACATTGCAAAAGGCGCCGTTCGTGAAACGAAAGGAAATCAGCTATCTGCTTTCGGCAGATAGCCAATGCAGGAAATACAGTTACACAATTGCATTACATTATACGCTGGAACACACATAACACGAAAATCATACAGGCAACCCTTAAAGCGACAGTACTTAAATAATGTCCAAGAGGCTAGGTTTGCCACATTGTCCTCGTGGACTTTTTGCCCCACCTGAAAGCTGCAGTCCCTGGCTCCCTTATCGTACCATCTGTGCTGTCGTTGTTGGGCCGCCTGGAGGTTGTCGCGTACGGTCTGTAGTCCCTTCTCCCTCCCAGTGTTCCCGGATTAAATCAAGGGGGCCCCTCACTCTCCTCCCGAATAACAGTTCAAAAGGAGAGAACCCGGTGGATTCTTGGGGTACTTCCCTATTGGCGAATAAGTGGGGTAAAAACTTTTCCCAGTCCTTCTGAGTGTCTATGAACGTACGGAACATCTGTTTGAGTGTTCCGTTAAATCGTTCACAGAGCCCATTAGACTGGGGGTGATAAGTGGAGTTTAAGATTTGTTGTACCCCACATATCTTACAGAGCTGGTGTGCGACTTCAGCGGTAAACTGAGTGCCCCTATCCGAAATAATTTCCCGGGGGAATCCCACGCGGGTGAATATTTGCATCAGGGCATCTGCTACTGTTTCCGCGTGCACGTTCGTCAAGGCCACTGCCTCAGGGTATCTGGTGGCATAATCCACCACGGTCAAGACATATCTCTTGCTGGAGGGGCTGGGTTTTGCTAGGGGTCCTATAATATCTACCGCCACCCTACTGAAGTGTTCCTCAATTATGGGGAGAGAACGGAGCCGAGCTTTGTATCGGTCTCCCCTCTTCCCTACCCTCTGGCAGGTATCACAGGTCTAGCAATATCGTCTAACGTCCTGTGAGATACCTGGCCAAAAGAAGTTCTGGGTCAGCCTGTGCTTAGTGCGGCTGATTCCTAAGTGTCCAGAAAGGGGAATATGATGGGCGATGCGTAATAGTTCCAGTCTATACTTCCGAGGCACTATTAACTGTTTAATGGGTAAGGGGATGGATCCGGACACTACTTTTTCTGCGTGGCGGTACAGCCATCCCTTGTCCCAGGTTTATCTCTCCTTCTAATCCTGCCTGGTCTTTATTTATGCAATCTTTGTAGATCTGCAGGGAGGGATCTAGGGCCACTTCAGAGGGGGGGGGTCACCCAGGGCATGACAGCGGGCATGGGAAGTTCATTGCTTACCTGAGCCTCGGAGTGGTTAGGTGGAGCTGTGGTGTGGGCCTGTTGCCGGGTCACAACTGGATATGCTTCCTGTACGGTGGGTTGAGGAACAAAAGCTGAAGTCAGCTCCCCCAGGTCGTTGCCCAAAATGACGTCAGCGGGTAAATCCTGCATCATCCCCACCTCTACATTCCCGTGCCCCGCTCCCCAATTCAAATGTACCTTAGCAGTAGGTACTTTGTAAACTGCCTCCCCTGCCACCCATACAGCAACACAGTCCCCAGTTAGATTGTTTTTAGGCACCAAATGATTCCGGACTAGCGTTAAGGTAGCCCCAGAGTCGCGAAGTCCTTGTACCTTTTTCCCCTCCATATGTACCTCCTGTCGGTGTCCTTGCCGGTTATCTGAGGCTGCCTAGATGGGGACATTTCTCCCATCATGCACTGCTGTATGAGAGGGATACTCCCACTAGAATATCCAGTTAAGTGGATCATCCCTCCATGCAGCAGAACCGACATTTCACCTGAAAATTTATAACTTTTACATTATTCACTTTATTTAAACGAATGGACGTTCGGTAGATAGCTGGGGTCTGAGCGCACAGTTCGTGAAAGTACTGCTCAGATCCCAGCATAACTAACCTCATGCAGTGTCGCATGTAGCAATTAGGCTTAACAAGCTCCAGGGTGGTCTTTGGTTCATGCGGCTGTTCGGTTCCCGAACCAAATATAAAACAAATATAAAATTCCACAAACCAAGACTGTTCACATAGTTTTTAAAGGGACCATAGTCTTTTGGTAAAAGGCTGGCCAGCAGGCCCCTCCAAGAACACGTGACGAGGCTCAGGGGCCTTGGGGATTCGAAAAGAAATGGCTTTACAGTAAGTGATTTTGAAAGACAAGGGTTAAAGCCGATATTCTATATAAAAGATATTATCGAGAGGAAGTCCTACAATGGATATGGTTTCGTAAAAGCTTATCAGAAAGAAAGGTTGTCTTAAATAAAACTCAAAAGTACACCAAAGCTTTGAATTATGTTGTTTTTTTAATGTCATTTGGAGTTTCACAAAATCTATAGGATTACACAGAAAATCACTACATATTATATAGTGGTAAGGATTGTTGTGATATTTTGGGAGCAGTCTTCTGTCACAGGTTGGCTCCCAGTTATAGTACACGTATTTCAAATAAAACAACCTGACTTTCGGTGAAGGGACTTTCCATTCATTGTAAATGCTGTGAGTTTATAGAAATGCGGCTTCCAGGAGCACTGCACGATATGGACCCAATATGCGACTTGCAGGAGCTCTGCACAATATTGACCAAAGATAAGGCTTGCAGGAACACTGCACAATATGGATCCAAGATGTGGCTTGCAGGTGCACTGCACAATATGGACACAAGATGCAGTTTGCAGGAGCACTGCACAATATGGTCCCAAGATGAGGCTTGCAGGAACCTTGCACAATATGTGTGACGAGACCAATATCGCCACTGTGCATTGGAGGAGCCTGGTTGCCCGCCTGCTGCCTTTAGACTATGGCCCCATGTTGAAACGCTTGATTTTCCCCTGCAAAGACACGAAAGCCGGATCGTTCAGTGCTTGCCCTGTTTGAGCGGTGATACCCCAGATAGCTCTGCCATGGAGCCCATTCGTATAATGAAAGACTATGAGAAAGACTTTGGCTCCATGGCAATTGAACTGTATGTGTGTGCTCTGAGCGCCGTTCAGTAATAATGTGCGCTCAGATCTGAGCTATCTGGGGATATGTTGAATGTACCTGTTTTATGCAATGGCTGCACAGTTATATATTTTATGTATTTTATTGTCTTTTGCTACCATGTGTTCAATGGAGTTTTGCCTCTGTCCTTGGAGTTAATTGGATTACTTCCCAATTATCTCCAGGATAGAAGACTCTGTGGAACTGGTTTTGGGCAGAAAAGCCATACTTCATTTTGATCTATCTTTTGAACCACTTGACCAATTTGTATGATTTTGACATCTGTTTGTATTTGGAGTATGCTGATTCTGGAAATGTAAGTGTAAGTTTTTATGTGAATGTGATGCATACTTTTAAAATTCTGAATAATGTGGAAAAACTGTATTTCTCTGCCTTTGATAATTACATTACCCATTGTGTAAGGTAATTTTATAACATAACAGGAGGTTTCATATTTTCTTAAGTCTCTCTTTACTAGAACTCCACAGCAGCACAGAAAAACAACCAATCAGAAAAAAGTGAGTTACTATAAAACTCCCCTCCCCATGCATCATTTCCTCTTTCTTTGCTGCTCTGCAATCAGTACAGGGCAGAGTACCACTGCCTCCTGCTTCTAGTGGGTGGCTTTGGGATTTAGTTATGACTTATTTATGACTTATATTCACTGTATTTAGTTATCAGTATATATATTTTATGTATTATTTGCATTATATCTAGTTATCATATTATATGTTTCTTTTCTATATTATATGCTTTATAGTTAATTATATATATATATATATATGTGTAAGGGGCAAAATAGCCGTATATGGAGTAAGGATCCAGCATAAGCTTAGGATAGTGTAAAGGGAGCAAGTCGGTTGTGGTGTGCCGATACCGACGATACGGTAGGCCTGTAAATAAAGAGGGCCCACCAAGGAGTAAGAAAGTAAAGTAAATGGAAAGAAAAGAGAAAGTGTTGAAATGAGGAGTGGGTGGGAGGGTCATTCTGATGCTGACCTCAAGCGATATGAGTCAGGTAAGGGGTGTCCCTTATATAGGGGAGTGAATTAATTTAAGCCCCTCCCACAAATACAGGCAAAACTGCCTTAATACTTGTGTAAGGGGCAAAATAGCCGTATATGGAGTAAGGATCCAGCATAAGCTTAGGATAGTGTAAAGGGAGCAAGTCGGTTGTGGTGTGCCGATACCGACGATACGGTAGGCCTGTAAATAAAGAGGGCAAAAATGAATAATCAAAGATTTAATACAGTCAACAAATATATACAAATTAACCAGACATTTCCTTAAATGCATTACAGTATTTAATTCCTGAAAGGATTTTGAAGGTAGGAATCTAGGACTGAAAGTGGGCACCATTTGTTGTGGGTAGGATAGTATGTTATCTCTACTGTTGGTGCATGTTGACTCATTTCAGAATGTGGTAGAGCCAATAGGTAATGATATATGTGTTTACGTATGTGGGATCGTTGAAGACAATGATCTGTCTGAGTGGTGGTGATGGTAGTGGATTCTCTGGCCTGAGAAAGGCATAAAAGGCAATGTGCATGGCTGGTAATGGCCGACTTGGTAGTATAATTGAATGGTTGTAGATCTAATAGGTCCGATAAGGATGAACAGTTGGATGGCTATTGGTAATCTCTGAGAGGAACGTGGGGGAATGGATTCCTGAAAACCTCTGAGTATATTCTTTCTGGTATGATAGCATGAAGTTTATGGTAGTTTTGGCCATAGGTTATCATGTGTTGTTGAATGCCTGTAAAATATATAATTAATGGTGTATGAGATAGTTTAAGTTTAAGGTGGCAAAAATAAGCAAAACTTAGGAGAAATTTTGTGACACAGGTTGAGCTATGTCGTGTGCCAATGAGATTCTTTAAGCCAGGTGAAAAGCTGTGTTATGCGTTCTACAAGTATGGGACGAAAGTGCTAGGTGGGATTTTTTTGTCTCTGGAACGAAAGAGTGGACGTGACTGTATGGGCGGCTGTAGGAAGCGTATGATGAACATGCCTGGAATATAAATGAGACAGTTGTCGGCAGGGATGTATACCCCCGTCTGGTACATGAAAGTGAAATGTGATAAGTGGCCAACCAAGTGAGTTCCCCAGAAACATCATGAACTTATGGATGAGTAGTGGCGTTTGTTGATGATATGATATGTGCTTAGTTGTCTGAGTAACAACGGATTGATGACCCTGACCATGATTTACCCCATGCCACAGCAGCTGCTACAATGGGGTAGATCTCCCAAAGGGGCTGAAGTGGTGGAAAAATTTCCAAACCTGGATGCCATGGCCAACAGCCCCAAAGCAATTGTTCCCGGTAGATCGCTGCCAAACCCGTGGTATACGCTGCGTCTGACCATCTGGTTGGAGAAGTGTCAGACAATCCTGGAAGGAACATGCTTTTACCATGCCAAGTGGTTAAGAAATCCCCCCCCATGTACAGGTCTGCTGTTGCTGAGGTGTCTAGGCACCTCCTCTGATCGTCATGTTAGAAGTGTGGAAAAAAGGGGAAAGTACTCTGGATGTGAAAGCGTGGTCTTGTGGTATGATTGGCATGGCAAAATTAAGGAACCTGGTAGGGATTGTAGTTCCTTGTAGTTGTAAGTACTAAGCAGGAGGTAGTGATTGATTTAGTTGAGAATGTTCCCTATTTGTCTTGTGGTAACTTGCGTGTATGGATGCCGACTCAAGTCATATGCCCAGTAATGTGATGATAGTGTCTGCGCCTTCTGTTTCTTATGGGGTACTGGGACGCCCAAGTGGTCAACCAGACTAAGCTGCCATGAGGCTTCTAGTGAAAAATATGCTTTCTTTGAGCAACAAGAAGTCTTCTAGATAGTGTATGACTGTAATGCCTCTGGATATGTTATCATAACCAGCACAGAGTATCTGCGAATATCGATAGTAGGTTAATCTGTAGCTCGAAAGTTGAGCAGGGAAAGGATTGCCCAATTTATGCCATGTAAGTGCCAGTGTGTAGGGTAGATGGTAGCTGTTTACTGCGTTGATGATATTGGTCTTACTTAACCAAGCTTTAACCCATGCTTGAGTGATAGCTGTAAAGGTAGATCAATGGTGTTGTATAGTAAGAAGGGAGTTGAGACTTGGGGTAGCGGAGGTGTGTGGTGCCAATAAGTCTATGGTTAGTCTTTGTTTAAGGGAAGATTCCTTGTGACAATACCAATGTGTGTGTTTGGTGCCATGCTGTAAATGGTGGAGATTGGAAGACCACTCTGCAAATCTTGGCTATGAGTGTGTTTTCAGCCAGATGTGATGTGTTTATGATACCTGTATGGGAGCCCTTTGAAGCTCCAGAGCTTTAGTAAATCTACTACAAGTCTGGAAGGGTGATGAGTCAGTAGTGTTGAAAATGCATTGGTGTGTACAGATGGTGAGTACGTTATTTGTAAGTTGTATTGGGCCACATGGTTTGTCATGTGCCCTGAACCATTTGAACATATATGCAACAGTCTATATGCAATGCAACTACTCATATCAATCGTCTCTGGTAGTTCAGAGGTGCTGGTACCTGGAGCCTGAGAGTGCTCGTCCATTTGTTTGGGACAGAACCCCTTCTGTATGGGTACCTGCACAAATAAACATCTCTACATATTCCAAATACCAACCCATCCAAGAGATGGTCAGTTCCCGATTTACCTGGAATCCCTGAATCTGACCATCACAGATACATCATCATACATATATATGCCTTGCTTCCCCAATGTGCTGGGATCATACGTGCAGGGTTAACATCTTGTGTGTCATAAGAATTGATTGTACCAGGTAACCGAGTTTCGGTTGGTGCTGGTTGTACAGTAACGTGAGGCCCAGCCTTGTGAGGGCTGTGGTGACCAACTCGAGATTGCCAGTCTGTCATAAAAATTTTTGGCTCATGAGTTTATGAGTGAGGCTAGCATAGCCTGGGTGTCACCTGAGTTGATGTAGCTGGGCCTTCCCTGCCTCCGTGTTGTCCGTTGATGTATGGAGGAGTTTGAATAACTCTGCTTTCCTTGCTGTAGCAGGGTAGGGGATTTGTCACCTCCTTAGGTCGGTGGTAATGTGTGGGATCGTCCAGGATCTGATTGCTGCAGGACTAGCAACATCTCCTCTGCTTGAATGTGTATCAATTCTAGCCGGGGTGCTAGGAAGAGGTGATTCTTCACCATCTTTTGGAAAAATACTTAAATAACAATAAAGATGCAATTATTTGTACCCAGGGTTCTTGTACTGGCTTGCTAGCTAAGCCGTAAGGCGAAACGATTAGGCTTGGTGTTTTTTGGTGACTGGTGAGGCCCTGCTAGTTGCCAAGTGGCTTGAGAGGCTCTATCTATGCTTGGCGCGAGGGGATTTTGTGTGGCCACCGAACATTGTGGCAGGATGTTGGCCTCTCGGTGACAGTAACCAGAAAATAGGAAGGGGAGTGACAGGTGAGGCCCTCTCTATGATACAATGCGAGGCGGCTAGCTCACGAGTGGCCCGAGGGGTGTATGCCTCCGAGTGTGAGGCGGGGTGTTGGCCTCGCGGGACCACTAACCGAAGCATAATGCAGAGAAAAAAGGGGGTAATACCTATTGGGCCCTAGAACCCTAATTGCCAGTACACTATTACTATTCCAGGGAAGGTAAGAGATGGATAACTACGTGAGCAGGTGTATGTACCTGGTAGTATGGTATTGAACCTGACAATCCGTATAGGTTTTTTAGTAGTAACTGTAACCTGAATGGATAAAACCGTATGGCATAAGGAAATATGGCATAGACCAAGCTTATCTTAATACGTACAGTATATGTGAAAAGTAAAGTGCTGTGATGTGTAAATATTAAACATCGTAGCCATACTGGTTAAATATGTATCAATCTTAACCCATTAAGTGCCGTATGTACAAGTGAAAATGTGGTCTGTCCCCACCTTGTATGTTGTATGTCCCCTTGCTAGGGGAAAGTCTGTGGGGAGTGAATTAATTTAAGCCCCTCCCACAAATACAGGCAAAACTTATATATATATATATATATTTAGTTGGTCCCCTGTTACTTTGGGGATGGTTTCCTTCAGTGGGGGTTTCTGGGGATACTTTCAGTTTGCTCCCCGTTCGGCTGTCTCCTCTGACTCCCCGAGCTCCAGTATGAGCCTGTCACCGCCGCGGTTACTCGCGGTCAGACAAGAGTACCCGGCGGCCGGACCCGCTCGCACACAGGGCCGCCTCACCGTGGCCGGCTCCTTCAAGAGCCACGTGCACCCAACCGGCGAGAAGAGGGTGTGCTTGCTCGCGGCCCCTCCTCCACCCACGGTAGTCGGACCGCACAATTTTTTCCCCCGCTGGGATTCTGGCTGTCACTTAGCATGCAGAGCCAGTTCGCCATTTAGATCAGGGGTAATCACATTTTTATACTTTTATACCAGCTGGTTTTGGCTATGAACAAGTGACCAGGGTTCTAAAGCTTGTTATGAGTATAATATATTATAGATTTTAGGAAATGTGGGGAGTAATTTATTTTGCACTATTCATCTAGTGTTCTTATGTTCCTATCCTTGTGCTTCACTATATATATTCCTTCCATCTATCTCTGAGTCAGTGATGAGATGGCTATAGTGGGATATGCACCGTCTATGGCAAGTGTATTAAGCTAAGCAGACCTAGCTCTGGCGCTAACTGGTATGGGAGACCAGCCTATGCTGACACTAATTCTATTTATCAGGTTCTGTGACTAGTAGCTGGAAGGTGGTACCTTCCAAACTCAATAAGGGGGTGCATTGAGTTGGCAATTGTTTAACCCTACTCCTGAAATATACCACGGGTTCAATACCATTCAGGTGGTATGCTGATGATGCATATGTAGCGGAGATCCAGTATTCCACAAGTTATCTCCGCTTAAGATCCCAGTGAGGCTCAGGAACAAGTAATTATAAATCCATGAAGCAAGATTTCCAGCAGGTAAAATAATCCAGCAATATCCCAACAGCAATCCCAATAACTGGACGACACACAGCATCAGGAGCAGAACTAAAAACCTTTATTTCACAATGGCCTTATAAAGCATGCTCCCATGCAAGGGAGGGATTTCCATTAATTACTACAGTATCCAATCCGGCAGTAGTAACCTCCCACACATCTCCTCCCCTCAGCCTGCATCATAATCCCCTTATCCAGGACACCAATTCCCCCCGTTTCTGGATGTACCCCTAAACGGCACATCCCCTGGCAGCCCTGATCTGGGTGAGCTACATATCCAAAAATCACCCAGATCGGACCAGGGGTTCGGGAAATTCATGGAGGTACTAAAAAGACCGACCGCGCTGGAGAGAACAGCCGAATTGGGCTCCACGCGATGGGGCCCTGCGGTTGGTCACAGTATAAGGGAATAAATTGCACGAAAGGCTAAGGCTACAGAGATCAGGTAGGGTTCACATGAATCCCCTCGTTCGGTTGTTTCTGTCTACCGAACGAGGGGCCGTTCGGTAGTTTGGAACTGAACGGACCGGGCTTGTGGAGGTCTCAGCGGGGTTCGCCTAGTCGAGTGTCCGATTTGGGTTCCAGACACTCGACGGCAAAACACCGCTGTTCGGGAGTTTTAAAATGGCCGCCGCCACGTGTTCGTTTCCCGAATGGCGGCCACCCCGAGAACAAAGGACCTACTGCACAGCTTGTTAATTACCCATTCGCAACGGGTAATTGAAGGCACACTTCACACAGGGGAGGTCTGCCTGTTCGGTAGATTCATTCCCTTAGTTTGTTCGAATGATTCTACCGAACAATCAGACGAATACACTTTATTTAGACACATAAAAACAAGCAATTTACCCGAATACAGTTATACACATGCAATTTTTAGGACAGCCCAGTGCCATCCGCTACAGCATATATTGTAGAAGAAATCTCAAACAGGTCTGCAGGTTCAGGTGCATAACCTATTCACAGTTAAAAATGAATCGCTCAGTATTCCACGATTTAATAGACACTATGATCGCTGGAACATTTTCAGACTATATCCACTACAGCCGGAATACCACTATTTTGCATGCTGGGCATTTAGGGGCTGCTAGCCCCAGTTAAGGTTTATTCACACGGTATTATGTAGTCTAAAGGGGTTGGCGTCTGGGTTCCTATATCACAGGGTACCCTGAAGAATTTTTTAGGGGACTCTCCTATCACAGGGGGTCCTTATTACACATTTAGACTCTACCCAGGATTGGCCTGTTATGTCTGTGCCCCTTTGATTGGCCTGCTATGTCTGTGCCTCATTGATTGGCCAGCTATGTCTGCGCCCCATTGATTGGCCTGCTATGTCTGTGCCCATTTTATTGACCTGCTATGCCTGTGCTTATCTGACTGGCCTGTTCTATCTGTACCCTTCGTTGGCCTGTCTGTGCCCAAACCCCTTTTTGGCTGCAAGCCTGGAAGAATATCACTGAGGGAAGCCCAGTACCCACTATTGACATGACAATATGTAGGTGTCCAGGCAAGCACGACTACCATGCTATCCGAAAGGACACCAATATGCAGACACCTAAGGGTTATTGGAAGGGTGAAGGCCCTAAACCTCATGCCCTGTGGGGAAAATCTTGTATGAATATGCCCATGCAGGCAACCACGGTTATACCAACCCGGCAGCGACAGTTCTCCGAGGTACGTATTTATCTTTTTCTACATTATTTGTTTTCGTGCCTCCCTATTTTCCTTTCACTCGGGTCGTCGAGAGGCCTGACTTGACCTCCTCCGACCACCCGGGCTCTCATGGATCGCGGAGAATGTCTCCAGCTTTCCTCAGGCTACCGGCAGTCACCCCGGATCCCGAGCGTGCGCACGGGATCCGGGCAGTCCGTTGGTAGACTCCATCATTGCTTCCTGCGGTTGCTTCTTCTCATCAGCCCTTCGGTTGTTTAAAGAAGGACACGTCCCAAGGTTGTATACAACCCTATCTACCATCGGCCTGGTTTATTACCAGACGATTCCACCTCTCAGGTGGGTGGTTCTGAGAGAGGTCTCTTGGTCAGAGGGGGTCCCTTCACAGGATCTCAGTCCTATGTGGATATTATTGGATGGGGAACCCCACAGTTGATCACCCTGAGCCTTATGTGGACTCTAGTCTGGATTACCAGAGGGTGCGACCCTCCATCACCTCGACCTGAGACTGTTTCCCATTGTTTGCATGAGTAGAGAGCGGGCCACTCTCATATGTTGAACCAGACATTGATCCATTATTAGAATGCACAGCCCTCCCTCAACCTCAGCCCGAGACTGAGATCGATACAGAGGACAGGTTTTGAGTGTGAATCTTTCTCCTGGAAGGAGCGACATGGAGGTAGACTCAAAAATCTGGTTATTAATGGGTGCGGCCCGCTCATGCTATCAGCCAGGCGCTGACACGGACTGCAGTTACATTAATAGAGAGTGCGGCTCCCTCATAAACGCTACGCACTATGGTACCGTTGATTTGTTCATCACACTGGCCTGCACCAGTACAGGACAACGATGACTGCATAGAGGGGCGTCCCTCCTGCAGTCCATTCACTATGGAGGTGCTTACCACATACCGAGTTTGCCGCTGATGCTTCAGCCCTACTACAGGGGTGTAATACCTCATCGGCATGCAAGGGAAACGATGCTCCAGAACACGGGGCAAGGGTAGAGAACCCCTCCATTAGATCTACGACCGTACTTCAGATTTCGTTATAGAGGGTGTTAAGACACCTCCAGTGTCTTTAGGCAAAACCGCCGTTTAGTAGACCTTCCCCGTCTGCAATATCAGTAACTCCGTTCGCCTAACCTGTAGTGCACAAACCAAATGCAGGGGAAGCGGCAATCTCCCGACCGGGATCCGTGAACGGCTCCAAACTCCCGAACGGCAATACACGAACTGCTGCTAGCCGCCGAACAATAACATCCACCAAATGGCTTTCGCTTCCATCCAGCAGTCTCTAAACGTGAAGAAGAAATCCCCCCAATAACGAGACAGAAGCTCCGCATTGAGGGTCAAACAGGATCTGGCTTTACTATGGGCTACCTGCCCGTATTTATGCAGGTCTCCCACTTGGTGGACACTCCCCTAGGGGACCAAATGGGAGACTGAAATGACAGATAGATATGGGGACATTCCAGACACATAGACACAGTTTTTACCCTGGAGATAATTACCAAGAAACTCAATTATCTCCAGGACAAAGCCAGTCGCCATTTTAAACATAAAACCCAAAAAGACATAAAAATACATAATTTCACAATAACCGAACACTCTGCATTCGTGTCACATATCCCGAGATAGCCTGGATCTGAGGGCATATTATTAGCGGTATACGAATGACTCCATGGGAAGGCTATCTGGGTTAAGTCCTTTTGTATGCTTCCCAAACTCCCGAACGGCCGGTATTCGTATGCTTTTGTGGAGGCAGCCAGGTGTTCCGTTGTTTCAGCGGTGTTCGGCAGAAAAAGTGTCCGTTTTTAGTTCCATGAAAATAGAGCCGAACACCGCTGGGCTTTCGCGTGGTTTTAAAATGGCCGCTGCCTCGTGGTCGACATACGAACGACGACCACCCTGAATTCGTGTAATTGAGAAGTGTCTGCGGTTAACCACAATGTTCTAATTGGGATCAACAGGTTAACCAGCAGCACACTTCTCTCCTGGGTGGCCGTCCGTTCGGCTAGTTTGTTCGGGAAAAAACAGTCATTCGAATGGCTGGGCTATAGAAAACAGCCATTCATACGAACAGGATAAAACAATCTGCGCTATCTCAAACAACTATCGCACTCTGTTTAGGTGTACAGGTACACCGTACGCATGGAAAGACCGGTATCCTCGTCAACTTGGGTTCCCTGGTCATTAACAAGCTTGTGATAAGAAGGCGGGACTGTCTCTACTCCTCTGAGAACATACCTGGTGAACAGGATTCGGAGAGGCAAGACCTTCCTTCTATACCCTAACTCCCTCACGGGAATCGTTTTGGGTTTGGGTTCTCGCTAACCCACTTATACAACTACCATCAAGGGGCGCTAGGGAGGAAGCCTGTGTAGTCCCGGCTCCTACAGGAAGGTCACAAGTTGGGGCGCAACCTACTGCTGGAGTTGTAGCAGGCTCGGATATGGCCGCCGACGTTGTCAACTGGACAATACCTGCTTCGGACGGTTGCAGCTAGACCCTTGTTCTTCGTTTACCTACTGTAACGAAATCCCTTATTAAACAGACCATGCGAACCAGCATTTTCGGTTATGTGGATGATTACAGCGGGATTTCGTGCAAATAGCGAGAAAAGCGAATGAACTACCGAACCACCCAACCTCCCACTGAGGTTGTGTGGCGCCTATTAACCACCCAGACTGTTGCGGTTAATCACAGACTAATTGGGGAATAGCTGGTGGTCCGCGTTCGTTTACCGAACACGTGGCAATCGCCATTTTGTATTGTCGAACGCTCAGCGGTAAAAGGCGAGGATTCCCTGGAACTAATTTCGGCTACTTATTTTGTTGAACACCGCTGCTACCTCTTCAAATCCTCGTTCGTATGGTGGAAAAACACACGAATGAAGGAGATACTACTTCATTCGTGTGCTGGAAGTATGCGAAAGTGACCGACCCCAGATAGCTACAGTATGGAACTTGTAATTGGCTACAAACACACAAACGGACGGTGAAAGTCAAACTTCAGTCGACGTTTCTGAGAACTGTGTTCGTGGGATCTGAGAGCTATTCGCCTAGAGTATGCACTCAGATCCAAGCTATCTGTGGATATGTGGAACTTAAAGTTTATGTTATATAAAAGGGAAGTTATAGATTTTTATGCTGTTTTGCTAAACTAAGAAAAGCCAGGTTTCTTTCTACCTGGAGATAATTAAGGCTCTCTTTGCTACCTTAAGTTAATTATCTCCAGGATGGAAAAGAGGGAGTGATTTATGTAAAAGGGGAGTGCTTATGTGATTGGCTACTGTGATACTTTTGTCCCAGTCTTCCATCTGGTCCCCTAGGGGAGTGTCCACCAGGTGGGAGACCTGCAAAAATACCGGGCGGGTAAACCACAGAAAATCAGATCGTTTTACCCCTTCATGAAGTCGCGACTCATGTTTGGGGGATTGGGAGTTATAATCACTTCTTTTCAGCTGGATTTCGGGAGAAGCTGCAAGGATCATCGCTGCACGAATAGAAGGATCCTTTACACCTACTCTATGAGACAACGCTATGTGTTCGCGGGACGCCAGGTTTAAAAAAGGAAGTTTTCCCCTATAGGGATGCCTTGACTTCGGTTCTTGCATTCACATTTCTAGGTCCTTTGTCCTAGGGCCTATTATTGGAGATACGTGCCTGGACAGTCAAGGGTACAGGGACCTAAGGGTTTTAACTATTATACCCTATTTTATATGTGGCGTGCAGACCAGGAGCTTCTACACGGATTTTGACAGGTCGGACGAGCAGGATTATACAAACGAATAATCTGATTATTTCACTCTCTCACTACAGCACGTGAGGACTCTCCTTGGTTATATAGGTCTCGATTACCATTGGATCCGGACATCTTAGCAATCTTAGCTAAGATATCTCTGTATGGAAATCTCAAACCCGGTCTACATTTCCCTCTCTTTTGTATATTTCCGGTATTCACAATTCCCCCAGAATAGTCGACCACCGATCACTACACAAGTTCAGTTGGGACCCTGTTTGGAAGTCCTTTGGGAGTTTTTTTCTCTACCGCAGTCGCGGGTTACATAGTCTATTTGGGATACTGGAATCACTTAAGAGACGGCTAGTTTTGACCGTACTCTTGCCTGCATGATTAATTTACTCTCGGATGAGACAACTCACCGGGTAGGTCATGAGGGAATGAACAGACCCTATTAAGGTCTACGATGAATTTGGTGGTGGAATTAGACGCATTACTTGAGGTTGGAGTTGTGCCAGCAAGGCCACACCACCTGGTGACCCAGACACGATCGGACGAGTCACCTTCCGCATCAAGAGTCAGGACAGGCAGGTTCTTCTCACGACTCTAAATCCGCAAATGACCTTCAGCAATTGACACCTACAGGAGAGGGCTAATAGGCCAGCTTGGCGGCTCATGGACCGACTGCAAAGAAACAGGGCACAACCCCACGTACAATGGATCTGCAAGATGATGGCGTTTTTCCGCATTTTGGGGAGCCTCGACAGCTGGCATCTTACTTGATCCGTCTACTGACACTTCTCGCAGTTGGAAGATCCATTTAGGATTGCTGTATTATCTCACGGAATAGGTACCAGCGAAACAAACAGCGTTGGATCTGACGGCTGAGCGTTAAAACAGCAAATACAAAGCCTCCTGTCATGTTATAAAATTGTAGATTATGCTAGCTTTAGTGTACCTATAATCTTAATTTTTATTAATGACAGGAGGTGAGTATTTCCCACCCATCCTTATCCCTCCCTTGTTTAATTTTATTAGTTTGGGTTCATCAGGTACGTATGCAACTCTGCTTGTTGTCTCGGCTACCTGTCAATTGTTCTTATGTCTGTTTTTCATAAGTCGGGTTGGGATCTATGCAGGTTACAGTAATTTTGGTTGCTACATTGGGTACCTACATGTTGTTCAAAGTACATTTCATTGGCTAACCAACCTGTTCAATTCTGTTTTTTTCTCTCATTTCAGTTTACAGTCTATCAACGCCATCTGGTTTGGCAGTTCTTCTCGCATGGTGGACATTGTTGTATTCATTATATCTAGGACTTTGTTTCTTCCCCATGATGCTTTCTGCCTTTTGTCGCAGCTTGAAAGAGGAAATGATGCATGGGGAGGGGAGTTTTATAGTACCTAACTTTTTTTCTGATTGGATGTTTTTCCTTGTTGCTGTGGAGTTCTAGTAAAGAGAGACTTAAGCAAATACTCGCCTCCTGTCATTAATAAAATTAAGATTATAGGTACACTAAAGCTAGCATAATCTACAATTGTATCACAGGCAGAGGGGAGGATTTTGTGTGGGAGTGTCTGAGTGTATTGTACATGTTTATTGGTTGTATTTCAAAACCCTGTGGTCAGTACTATGTTTGTAGAATGTGAATAAAAGATGGACCCAAGATGTGGCTTGCAGGAGCTCTGCACAATATGAACCCAAGATGAGGCTTGCAAGAGCACTGCACAATATGAACCCAAGATGAGGATTGCAAGAGCTCTGTGAAATATGGAGCAAAGATGAGGCTTGCAGGATCACTGCACAATATGGACCCAAGATGAGGCTTGCATGATCACTGCACAATATGGACCCAAAATGAGGCTTGCAGGAGTTCTGCACAATATGGACCCAATATGAGGCTTGCAGGAGCACTGCACACAATATGGACCCAAGATTAGGCTTGCAGGAGCTCTTCACAATATGGACCCAAGATGAGGCTTGCAGGATCACTGCACAATATGGACCCAATATGAGGCTTGCAGGAGCACTGCACACAATATGGACCCAAGATTAGGCTTGCAGGAGCACTGCGCAATATGGACCTAAGATGTGGTTTGCATGAGCTCTGCACAATATGGACCCAAGATGAGGCTTGCAGGAGCACGGCAAAATATGGACCCATGATGCGTCTTGCAGGAGCTCTGCACGATGTGGACTCAGGAGCTCTATGCAATATGGACCCAAGATGAGATTTTCAGGATCCCTGCACAATATTGACCCAAGATGAGGCTTGCAGGAGTTCTGCAAAATATGGAACCAAGATGTAGCTTGCAAGAGCACTGCAAAATATGGACCCAAGATGTTGATATACAAACCAATACATTACCAGGAAGAGCTCCACATATACTAATTTATGTGCTAGCAAGTGTCAAGAATAGGTTAATCCTTGCACACAAGTACAGTGAAGGAAAAAAGTATGACTTTGAATGTTTGCCCACTGACAAAGAAATGATCAGTCTATAATTTTAATGGTAAGTGTATTTTAACAGTGAGAGACAGAATAACAAAAAACAAAAATCCAGAAAAACGCATGTCAAAAAAGTTATAAATTGATTTGCATGTCAATGTGTGAAATAAGTATTTGACCCCTTAGACTTAGCTCTTGGTGACAAAACACTTGTTGGCAATCACAGAAGTCAGACGTTTCTTGTAGTTGGCCACCAGGTTTGCACACATCTCAGGAGGGATTTTGTCCCATTCCTCTTTGCAGATCCTCTCCAAGTCTTTAAGGTTTCAAGGCTGACGCTTGGCAACTCGAACATTCAGCTCCCTCCACAGATTTTATATGGGATTAAGGTCTGAAGACTGGATAGGCCACCTTAACGTGCTTTTTCTTGAGCCATTCCTTTGTTGCCCTGGTGATGTGTCTTGGTCATTGCCACACTGGAATACCCATGCACGACCCATTTTCAAAGCCCTGGCTGAGGGAAGGAGGCTTCTTCCATTTGCGTATAAATGCACCAACTGTTGTCACCTTCTCACCAAGCTGCTTGGTGATGGTCTTGTAGCCCATTCCAGTCTTGTGTAGGTCTACAATCTTGTCCCTGACATCCTTGGACAGCTCGTTTGTCTTGGCCATGGTGGAGAGTTTGGAATCTGATTGACTGATTGCTTCTGTGGACAGGTGTCTTTTATACAGGTAACAAGCTGAGATTTGGAGCACTCCCTTTAAGAGACACCTGGGAGCCTGAAATCTTGCTGATTGATAGGGGATCAAAAACCTTTTTTTACTTATTGACATGCAAATCAATGTATAACTTTTTCGACATGCATTTTTCTGGATTTTTTTTTGTTATTCTGTCACTCACTGTAAAAATACACTTACCATTAAAATTATAGACTGATCATTTCTTTGTCAGTGGACACATGTTAAAAATCAGCAGGGGATCAAATACTTTTTTCCCCTCACTGTATGGGACAGCTCACTACCAAATAGAAAGAATAAAAGGACATTTTAGATATATTACTGTGACAGATCCCTCTGTCTTGGGACTATAATGCTTTCCCGGTGGATTTGTGTAATTGCCTGTCCGTACTTCCCCGTTTTTTATTTGTTAATCTACCGAACAAACTGCCGAACGGCCGGCCACCCAGAGGAGGAGTGTGCCGCTGGTTAACCTATTGGCCCCAATTCGAACGTTGTGGTTAACCGCAGACACCTCCTAATTGAAACCGTATGCTGGGTGGTTGTCGTTCATATGCGGCGGCCATCTTAGATGCACGAATACACTCAAAACGGACACTTTTTCTCCTGAACACCGCTGAAACCGCCGACCTCCATTCTTTGTCATCCGGCATACGAACACCGGTCCGTTCGGGACTTTTGTTTCACAAATGGACTTAACCCAGATGGCCATCCCATGGAGCCCTTTGTATACCGAAAGAACAGTGTGAAAGACTTTGGCTCTATGGTGATTTAACTGTGTGTACTGGATCTGAGCACCATTCAGTAATAATGTGTGCTCAGATCTAGGCTATCTGGGGATACGTTATATGTATGGAGTTTTACAGTTATAGAATTTTATGTATTTTTACTGTATTATTTAAAATTACGTTTTGCCTCTATCCATGGAGATAATTGGATTTCTTCCCAATTATCTCCAGGATAGAGAGGAGGGGTTTGCTTGTACCAAGGGGAGGGTTTATGCCTGAGCCACTGTGAATGGCTAATGTATCATACGTGTCCCAGTCTTCCATCTGGTCCCCTAGGGGAGTGTCCACCAGGTGGGAGACCTGCAGGTAGCCCTCATTCAATCGGTTTTACCTTCAAGACGGAGATTGGTCTCATGTTTGGGGGGATTGCTACTTTGGAGTATTCTTTCGCCTGTTCCAGGAGAGAAGGAGTTCGTATGATTATCTGTTCGAGAGTTTGGAGCATTCGCTTATATTCCGTTCGGGAGATTAGCGGTCTACAGCAACCGTGCCTGTGTCTCTAAAGGGGGGAAGATCCACTAAATGGCGGTTTCACTCATTTATGCTGGGAGTGTCTTAACAGTTACCATTCCAAATATTTGCTGCATTCATGCAAAGACCCATATAAGGAGAGACATTGCAAACAGTAAAAGCATCTTATAT
>OW240914.1:516298-537796 GCA_933207985.1 Pelobates cultripes | reverse complement strand
CCACTCACTCACTGGTGTCACAATAGCTTGCATTTTAAAAACAAAAACTTTTTTCACTGTTATAGATTGAATAGCAGTTAGTTGTCTGCCAGCGGGTGTGTCAGGCTCACAGTGGATACTGTGCCCAGTGCCACCACTCACTCACTGGTACCCGGACGAAATTTATTTTCACAAAAGGCAATCCCCAACCTGTACTCGATTGTGCAAAAGGAAATAATGGCATGTCTGGCACACAGTGTTGGGGCAAGAGTCCATCTGACCACTGATACCTGGTCTGCAAAGCATGGTCAGGGCAGGTATATCACCTACACTGCGCATTGGGTAAACCTGCTGACGGCTGCCAAGCATGGAATGCGTGGCTCTGCAGAGGAGTTGGTGACACCGCCATGACTTGCAGGCAGGCCTGCTGCCACCTCCTCTACTCCTTCTACTCCATCCTCTTCCATAACCTTCTCGGCTGAGTCCTCTTCTGCTGCTGCGTCTTGCTCCACATCAACGGATAGGGGACGTAACAGGGATTAAACTTATAAGAATAGTACTACTTAACACACCACTCCTATCTGGTGGCACATTAGATTGCAGGCGCAGTGCCCCAAATTTGTTGTGATCTGTGAGTAAGGTAAACGGTTGTCCATACAAGTAAGGTTGCAGCTTTTTGAGGGCCCACACCACCGCCAGGCACTCCTTTTCAATGGCAGTGTATCTACTTCCCTGGGCAAAAGTTTCCGGCTTAGATAAGCCCTGGGTTGCTCGCCGCCATCTGCTCCGACTTGGCTCAGTACTGCTCCCAATCCAAACATAGAAGCGTCTGTATGGACAAGAAAGCGTTTAGTTGGATCAGGAGCAGAAAGTACAGGTGATTTAATGAGCGCCGTCTTGAGCTGTTGGAAGGCCTGTTCACATTCTGGGGCCCATACTACTATCTTGGGGAGGTTTTTACACGTTCCTATATGGCGCTTACTGGGCTTTAGGGTCAGTCCGGACTCCCTAATCCGGTCTATTACGGCTCCTATGTGGGTCAGGTGTTCGGGCCAGGAGCAGCTAAAAATGGCTATATCATCCAAGTAGGCGCAGGCATACTCCTGAAACCCATCCAGTAGCCGATCTACCATCCTCTGAAAGTTAGCGGGGCATTCTTCATCCCGAATGGCATGACCTTAAACTGATACAGGCCAAACGAGGTGACAAATGCCGACTTGTGGATGGCGTCCTTGGCTAATGGAATTTGCCAGTACCCCTTGCACAGATCTATTGTGGTGAGGTACTGGCCTCTGGCCATTTTGTCTAGGAGCTTGTCTATCCGGGGCATAGACGAGGTGTCTGAGGTTGTTTTATTGTTTAGCCTCCGGTAGTCTACACAGAAATGGGTCGTGCCGTCCCGTTTCGGTACTAGTACTACCGGGGAGGCCCAGGGGCTGTCAGATTGTTCTATCACCCCTAACTGCATCATTTCCTCAATTTCTTTCTGAATATTTTCTTTAACTGCTTCGGGTATGCGATAGGCGGTTTGGCGAAGGGGGGTCTGGTCTAGGGTTTCAACTTTGTGAGTGGTTAACGGACTGTACCCAGGTAGGTTGGAAAACGTGGCCCCCTTGTCCTGGATTAGTCTTTGGACCTGGGTTCGCTCCTGGGGGTCTAACCGTTCTCCTAACTGTACTTCTCCCAGGTCTCAGCTCTGGCCCTCTTGGTCTAGGAGATCTGGGAGTGGCAAATTATCATAATCTTCAGTGGCAGGTGCACAGATCGCGGTTACCTCTTCCGTGCACTCGTGGTATGGCTTGAGCATGTTCACATGGAGCATGCGCTTGCCTCCCGTGCCTGTGACCTCACCGATCACAAAGGTGGTATCACAAACCTGCTCTACCACCTTGTATGGGCCCTGCCAGGAAGCCTGCAGCTTGTCCTTGTGGACAGTGTCAATCCATCTCTGCCAAGTGACCCTATGTAGGGGGAACAGTCTCTATTCTGCTCTGTGTCAGTGTGTATCATGGTCTCTGAGGACAGGTGTCAATCCATATCTGCCAAGTGACCCTATGTAGGGGGAACAGTCTCTATTCTGCTCTGTGTCAGTGTGTATCATGGTCTCTGAGGCCAGGTGTCAATCCATATCTGCCAAGTGACCCTATGTAGGGGGAACAGTCTCTATTCTGCTCTGTGTCAGTGTGTATCAGGGATCCTTAGGACAGGTGTCAATCCATATCTGCCAAGTGACCCTATGTAGGGGGAACAGTCTCTATTCTGCTCTGTGTCAGTGTGTATCATGGTCTCTGAGGACAGGTGTCAATCCATATCTGCCAAGTGACCCTATGTAGGAGGAACAGTCCCTATTCTGCTCTGTGTCAGTGTGTATCAGGGATCCTTAGAACAGGTGTCAATCCATATCTTTTATTATCCATTGATAAAGCCTCATATTGGCATAACGCGTTTGGATATTTTTACTGTTTTATATACTGTCAATAAAAAGATTTTGGTTATTTTTATGCTTAAACCATCATCTTTTGTTTTTTATTACCTGGCCTTTTATATAGTATTTTAAATAACATTTTTTTATTTTCTATTTTCTATTTTATTTCCTGCATACCATTCTCCAAAGAATCCTAGGTGGGGATTATACCACCCACGCTGTTACATAGAGCAGTTAGTCTGCCCTATACATTGTGAGTATATTTTATTATTTTATTTATTTACCATAATTTTATTGAGAGCACTATCGCTGTTTTATCTTCTCTCCGAGTTCCTGAGGTTCAAGTCAAGATCACTCATCTTATATCCCACAAGCCGGGATAATACCGCTGTACGCCAAATGAACTAGAGCTAGTCAAAGCTCTACCGAATGTGAGTGTATCTACTATATTTTATAATTTTTACCATACGTGTGGAACATACTGCACCATTACTGTCTCTATTTTTATCTTTCCAACTTGGTTACCTGCCACTACAAAGAAGAGGACACTTGCTGCATATCCTGGAAGCGGGGATAATACCGCTGTAAGCCATTCACACCAGAGCTGGATTAAGCTCTGCCAATTGTAAGTAAGACCTCTTCTATTTTTCATATATTTGGATTACTCTTCACACCATCAACATCTCCTGGATATTGCTGAAGTAGATCCTTGGATGCGACAATATAGACCGCACTGGACTTAATATTACTTACTATTTATTGTGCACATTGGCGCAGACCCATCCCCCCACTTTTCTTGTCATTATCCGATTTTCAGGGACATTAGAGGGATTCCCTGTTTGGGACTGCTGCCTTTTGGATTAGCGCTGACTCTACCCCTTGTTCTGTCAATCCATATCTGCCAAGTGACCCTATGTAGGGGGAACAGTCTCTATTCTGCTCTGTGTCAGTGTGTATCAGGGATCCCTAGGACAGGTGTCAATCCATATCTGCCAAGTGACCCTATGTAGGGGGAACAGTCTCTATTCTGCTCTGTGTCAGTGTGTATCATGGTCTCTGAGGACAGGTGTCAATCCATATCTGCCAAGTGACCCTATGTAGGGGGAACATTCTCTATTCTGCTTTGTGTCAGTTTGTATCAAGGTCTCTGAGGACAGGTGTCAATCTATATCTGCCAAGTGACCCTATGTAGGGGGAACAGTCTCTATTCTGCTCTGTGTCAGTGTGTATCATGGTCTCTGAGGACAGGTGTCAATCCATATCTGCCAAGTGACCCTATGTAGGGGGAACAGTCTCTATTCTGCTCTGTGTCAGTGTGTATCATGGTCTCTGAGGACAGGTGTCAATCCATATCTGCCAAGTGACCCTATGTAGGAGAACAGTCTCTATTCTGCTCTGTGTCAGTGTGTATCATGGTCTCTGAGGACAGGTGTCAATCCATATCTGCCAAGTGACCCTATGTAGGGGGAACAGTCTCTATTCTGCTCTTTGTCAGTGTGTATCAGGGATCCTTAGGATAGGTGTTGTGACGAGACCAATCTCGCCACATTGCATTGGAGAAGCCTGGTTGCTTGCCTGCTGCCTTTGGACTATGGCCCCCTTTTAAAAGACTTTATTTTTGCCTGCAGAAAAGCTGTATTTGTGCTTTTCTGCCTGGGGTTCAGTAGATTTGTTTGAATGTGTTATACCCCAGATAGGAATCCCATGGAGCCCATTTGTATGAAACTGACTGTAAAGACTTTGGCTCCATGGCGATTAAACTGTATTCGTGTGGTCTGAGCGCCATTCACTTAATAATGTGCGCTCAGACCTGAGCTATCTGGGGATATGAAATGTCTGTGTTTTATGTATAAATGTGACTTTATGTATTTTAAAGTGTTTTGTGTCTTTTTGCAACCATGTGCTTAATGGAGTCTTGTGTCTGTCCTGGGAGATAATTGAATTACTCTCCAGGATAGAAGACTCTGAAACTGGTTTGGGCCAGAAAGCCATGCTTCATTTAGTCACAAAGGACTTTTTACTAACTTTTGAACCCCTTGTCTGATTTGTGCCATTTTTGAATATGTTGTTCCCCTGAATGGATTGATTGTGAAATATGTAATTTTATGTGAATGTGATGTATGGTTTTAGAGTTATGAAAGTTGGGTAGAAAGTATGTTTTAACTGTATGTATAATTGAGTTTCCTCTCAGGATAAGGGGAGGGAATATGTGGGATGTAACTGTGATGTGATTGGTTGTTTTATACCTCCCTGTGGGCGGTCCTGTATTTGAAAAGACTGTAATAAAAACCAGGCTGGGTGTGCCAGCACCTCAGACCACTGCTTGACCCTCAACACGGAGCCTTGTCTCGTTCTTGGGGGGATTCACTGTATGCTGTTAGAGACTGATTGCCAGGAGTGTAAGTTGATTGTCTGCTTTTCCTGTTCGTCTGCTAGCAGCTATTTGGGAGGTTCCAGTTCGGGAGTTGGAGTGCTATTTTGTATCCAGTTCGTGAGTTTTGGTGTTCTGCAGTAGCTGTGCCTGGATCTCTGGAAAGGGGGCCGATCGCCTAAACGGTTTTACCCCTTGTGTGCAAAACGGTCCGTTACAATTGGTGGCAGCGGTGGGATCGTTCCCACGGACTACAGGACAGCTACAGGAGACACCATTCCGTGGATTTACAATTTGAGGGCAACGCATGTCTGAGTACAGCGACCCTGACAGCAACAGCATGGAACCAGCAGTGTCATACGAGGAGGAGGACCTGGATGGCCGGGATGCATTAAGGAAAGGCATCTGGTACCAGGCCATGGATAATGTACAGTACCAGCGGGGTGAGAGTCTCCCCAGTGAAGAGCAGCGGTTGCAGAAGCAAGTGGCCATGCGGATGCCCTTCCTGGGAGAGCAGCCCCTGGATGAATGGGTGAAGGAATTGGAGCACCGGGTATGGCAGGAGATTTGGCTGGAAGATGCCTACCAGGCGCTCTGGTGGTATGGGGCACAGTACCTGCCCTGGACAGCCGAGCATGACAAGCCAGAGGGAGAGGAGTTTGATGGTCCTGGCTTGTTATGGGAGGCTTTTCAGAGCCTGAATTTAGGAGCCCTACACAAGCCCGGTTCAGTGATCTCTTGGAGTGGAGGGAGAGCAGGTATGACTGGGACGACACTCACGACATTGAGCAAGACCTGGCTCACCTAGCAACCCTGGAGTGGGAACTGGAGCAGGACTACCAAGATCTCTTCCACTCCATTGAGAAGATTCAGCAGGACAGCAAGGTGACAGATCCAGTTCCAGACCCATTCAGCTGGGAAGACATTGTGGATATTTTCTGGGAAGAACCCCAGGTGGCCGGTAGAGATGGGACCGAGGTCTCTCCACCGGTCCTGCAGGGAATTGGGAGCCCAGTCTCCATTCCCGAGCGGCCGTGTGATTTATTGGGAATTGGGAGCCCAGTCTCCATTCCCCAGCGGCAGTGTTATTTGTTGGGAATTGGGAGCCCAGTCTCTAGTCCCCAGCGGCAGAGTATCCAGCAGGGAATAGAGAGCCCAGTCTCCTTTCCCCAGCAGCAGGACTCTGTATTGGGAGGAGAGGCAGTCGGTCTCCCTCCACGGAGGCTGGAAGTATGTATGGGAGAGGAGCTTGCTACCACCTCTCCCCAGCAGCAGATCAGTAATGTGCAGGGAATAGAGAGCCCAGTCTCCTTTCCCCAGCGGCAGAGTGTTCTATCGGGAGAGGAGCCTGTTACCCCCTCTCCCCAGCGACAGCTTAGAGTATCCAAAGGGGAGACAGTCGGTCTCCCCCTCCGGCAGCAGAGCTGTGCAACAAAAGGGGAGACAGTCGGCCTCCAGCAGCAGAGCTGTGTGTCTAAAGGGGAGACAGTCGGTCTCCAGCAGCAGAGCGGTGTAGTTAAAGGGGAGACAGTCGGTCTCCCCCTCCAACAAACAGGCTTCAACCAGGCTACCCTCCCAGTAGCGCTGGCAACAGGGCAGAGTGCCACTGGTCTCTGCCCACGCAGCAACCCACCCAGTCAGCGTACCCGTACCCAGCACAGCCGTGGTGAGGCACCTGGACATGGACAAGCTTCTCCTTTACACAGGTGTAGTAACCATTTATTGTGGGTGGGCTGTGCTGTTGATTATGTTTTGTGGGTAGGCTGCTGGACTAACAAGGGCACTGACCGGCAGGAGGTCAGATACCCTGTTAGTCTGTTTGGAAAAGGGGAGAGATGTGACGAGACCAATCTCGCCACATTGCATTGGAGAAACCTGGTTGCTCGCCTGCTGCCTTTGGACTATGGCCCCCTTTTAAAAGACTTTATTTTTGCCTGCAGAAAAGCTGTATTCGTGCTTTTCTGCCTGGGGTTCGGTAGATTTGTTTGAATGTGTTATACCCCAGATGGGAATCCCATGGAGCCCATTCGTATGAAACTGACTGTAAAGACTTTGGCTCCATGGCGATTAAACTGTATTCGTGTGGTCTGAGCGCCATTCACTTAATAATGTGCACTCAGATCCCAGCTATCTGGGGATATGTGAAAGGTCTGTGTTTTATGTATAAATGTGACTTTATGTATTTTAAAGTGTTTTGTGTCTTTTTGCAACCATGTGCTTAATGGAGTCTTGTGTCTGTCCTGGGAGATAACGGAATTACTCTCCAGGATAGAAGACTCTGAAACTGGTTTGGGCCAGAAAGCCATGCTTCATTTAGTCACAAAGGACTTTCCCTTAACTTTTGAACCCCTGGTCTGATACATGCCATTTTTGAATATGTTGTTCCCCTGAATGGATTGATTGTGAAAATGTAATTTTATGTGAATGTGATGTATGGTTTTAGAGTTATGAAAGTTGGGTAGAAAGTATGTTTTAACTGTATGTATAATTGGGTTTCCTCTCAGGATAAGGGGAGGGAATATGTGGGATGTAACTGTGATGTGATTGGTTGTTTTATACCTCCCTGTGGGCGGTCCTGTATTTGCAAGACTGTAATAAAACCAGGCTGGGTGTGCCAGCACCTCAGACCACTGCTTGACCCTCAACACGGAGCCTTGTCTCGTTCTTGGGGGGATTCACTGTATGCTGTTAGAGACTGATTGCCAGGAGTGTAAGCTGTTAGTCTGCTTTTCCTGTTCGTCTGCTAGCAGCTATTTGGGAGGTTCCAGTTCGGGAGTTGGAGTGCTATTTTGTATCCAGTTCGGGAGTTTTGGTGTTCTGCAGTAGCTGTGCCTGGATCTCTGGAAAGGGGGCCGATCGCCTAAACGGTTTTTACCCCTTGTGTGCAAAACGGTCCGTTACAGGTGTCAGTCCATATCTGCCAAGTGACCCTATGTAGGGGGACCAGTCCCTATTCTGCTCTGTGTCTGTGTGCATCAGGGGCTCTGAGGACAGGTGTCAATCCATATGTCAAGGTGTCAATATGTCATATGTCAGGTGTCAATCCATATTCATTGTGATTTAGGAATGTTAGGTGATTTCTGCCCTTTATGGATTAAAACCAGACTCTGTATCAACTGTGTAATTTTCCATGGGAGTTTGCCATGGATCCCCCTCCGGCATGCCACAGTCCAGGTGTTAGTCCCCTTGAAACAACTTTTCCATCCCTATTGTGGCCAGAAAGAGTCCCTGTGTGTTTTAAAATTCGCCTGCCCATTGAAGTCTATGGCCGTTCGCCCGGTTTGCCGGTTCGCGAACATTTGCGGAAGTTCGCGTTCGCCGTTCGCGAACCGAAAATTTCGTGTTCGCGACATCACTACTGAAGATAAGAAGAAAGAAGAAGAAAATGGCAACGAGATTATCTTCATATGACAGACAGAAAATAAGGGGGTAACCCTAAATAGTAGAAATTCAAAAGAAAGAGATTCTGTCCCTTTGATAAAAATCTAGAAGATACTTTATTAGTATTATACAAAAGACGTTCCTAAATAGACTGCCTCTCTTGATCTAATGTGATTCTCGTGGGTGTCCAAAATTAGACATGTCCAAAAGACCACCTATAGGTGCTGAGGGCGTATATAAAGGGAGAAAAGGGGATTGTGAGGAAACATTTAACAAAAATTGGTTATACTAGTGATTGAGGATAAAGGAATATATGTACAGGTTCCAGAGTCTGCATACACTCTAGTAGTGGTAGGGTTTAGAGTAGAAAGGAGAGAGGTTATCTCCAAAAACCCCACTAAAAGCAAATGTGCGAATTGCCTCAGTGTAGATGTTGTTATCTAATAAGTGGCTAGTAGTAATAGCACAAAAGTGAAAATATTGGCATATTACAAAAATTGTTCTGCCAGAAATGTCATATTGATAATTGACCACTAGGGGTCACTATACCCATGGATAGCTTCAAGGCTGTTCACTTGATATATTTGCAAAGAAGTATCTGATGACTGTGTGAACAGAAATAGATACAGTCTATTCGTCAGAATGGTTAGCAAATAAAGTGAACAGAATGTAACCTTTTTGTCGTCTAGCAGTATAAGCATTGTCTGCTCTGTTTCTGCTATATCAAGAGGGGCTAGAGTGCACATCGAATCAAACAGTGCATTCATGCATACCCCTTCGTGAGAGCAGTATCACTACTGAAGACATCACCCTTAGAAGAATATACCTATAGCAGACCAGACTTCCCAATTATCTCTAGGATAGAAGACTCTGTGGAACTGGTTTTGGGCAGAAAAGCCATGCTTCCTTTGGTCACAAAGGACTACGATCTATCTTTTGAACCACTGGACCAATTTGTACGATTTTGACGTATGTTTGTATTTGGAGTATGCGGATTCTGTGAATGTGATGCATACTTTTAAAGTTATGAATCATGTGGAAAAACTGTATTTCTCTGTCTGTGATAATTACATTACCCATTGTGTAAGGTAATTGTTTCACAGGCAGAGGGGAGGATTTTGTGTGGGAGTGTCTGAGTGTATTGTATGTGTTTATTGGTTGTTTTCCAAAACCCTGTGGGTGGTACTAATGTATATATAAGAACAATAAACCCACAGCTCTGACTGTTCACTGCTTGACCCACAACACGGAGCTTTGTCTCGTTCTTGGGGGTATTTACTGTATGCTATTAGAGACTGATTGCCAGGAGTGTAAGCCGCTTGGGTGCTTTTCCTGTTCAGCTGCTAGCAGCTATTCGTGACGTTCCAGTTCGGGAATTTGGAGTGCTACTTGGCATCCTGTTCGGGAGTTTGGGGTTCTGCAGTAGCTGTGCCTGTGTCTCTGGAAGGGGAAGATCTCCTAAATGGCGGTTTAACCCTTTTATGCTGAGGGTGCCGTTACAAATTGATAATAGGGTGAAATTATTAGGATTTCTTCCGAACCAGGAAAATGTCGATAAACCTAGGTGGGCAGGGAAAGCGCTCAATCACACCTTTTTCTCTGATATTGCAGAGTTCCGAGTGCAAGATTGTGGTGTCCGACAGGGACATATTTAGGGGAGATGGAGGGAATTCTTGAAGTGGGTCTGATGTAAAATCTATGTGAAACCCAGACACTGCTTGAAGGATCCAATGATCTTGAGGAAGGAGAAACCACTGTGGGGAAAAAAGGATTAGACAGTCTGCAATAGGTATTCGGAAATAAGGTAAGTTTATTACCTGAAGCAGTGCGACCCCTGAGTGAAGCGGATCCACGTCCTCTGATAGATCTTCTGTTTGCAAACAGTTGTCTGTGGTTGGGGCGGTTATAGAGGGGCGAGGCTTGTAACCTGTGAAGGCGGTTCTGCCTCCGATAGGTCGGCCTCTATGGCGACCGGCCCCACCCATAAAAACGATGGGAGCGGAAATCTCTGCATAGGAATGTTTGAGTCTTGTTGAGAGAGGTAAAAACAGACATGTCTTGAGATCTCTAATGAATTGATTGCCAAACAAAAGGCCATTAGCTTCAGGGCAGAGTTCTTTTGAACTCACATCTGCCAACTTTGCGTCAATTTTATATAGGACAGCTTGGCGCCGTTCAGTGGAGATAGCTACATTGGGGTTGCCTAGCAAACATAATGCGTCCATTTGTGCACTAGATGTGGATTTAACAAGCCCTCACTTATTGCTTTATCAGCCAGTATGAAGATCTGTATTACGGGACCTGCAGTGTCAAGCAGTTTGTCCTGCACAGTTTTCAGACCTTATTCACGACCTTTGCGGGGATCCTTTCCAGATTTACTAAGTAAAGTGATGAGGAGAGGGTCAAATTCGAGCGTTTGTGCCACCTTATCAGGTATGGTTGGACGGGAGCATTCAGCCCTAAATTTATTCCATATTTCCTTCTCAAGTGGTTTGCGGAGCCACATCCTGCAAAACTGGGCTATGTGGTCTGGTGTTGCCCACTCAGCCAAGTGGGGGTGCTTAATGATCCGTGGTCAAAATATGGTTGGCCACTAGAGTCTAGTAAGGCATCTTATCAGGGTTTTTAACGGAGTGAGAGACCTGAGAAACTGGAGGCTGTGTAACAAAAGACTCCCTGACATAAGTAGCAACGTGCTGTGCATCAATGGGACATTCATCATCGGAATACCCCGCGCAGTATTTGTCCACGACCTGTAGATCATAGCGGGATGTAGAACCCTCTGGAGGATCAAATATTTGTTGGCTCGTGGAGGTATGGGACAGCCTTGGAGTTTTAGCCAGTGCCTTGCCTTTACCGGCTGAGGTACTATTGCCCTTCCAGGGAAGCTTACATGGAGCCCCTTCATGGTCGCATTCGTTGTGGGAATCCTCAGAGTCTGAGAAAGATTGGGTGGTAGGTGGTTTGGCAACAGGGTTAGACTGCTAGACTGCTTGTGAAAGGCTGCTTTGGTTTGGGGCATATACGGGAAAAAGCCAAAAGCTCAGCGGAGACAGTGAATTCTGGTTGGTCAGACATTACTGACAAAACAGTTTCATTAAAATACAGAAAAAAAAAAAAAGTACTCAGAAATAAAAAAGGGGGTCACCCTTTAAAATAATGTTTGGGGATCTCCCAAGAGGAGCATATGGGGGTTACCCAAAGATGCAATGAGAAGGGGGAGACACCCACCAGACGCATTATATAGCTAGGGTGGTGCAGAAAATACAGGGGTCACTTGTTAATAAAGGCAGTCACCCTTTAGGCAGATTAATGTTTGGATATTTAGAAGCACCAAGGAGCTAGTGACAACACTTTAAAGGGACACTATAGTCACCTGGACAACTTTAGCTTAATGAAGCAGTTTTGGTGTATAGAACATGCCCCTGCAGCCTCACTGCTCAATCCTCTGCCATTTAGGAGTTAAATCCCTTTGTTTATGAACCCTAGTCACACCTCCCTGCATGTGACTTGCACAGCCTTCCATAAACACTTCCTGTAAAGAGAGCCCTATTTAGGCTTTCTTTATTGCAAGTTCTGTTTAATTAAGATTTTCTTATCCCCTGCTATGTTAATAGCTTGCTAGAACCTGCAAGAGCCTCCTGTATGTGATTAAAGTTCAATTTAGAGATTGAGATACAATTATTTAAGGTAAATTACATCTGTTTGAAAGTGAAACCAGTTTTTTTTTTCATGCAGGCTCTGTCAATCA
The DNA here is from genome assembly GCA_933207985.1 of Pelobates cultripes. Lineage (NCBI taxonomy): Eukaryota > Metazoa > Chordata > Amphibia > Anura > Pelobatidae > Pelobates > Pelobates cultripes. The sequence continues at coordinate 525,889 of OW240914.1, read as the reverse complement.
TAGCCAGGGGAAGTGTGGCTAGGGCTGCATAAACAGAAACAAAGTGATTTAACTCCTAAATGGCAGTGAATTGAGCAGTGAAATTGCAGGGGGATGATCTATACACTAAAACTGCTTTATTTAGCTAAAGTAATTCAGATGACTATAGTGTTCCTTTAAATGTAATAGGTGATGAGCCTCGAAAAAATAATAACAATTAAACTAATTTAGAATATAATTGATGAAAGAAAAACATTGACCAAATTAAACATAAAATGCGGTTTAGCAAAAAAAAAACGTATTTGAAAAAAGGTCCAAGTTGTTTGGAAAAACATTTTAAAGGTTTGTAGATTTTGAAAGAAAGAAAAGGCCTCAATTCGAACAAACCACCGAGCCAAAATGGCTGCCAGCACTGAAATTGAGGCGGCGACCTTCACGTGTCACGGAGAGACGTAGAAAAAAAATATAAAAAGGGCGGTTAAAGTGTAAATATACTCGTGACAGCTGCGGCTCTGAACCAGAGCATAGGGAGAACTAAAATAAGCCGCGATCAGGTGAATCAGTGATAAGACTGACTGGAAAGAGACAGCTAAGTGCTGTGGGATAAAAGGAATCCTGTGGGCAAAGCGGAGAATAAACAAAAAGAAAATACCAAGAGAGTATATTTACTACCAGACAGAAAAGAGTAAACCTGCACACTATTACAATAATAATGTATATTGAACCTTGAAGGCCAGAATTGACTCACCAGGGAGGCAATATAAAAAATATAGAAATGGTGTGAGCGCTCCTGACAATAAGAGGATGTACATCAAATCATAAAAAATTAATTCCATAGTAAACTACATTCCCAATAATAACCCGATATAGTATTATTTCATCAGTTATCTCCTATAGACACACAGCTCCAAACAGATGATAATACATGGATCAAAATATGACAATAATGCCCTGAAAGTGTTAAGAATCTCAAAGCAGTTCTCCGATGGATATCTTCACAGGGGGAGCACAGCTGACTGGGACCACGTGGTATGCCGCGGCCGGTAACTTCACAAAAGGCTGCGGCAGTAAAGTCTCTCTGAAGAGACGAAACGCGTTGACTGACCTCCACATATCATTTTAGGATTACTATCAGCACCTTGACGCTGTTCCCCATTTACGGCGTACCACGTGGTCCCAATCAGCTGTGCTCCCCCTATGAAGATATCCATCGGAGAACGCCACTCTTCATCCACCTTGTTGATGTCATTGCTGCTTGGCACAGGTACCATGGGTTGAGCTCGCTGGGCTCATCACAGCACTGACTTTTCTACTAACTACACTTTTTATATTATTCAGCATCTCTTTTTTTCGTCCTACCTACGTGTCACTACACGAGCTGCTGCAGGGAGGGGGGCCACCCACCAGAGTTTCCACTGACCTTTATCTTCCAGCCCCATTCATCACACTCACTATTTTACTGCATACATTTTCTATTGTGCCTTAGTTTTAGCTTATTTTTTTTTCTTTTTATATATATCATTTTTATCTGTCCTTATAATGTCTTCTTTCATTATTCATTCTGTTTTCCTCCTATGTTGCTGTTTTATAGATTTAGTAGATGTTATATACACGCTCTACTCGGATTCTTCATGTTTGTCTCACTTTAGTTTTAGTTGTTTTTACGGCATTAAATCTTGGAGGGTGTTGTATATTTTTGAGCGTGTTTGTTTCTACCCATGGAGTTTCAGTGTCATAGTGTATAATATATTACTTTGAGATTCTTAACACTTTCAGGGCATTGTCATATTTTGATCAATTTATTGTTATCTGTTTGGAGCTGTGTGTCTATAGGAGATAACTGATGAAATAATACTATATCGGGTTATTATTGGAAATGTAGTTTACTATGGAATTAATTTTTTATTAGGATTTGATGTACATCCTCTTATTGTCAGGAGCGCTCACACCATTTCTATATTTTTTCTTTGTTCATATTAGTCACCCATATATTGTGTGTAGCTGCCCGTTTATATTCTAATATTTTAATTTTATTATTTTATATTTGACCTTTCCACTTGTTTCATCAGGGAGGCAAGCAGCAAAAAAATAAATAAAAAAAATAGAAATTGGGAGGAGTCTCACAGCCACAATATACTGATTAGATGTGTTCTGATAGGTTGATTTTTTTTATACTATTGCTTAAGGGTTTCTTTGCTGCTGGGATATTCAGTAACACAAATGTAATTGGATGACTCAAGACAAGGTGCTGCAGCAACTGAACGTTAATATAAACAAAGCTGCAGGGCCTTATGGTATTCATCCACGAGTACTTAAACTAATTCTGTAAATAAGTGAACCCGTTTTTAATCTTTAAAATTCTTTTCTTTCAGGTATTGTACCGGAGGAAGGCAGATGTGGTTCCTATATTCAAAAAGGGTTCAAAATCCTTGCATGGAAATCATAGATCTGTGAGCTTAACTTCTTTGGCTAAGAAAGCATTTGAAGGGCTATTAAGGCGTAATAATCAGGAATTCATTGGGAAGAACTTTGTTAGCAATAATCAGCATGGTTTTATGTAAAAGTGTAACGGATGCTTCCTAGAAGACACCGAGGACTATAAGCACCACACCAGACACCACAATCACCGCAGACTCCACAACTGCCGTAGCTTCACTGGAGTCTCACCGTGTGGGAGAGACCTCTTCTCCAGTAGAGCGTAACAGGAACAGCTCTTAAAAGAGCTAAGTGATTAAAACACAGGGGGAGTATACAGAGTATAGCAATCCCCAGTGTGATAATAGCAGTTCCCCTTCAATCACAAGATAAGACTACATGTTGACGGTCAAGCAGAAATTCTAGGTTTAAATGGGGCACACTGACCTTTTATACAAGTTTCACAGAAAAGGTGACACCCAGGTGGACCTAGTTGGGCACCGGGACACAAGATTAACAAGCCAATAGCCCTGATCTGGGTGAACAACATATCCAAGAATCACCCAGATCAGAGCAGGGGTTCAGGAAATTCCTGGAAGTCTCTTTTGACCGACCTCACGGATGATTTCATGCCCAAAACAGTTCCAGAGAATCAGGGCTTGCGGCCGGTCTAATTCAGTAGTTTGCAAATGAACAAACTACTGAACGGAGTCAATAGTCTTATCCTGGAGCTTGTTCCCTTCATCCAGATGAATGATCTCACCGAACAATGCCCTTCTAAGCTAAATAGAAACAAACGCAGGCGATGATGGAAGTCCAGCGGTGTTCAGGAGTTTCTGTATCAGATTTTAGTTCCTGGAGATTCATGCCCAAACACCGCTGCCTGCATTCATGTGAACAAGATGGCCGCCATCTCGTGGTTGTTCATAGAAATTGCAGCCACCCAGACGAACAATTAGAACACCGCAGTGAGAAACATTTCAAGTTGTTAATAGGGGTCAACAAGCTCCAGGGTGGTCTCTGTTCATGCGTTTGTTCAGTAAACGAACCATATAGTCCTAATTGCACGAACAGAGCCTGTTTGAAATATATTACCCAGTTCTATTGCAGAGTCACAGGGTAAAAGGCTGGCAAGTAGTCCCCTCCCAGAACTCATGGCGAAGTTGCTTTCGTCACACATAGGTCATGACAAACTTAATTACATTCTACGAAGAATTATAGATCAGGGTGTTGCAGTGGATGTGATCTACTTGGATTTTGCCAAGGCATTTGATATAGTTCCACAGAATAGGTTAGTTTTCAAACTCATTGGTCTAGATGACAATTCCTATTCTTGGGTAGAACATTGGCTTAAAAATAGAGTACAGAGAGTGGTCATTAATGGTAAATTTTCAAGCTGGACAGAGGTGGCAAGTGGTGTCCCTCAGTGGTCTGTTCTGGGACCCCTTCTATTTAACATGTTTATAAATGATTTTGAAGACAGCATTGAAAGCCATGATTCAGAGTTTGCCGATGACACAAAACTCTAAAGTAAAACCACTATCTCCCAACTCTTCATTCCTACTATTGCTTGACCCCATTTACTCCAGGCCCAAACACACTATCCCCATCACTTGTACTCCGCACACTGGAAACCAACACAAAACGTACACAAAAATCAGACTAGATGTGATGTCAATTTTAATTTTTATTTAAAAAAAAAAAAAAAAATTACAAAATGATGGCAGTGAGTGTAAGGTTGGTAAAGCATGAACAGTATAGCAATAAGTACGTTGTGGTCCCAATATTATATACAGGTTTGGGCCACATCGATATAAAATTCTGTAGGTTCTCCCTTCCATTTCATACAGTTCCACATAAAACTACAATACAAAAGGTGAAGAGCAAGCCAATGCTCACTCAGAATCAAGTTCGTCTTTCACCATCAGCCGTTTCCCTTTCTTGGGTTTAAAATCTTCGCGGCATTTGCGACATTTCACCACTCTGAAACAATTTATTTTTTTTTAAAATGGATTTTGGAAATTTTCTAGTAAAGGAAGCACGAGTACAGAGCTTTATGGATAGACAAGATTCTAACACACATTGTCACCAGTGTTGACATTCAGCCACTACAACCCTGGCAACATCCCCTTCAGCCATGCACCACAAGCCCAGTGCCTTCTGCCCCTCCTATGCAACCACACAGAGCCAACAAAGCCCTTCCCAGTGCCTTCTGCCCCTCCTATTCAACCACACCGAACCAACAAAGCCCTCCCCCACACAAGCCCAGTGCCTTCTGCCCCACCCTTTCAACCACACCAAGCAAGGCCAGTGCCTTCTGTCCCGCCCCTACAACCACACCAAGCAAGCCCAGTGCTTTTTGCCCCGCCCCTTCAACCACACCGAGCCAACAAAGCCCCCCTTCTCACACGAGCCAAGCAAGCCCAGTGCCTTCTGCCCCACCCATTCAACAACACCAAGCAAGCCCAGTGCCTTCTGCCCCGCCTTTTCAACCACACACAGCCACCAAACCCCCCCCTGCTTCCCACACGAGCCAAGCACGCCCACTGCCTTCTGTTCTGTCCTTTCAACCACATTAAGTCCAGAAAGCCTAGTGCCTTCTGCCATGCTGAATCCAGCAAGCCACAGAGACATGGTACATAGCTATACACACTCAGCCACGCAGGTACTAGGTCCATCTGATGTAAGATCTTTATATACTCACAATTTGTGCTGCTCAACCTTATCCTGAGTTTCCATAGCGTCATTAATTTTCTTCAGCATCTCATACCGCTCACGGCCTTTGATCTAAATTGAAGTGGCAATACAGAATAAAGAACATGAAATCCTGGCTCTAATATACTTATTAGAAGTGAGAAGAACAAAAGTAAAAGCTCACTGTATGCACTTCGTGTGCTCAGAGCAAATAGTGACACGAGACACTAACAAAAAAAGAAAAAAAAAATGCCATTCTACCTGTGTATGATTTGCTGAGAAGATTATAGGCTTCAAAAGTAACTTTTAATAAATAAATCTAGAATAAAAATGAAAAATAATATGAACAGCAGGAGTGAGTGGAGACTATACGGCGGCGAGTAAAACTCTGTGACTACAGCTGAAGTGGTAGAGGTTAACACAGTAAAGGAGTTTAAGCATGCGTGGGATAGGCATAAGGCTATCCTAACTATAAGATAAGACTAGGGACTAATGAAAGTATTTAGAAAATTGGGCAGACTAGATGGGCCGTATGGTTCTTATCTGCCGTCACATTCTATGTTTCTGTGTGTGGCGGAACCAACCTCGCCACTGTGCACTGGAGAAGCCTGGTTGCTCGCCTTCTCCCTTTGGACTATGGCCCTGCAGTTAACACCTGTTATTATCCCTGCTGAAAGGTTTATTATTATTTATAAAGGTTTCTGCTGGGGCGTTCAATCTACCGAACAAAGTAACGAACGATGGACCACCTGGGAACGGGAGTGTGCCGCCAATTGACCGCCCAGAAGCTGCGGTTAACCGCAGCTTAATTGATGAACGCTGGGTGGCCTTTGTTAGTCTGCCGAACACGTGGCAGCGGCCATTTTACCTCCCAAATGGCCAGCAGTGTTCAGTGCCCAAACTATGGAACTGAAAACGGACACTTATTTGCGCGAACACCGCTGAGCCGCCAGCCTCCTTACCTCTGCATTTGTTAGTGGAACCGAAACACTGTTCATTCTTTAGTTTGACCGTATTAACAGCATCACCCCAGATAGCTATGCCATGGAGCCTATTCATGTAACGAAAGACTATGGGAAAGACCTTGGCTCCATGCCGATTGAACTGTATGCATGTGATCTGAGTGACATTCGGTAGTAATGCGCGCTCAGATCTAAGCTATTTGGGGATAGGTAGAATGTGTATGTTTTATGTAATAAATGTAACCGTATGTAATTTTATGTCTTTTTACTAACGTGTGTAATGGAGTTTGCCTCTGTCCTTGGAAATAATTGGATTACTTCCCAATTATCTCCAGGGCAGAGGGGAGGGATTGTGGAAATGTGTACATCTGTATTGGTCAATGTCCAATATGTTTCCCAGTCTTCCATCTGGTCCCCTAGGGGAGTGTCCACCAGGTGGAAGACCTGCATAAAAGCAGTTAGCCCCAGTAAACCAGATTCTGCTTAACCCTCAAAACGAAGTGTCGTCCCATTCTTGGGGGGGTGGAGGGGGATTTATTGTATGCTGACTGCGAGGAGTGTAAACCTTTCGTATGGTTTTTCCTGTTCGGCTGTTTCCAGTATTCGTGTAGTTTGCAGTTCGGGAGATTGGTGATTGCAGTAGCTGAATGTGTATCTGAAAGGGGAATATCGCCTAAACGGTTTTTAACCTTGTGTGCAAAACGGTCCGTTACACAGTGCTGTCAATAGTTAAAAGATTTATGGATAAGTAAATCCCTACATGATAGTACAACTAACGACATGGGTTAACTCCACATACAACAATTGATAATGTTCTATGGTGCTTAACCTCAAAAAGAGCAACGATAACGGTTCAGCTGAGACAGATTTTTGACAGACTGCGATTAGCCAGTTAAATATCACAAAAGCTGCCTAGATCCTAGCAGCGTATGGATAATAAATTAAAGGTTGCTGTCAAGCAGTAAAGTGTAAAATGAGGGGTTGCTGAACTGGCTCAGTTTTTTCTGCAAGATACCTAGCAGTATATTCTAGTGTAACAACGGCTGCCTCCACTAAATGATGTTATCTTATGCTTGACCAGAGCGGAGCACAAAATAGTAGCTCAGCTGTGAAGGACTGCTGACGGGCAGCAGTTAACCGGTTAAAGGTCACACAAGTTGTCTATTTTACACTTTACTGCTTGACAGCAACCTTTAATTTATTATCCATATGCTGCTAGGATCTAGGCAGCTTTTGTGATATTTAACTGGCTAATCGCCTTCTGTCAGAAATCTGTCTCAGCTGAACCATTATCTTTGAGGTTAAGCACCATAGAACATTATCAGTTGTTGTATGTGGAGTTAACCCATGTCGTTAGTTGTACTATCATGTAGGGATTTACCGTATTTTTCGCCCCATAAGACGCACTTTTTTCCCCTCAAAAGTGAGGGGAATGTCTGTGCGTCTCATGGAGTGAATGTGAAGGTTTACTTACCTGTCTTGTAGCTTGGACCGCGCACCGTGGTACAGGAACTTCCATTTCCGGCGGGACTGAAAGCAAGTGCGCACACTTCTTTTTAGTCCCACCGGAAACCGGAACCTGAAATTGAAGTTCCTGTACCGCGCTGCACACTGTTAAGCCGGCCCACGCTACAAGACAGCTAAGTAATTATGGGACGAGGGGACACTATGGGATGAGAACACTATTGGACAGGGGGAGGAGGGGGTTAAAGAACACTATGGGACAGGGGAGGAGGGTGTGATGGTAGTAGTCAATATCACCGTCTAGTTTTCCTTTTCCCAATAGCAGAGTAATCCCAATAATCCACGAGAAGAAATATCGCTGTAATCGCCAAATAATCCACACATGAGCCAAGGCTTAATGCTGGAACAAGTCTGATTTACTGGCACACAGAACTCACAATTTATACAACACAAAACTCCTCCTCTGGGCCAGGCTAGATAATTGAGTTCCTACAATACACAAAGTTCAATTATCTGCAGGCCAGAAACATTACCGTTTTCAACAATTTCAGAAAAGTAGTTTTTATATTACATACAAACATAATTTTAACATCCCTGGGTAGCTGATGGTCTGGGAAGCAACATACTTAAATTTCACGAAAATCCGTTTGGTAGTTTTCATGTCGCGTCGTGTGGAAGTTTGACCGGCTCCCTGCATGCTGGTATCTGATTTGGAGTTCCATGAAATTGGGGCTAAGAGCCGGTCTCCGTTCACATCAATTTACATGAAAACTACCAGGGTTATGAAAAAGAGTTCGTGGAGAGAGTGTTCCCCTCATTCGGTAGACTGAATTTCCCTAACGCCGTTCGTGTTAAGTTCGTGGAAATAAGTCAGGCGAGACTTCCATGGGGGACTGGGTCATGCTGGAGGGCTATGTAACGGACCGTTTCTCTCACAAGGGGATAAAATCCGTTTAGGCGATAATCCCCTTTCCCATAGACCAGCAGCTACTGCAATCACCAACCTCCCGAACTCCCAACTGTACGAATCCCCAACTCACGAACAAGAAATACACGAACTCTGGAAGCAGCCGAACAGGAAAAGCAATACGAACGGCTTACACTCCTGGCAGTCAGCACACAATCCAATTCCCCCAATAACGAGACGACACTTCGTTTTGAGGGTTAAGCAGAATCTGTTTAATGAGGGCTACCTGCCCAGTATTTATGCAGGTCTCCTACCTGGTGGACACTCCCCTAGGGGACCAAATGGGAGACTATGACAAGGGACAGACAAGCAGACAAATAGGACACACAGTCACAGTATTTCCCACAATGCATCCTGGCTTCCTCCCCTCTGCCTTGGGAGATAATTGGGAAGTAACTCAATTATCTCCCAAGACAAAGGCAAAACTCCATTACACATGTGGGGACATAAAACCAGTATTATACTTTAAAATACATAAAGTAACATTTATTACATAAAACACAGACATGTAACATATCCCCAGATAGCTCAGGTCTGAGTGCACATTATTAGGTGAATGGCACTCAGACCACACAAATACAGTTTAATCGCCATGGAGCCAAAGTCTTTACAGTCAGTTTCATACGAATGGGCTCCATGGGATTCCTATCTGGGGTATAAGACATTCACACAAAAATACCGAACACCGGGTCATTCGTGTGCTTTCACCGAACAAGAAGGGAGGTCGGCGGCTTCAGCGGTGTTCGCGCAAAACTGTGTCCGATTTTAGTTCCATGAAAATAGAGGCGAACACCGCTTGTTCATTCGTATGGTTTAAAATGGCCGCGACCTCGTGTTCGGGATATGAATGGCGGCCACCCAGCATTCATCAATTAAGCTGCGGTTAACCGCAGCTTCAGGGAGGTTAATTGCCGGCACACTCCAGCTCCCAGGTGGTCCAGTCATTCGTACGGTTGTTCGGTAGATTGAAACTACCGAACAACCGGCAGAAAAGCACGAATACAGCTTTTCTGCAGGCAAAATAAAGTCTATTAAAAGGGGGCCATAGTCAGATGGCAGGAGGCTGGCAACCAGGCTTCTCCAGTGCATAGTGGCGAGGTTGGTTTCGCC
>OW240914.1:477248-512146 GCA_933207985.1 Pelobates cultripes | reverse complement strand
TACCCCCCTCACTCTCACATTACCATCACCTCCCTGTCACAATCACCCACCTCTCACCATCACCCGCCTCTCCTTCTCACCATCACCCCCCACATACACACAACACACTTCAAGCAGCTACCCCATACACATAGGGTCTCAGACAAAAACGCAAACATGCTCACAGAGACATACATTCACACACAAGGATACTCTCTGTCAGACACACTCTCAGGCACATACACAGGTAAACTGTGCATCAATGTGTATATGTGACACTTTTTTGTTAGTGGGGCCTCATGTTTGAGTTTTGCCTAAGGCCTCATAAAGTCTAGAGCCGCCTCTGGGTGTCACAATAGCTTGCATTTAAAAAAAACAAAACTTTTTGGACTGTAATATAATAGCAGTCAGTTTCCTTCACGAGTGTGCGTTTCAGGGCCTGCCCAGTGCCACCATTCACTCACTGGTGTCCCAATAGCTTGCATTTAAAAAAACCAAAAACTTTTTGGACTGTAATATAATAGCAGTCAGTTTCCTTCACGAGTGTGCGTTTCAGGGCCTGCCCAGTGCCACCACTCACTCACTGATGTCCCAATAGCTTGCATTTAAAAAAAACAAAACTTTTTGGACTGTAATATAATAGCAGTCAGTTTCCTTCACGAGTGTGCGTTTCAGGGCCTGCCCAGTGCCACCACTCACTCACTGGTGTCCCAATAGCTTGCATTTAAAAAAAAACAAAAACTTTTTGGACTGTAATATAATAGCAGTCAGTTTCCTTCACGAGTGTGCGTTTCAGGGCCTGCCCAGTGCCACCACTCACTCACTGGTGTCCCAATAGCTTGCATTTAAAAAAACAAAACTTTTGGACTGTAATATAATAGCAGTCAGTTTCCTTCACGAGTGTGCGTTTCAGGGCCTGCCCAGTGCCACCACTCACTCACTGGTGTCCCAATAGCTTGCATTTAAAAAAAACAAAACTTTTTTGGACTATAATATAATAGCAGTCAGTTTCCTTCACGCGTGTGCGTTTCAGGGCCTGCCAGGGCACAGTGTCACACCAGTGCAACTCATATCTGGTGTAACAGTAGTGTACATTTAAAAAAAAAAAAACGACTGTAATAGATTGAATAGCAGTTAGTTGTCTGCAAGCGTGTGTGTCAGGCCTACAGCGTCTACTCTGCCAACTTCTGCCACTGCACAGTGCCACTCATATCTGTTGTCACAGTAGCTTGCACGCATAGTACCACTAATCGAAAAAAAAATGACAGGCAGAGGCAGGCCACCCCGCAGGGGCCGTCGTGGTCGTGGTGCTGTGATTCCCTTTGGCCCTAGAATAATGCCCAGTGTTCAGAGGCCACGTACCCTGAACTCGAAAAGTTCTGAGGACATAGTTGACTGGCTAACACAGGACACCCAATCTTCTACAGCTTCCGCTCGGAACCTTGACGCACCATCCTCCTCCAGCTTAGCTTCGGGCACCTCTCAAGTTACCACTTGCCCGCCTGCCGCCACTACCAACACTAGCACCACAGCAGCTTCACTTGGTATGTCAGAGGAGTTATTTACACATCAGTTGGAAGAAATGAGTGATGCGCAACCATTATTGCCAGAGGATGTAGATAACAGGGATATGTCTGTCAGGCAGCATTACACACATGGACGTACGGTGTGATGATGATGATGATGTTGTACCCACTGCTGCTTCCTTTGCTGAGTTGTCAGATACAAGTGAAGCGGTTGATGATGACGATGCGTCCGTGGATGTCACGTGGGTGCCTGCTAGAAGAGAAGAAGAACAGGGGAAAGTTCAGATGGGGAGACAGAGAGGAGGAGGAGGAGACGAGTTGGAAGCAGGGGGAGGTCGTCGCAAGGAGCTAGTGGCACAGTCAGACAGCATGCATTGGCACCCGGGGTCAGCCAGACAGCACGCCAATCAACGCATGCTGTTGCCACCACCAGAATGCCATCATTGCAGAGCTCAGCAGTGTGGCATTTTTTGTGTGTCTGCCTCTGACAACTGCGATGCCATTTGCAACCTATGCCAAAAGAAACTGAGTCGTGGGAAGACCAACACCCACCTAGGTACAACTGCTTTGCGAAGGCACATGATCGCACATCACAAACGCCTATGGGATCAACACATGAGTACAAGCAGCACACAAACTCAAAGCCGCCATCCTCCTCCTGGTCCAGCATCTTCAGCCACATGTCACAAAGTCACCACCTTACCGGCGTCTGACAGTTGGCTTGACTGAACTCTTAGCCCGCCAGTTTTTACCATACAAGCTGGTGGAGTCTGAGGCATTCAAAAAATTTGTAGCTATTGGGACACCGCAGTGGAAGGTACCCGGCCGAAATTTCTTTGCACAAAAGGCAATCCCCAACCTGTACTCGATTGTGCAAAAGGAAGTAATGGCATGTCTGGCACACAGTGTTGGGGCAAGGGTCCATCTGATACCTGGTCTGCAAAGCATGGTCAGGGCATGTATATTACCTACACTGCGCATTGGGTAAACCTGCTGACGGCTGCCAAGCATGGAATGCGTGGCTCTGCAGAGGAGTTGGTGACACCGCCGTGACTTGCAGGCAGGCCTGCTGCCACCTCCTCTACTCCTCCTACTCCATCCTCTTCCATAACCTCCTCGGCTGGGTCCTCTTCTGCTGCTGCATCTTGCTCCACATCAACGGCACCCCCCCAGCTCCCCAGGTACTATTCCACATCCCGGATACGGCAGTGTCACGCCGTCTTGGGGTTGACTTGCCTGAAAGCAGAGAGTCACACTGGACCAGCACTCCTGTCCGCCCTGAACGCACAGGTGGATCAGTGGCTGACTCCGCACCAACTGGAGATCGGCAAAGTGGTTTGTGACAATGGAAGAAATTTGTTGGCGGCATTGCATTTGGGCAAGTTGACACATTTGCCGTGCATGGCACATGTGTGTAATCTGATCGTACAACACTTTGTGCATAAGTACCCAGGCTTACAGGACGTCCTGAAACAGGCCAGGAAGGTGTGTGGCCATTTCAGGCGTTCCTACACGGCCATGGCGCACTTTTCAGATATCCAGCGGCGAAAAAACATGCCAGTGAGGCGCTTGATTTGCGACAGCCCGACACGTTGGAATTCAACACTCCTAATGTTCGAGACCGCCTGCTCCAACAAGAAAAAGCCGTTAACGAGTATTTGTATGACCGGGGTGCTAGGACAGCCTCTGTGGAGCTGGGAATCTTTTTGCCACGTTACTGGACGCTCATGCGCAATGCCTGTAGGCTCATGCGTCCTTTTGAGGAGGTGACAACCTAGTCAGTCGCACCGAAGGCACCATCAGCGACATTATACCATTTGCTTTCTTCCTGGAGCGTGCCCTGCGAAGAGTGCTGGATCAGGCCGTAGATGAGCGTTAAGAGGAAGAGTTGTGGTCACCATCACCACCAGAAACAGCCTTATCAGCATCGCTTGCTGGACCTGCAGCAACGCTGGAAGAGGATTGTGAGGAAGAGGAGTCAGAGGAGGAACGTGGCTTTGAGGAGGTGGAAGACCAAACACAGCAGGCGTCCCAGGGGGCTTGTTGTCACTTTTGGGGACCCTTGGTGTTGTACGTGGCTGGGTGGAGGAAGAGACCTTCAATGACATCAGTGAGGACAAGGAACGGGACATGGCTAGCTTGGTATCCAACCTTGTGCAAATGGGGAGTTTGCGGTTGTGCAAATTGACTGTTTGCAGTTTTTTGCGGTGCGTTAAATGGGGAGTTTGGTCTGTCACTGTGAAGCGGGCGTAACCCTTACACTACCTGATTGATACAACATCATACCTGATGTTTTAAAGCACGTTATTCCAAACAATTTAGGAATGTTAGGTGATTTATGCATGTGACGAGATCAATCTCGCCACATTGCATTGGAGAAGCCTGGTTGCTCGCCTGCTGCCTTTGGACTATGGCCCCCTGTTAAAAGACATCTTTTTTACCTGCAGAAAAGCTTCATTCGTGCTTTTCTGCCTGGGGTTCGGTAGATTTGTTTCAATGTGTTACACCCCAGATAGGAATCCCATGGAGCCCATTCGTATGAAACTGACTGTAAAGACTTTGGCTCCATGGCGATTAAACTGTATTCGTGTGGTCTGAGCCCATTCGCTTAATAATGTGCGCTCGGACCTGAGCTATCTGGGGATATTTTACATGTCTGTGTTTTATGTAATAAATGTGACTTTATGTATTTTAAAGTGTTTTGTGTCTTTTTGCAACCATGTGCTTAATGGAGTCTTGTGTCTGTCCTGGGAGATAATTGAATTACTCTCCAGGATAGAAGACTCTGAAACTGGTTTGGGCCAGAAAGCCATGCTTCATTTAGTCACAAAGGACTTTTTACTAACTTTTGAACCCCTTGTCTGATTCATGCCATTTTTAATATGTTGTTCCCCTGAATGGATTGATTGTGAATATGTAATTTTATGTGAATGTGATGTATGGTTTTAGAGTTATGAAAGTTGGGTAGAAAGTATGTTTTAACTGTATGTGTAATTGAGTTTCCTCTCAGGATAAGGGGAGGGAATATGTGGGATGTAACTGTGATGTGATTGGTTGTTTTATACCTCCCTGTGGGCGGTCCTGTATTTGAAAACACTGTAATAAAAACCAGGCTGGGTGTGCCAGCACCTCAGACCACTGCTTGACCCTCAACACGGAGCCTTGTCTCGTTCTTGGGGGGATTCACTGTATGCTGTTAGAGACTGATTGCCAGGAGTGTAAGCTGATTGTCTGCTTTTCCTGTTCATCTGCTAGCAGCTATTCGGGAGGTTCCAGTTCAGGAGTTGGAGTGCTATTTTGTATCCAGTTCGGGAGTCTGGTGTTCTGCAGTAGCTGTGCCTGTATCTCTGGAAAGGGGGCCGATCGCCTAAACGGTTTTTACCCCTTGTGTGCAAAACGGTCCGTTACAATGCACTTTATGGATTAAAACCAGACTCTGCATCAACTATGTAATTTTCCATGGGAGTTTTGCCATGGATCCCCCTCCGGCATGCCACAATCCAGGTGTTAGTCCCCTTGAAACAACTTTTCCATCACTATTGTGGCCAGAAAGAGTCCCTGTGGGTTTTAAAATTTGCCTGCCTATTGAAGTCTATGGCGGTTCGCCCGGTTCGCGAACATTTGCGGAAGTTTGTGTTTGCCGTTCGCGAACCGAAAATTTTATGTTCGCGACATCACTAACGGTGCAATATTGCCTGAAGCCAACAGTCTTATATATAGTAATAGTGTGTTATACTCACAAGGATGGAGCCATAAATAGGCTCGTTTTCAGCACGTTGTGTAGTTCAGGACTACACTCCTATTAGCAGGAACCAATAGCCCAATATATATTTAAAATTACTTTTTATTGGATGATCTCAAGTTAAAATTCTAATGGCCAATTAGAAAATCACATAAAATCAACAACAGTCAAAAAGCTAAACAAATAAATATACAAACTATGTAAAATTTGAAATAAGGGCATAAAGGTGATGTATAGAGTCCCCAGGACGCGTTTCACCGAGCTCCTTTTGGCTTCCTCAGCCGGGTAAATGTTCCAATACAATCCTCCATTTTCTGGAGTCCTGCTTATATATCCTGTCCATTCATCAGAAAATGCTGTGCAGCTTCTCAGTCTTTGGCGGTCAGTGTGTGTGTTCCAAGTCTCCCTCTCGGTATTGCTTACTTCCGCATATAATGTCATCTTGATCATGTTGCTACAGCTGCATCATTGCACTTTTACTACAGACCTTGATCTCTCATACCGAGAGATCATATCAGTAAAAAGAATCGTCAAGGGGACGGAAAAGAGATAAGAGAGATCTTTAATCCCTTAAGGACATATGACGTGTGACATGTCATGATTCCCTTTTATTCCAGAAGTTTGGTCCTTAAGGGGTTAAACAACTTTTCAACATTATTAATACTTAAAATGTCAAACATATATAATAATATGGATAAACTTATAATGGCATATTTTTGTGAATATGTCTTAAAGATGTATATATCTGGGAATCAGAAAGAATATAAAAGGCATGGATAAATCCATCAAAACCTAGGTCTTGATCGAAATTGACATACCAAAGTGTGAATTAACCATTGATATCAATAGTCTTAAAATATTATCTCTTTTTTATATTCAAAAGCTCATATGTGAAAATGTGATACTTAATGCAAAAGCCTTCACAATGCCACATAATGTCACATAATGCCCTTCTTGATACATAGATTCTCACATAAAGATACATTTCTCTATTACCAATTATATATAAACACTATGTGTCAATCCACATAGCGGAGCACCTTTTATTTATGTCTACCATATTATAGAGAAAAAAAAACTTAATGTTATATCTATATATATTATTTACTTCTAAACTTCCATATTTTAAAGGTATATTACAACAATTAACTAGATATTTTCTCTCTTCTTTTTATATATATCTCCTTAATACATTTTTATATTTCTAATTCAGTATATCCCCCCATAGTAGTATACTTAATGAGTTATACACATAATTCTAGCAAACAAATCTTAATGTTAAAAAGATACAAAAATGTACCAAATATATATATAGACTATGATTTTAACCATAAGGTCTTAACCAAGGCTTATATAATATTAAAAAAAAGGAAAATTCTCTAAATAGCGGTCTATCTAAAAAATACAATAATTACTCAAAAAAATGGCAGATTTTGAAATTTGAATTTAGCCCATAGGGAATAAGGGTGTTTAATTCATAGATTCATTTCATCTCTTCTTTGCTGAGTTTCAAGTCAAAATTTCCTCCTCTCCAATCCTTCTCCTAAAAATGTACTGCCTATCGGTGATTGATTATGGTGAAGTTTAAAGTGTAGAGGTACACTATGGTTGTTAGGCTCCTTTTAGGATATTTCTACTATGTTCCTCAATCCCAATATGGAGCGCTCTAGTAGTTTTTCCTACATAGTTTAAACCACATGGGCATTGCATAACATGAATTACATTATCCGGATGGCATGTAATGGCTTCTCTTATTTCATATTATTTTCCCTCCTTGCTCTTGAAGTGCATAATTCTTCTTTTCTTACTCCCCGTTTTTCTACATGCCAAGCATTGGCCACATCCGAAAATACCTTTTTCTTTATTAAAAAACGTTTCTTTCTTCTTTCTTCTTTCTATCTTTAATGTAACTGGAAGTTAAAGTGCTTCGTAGATTCCTCACCCCTCTAAGGGATGAATTTAGGTTGTTTATGTAGTACTGTTTCTAAAATTGGATCCTGACGGAGAATGGGCCAGAACTTTTTCACAATTTTTCTAATTCCTGAATTTTCGGTACTGTAATTACAGATAAAAGGTACCCCTTGCATATGTTGTCTAGTACCCCTTCCGCTTTTGAGGAAATAATCTGTATACCTTTTTTTTTTTTTAGCGCTATATCTTTTTGTATTTGGTTTATAAAGTTGGTGTATGTGGAAAGATTACACTTGGTGTTATAGCAGCTTTTTTTCGTTATTAATTTAATTAACCCCAGGCAATAAAAAACACACATTTTTATAAAATAGCACAAGTACCCCAAAATACAACAAATTCTCCCTGATCTGGGTAAACAACATATCCAAAAATCACCCAGATCAGATAAGGGGTTTGTGGCGAACGTGACCTCACCACTGGTTTTTGGAGAGGCCTGTTTGCCAGCCTCTTGCCATGTGACTACGGCCCCTGGGGGTATTGCTGTTTAAGAATCCTATTTGGGCATATGGGATTTTTATACCCTCATTCTGCCCCTTTAAACACTCTGGGGGAAGGATCTGCACTTTTGCTGTGGCACTTTGGATGCAGCCGAAGTAGTCGAAGTGGCCGCCATTCGACAAACAAACACGTGGCGGCGGCCATTTTAATTTAGCCGAACGTGGTCAGCGGGGTTTTGCCGTCAGGTTCATGGAACTAAAATCTGATACTCAATGGCACTAACACAGCTGATGTCTTATCTTCTTTTGGAACTTTCACATTTCGAATGGAGTCGAACAGCGTTCGGCAATTCGAACGCTACATTAACATTGCTATTTGCACGAACTGTGGAACTGTTTTGGGAATGAAAATGTGCGTGCTGTCGGTCAAAGGAGACTTCCAGCTAACTCCTGAATGGATTTGCATGATTTTTGAGTAGGTTTGTTCCCTCATAATGCTGTTTCTGAAAATGTAAGTTTTATGCGAATGTGATGTGTAATTTTAAAGTTATAGAAAATGTGTAAAAAGTATATGTGGCAAAACCGACCTCGCCACGTGTCCTTGGAGGGGGCTGCTTGCCCGCCTCTTGCCTTTGGACTATGGCCCTGCAGGTTAAACTGTTTATTTTCCCTGCAGAAAGGCTTATTCGTGTGATCTGAGTGCCATTCATCTAATAATGTGCAGTCAGATCCAAGCTATCTGGGGATATGTAGAAATGTGTGTTTTATGTACTAAATGTGTCAGTATGTAATTTTATGTCTTTTACTGTCTTTTTGTCTGCCATGTGGGTAATGGAGTTTGGCTCTGTCTTTGGAGATAATTAGATTCCTTCTCCAAATCCCGCGAGAGGAGGACCCGGAGGAGCTGCAGCCTGAGCTCCGGGTCCTCCCTCTCACTCCCTGCCTCCCCCGCCGGCCTCCAGCACAGTGCCTGCGGACCGGGGAGGGAGAGCTCTTATCTCCCTCTCCGGTCCGCAGGCACATTGCACGGCTGGCAGGGGAGGGAGACCGGCGGATTCCTAGGGGGGGGGCAATTGCCCCGTTGCCCCCCCCCCTGGATCCGCCACTGCTGCACGCATGGTTTCATGCCCAAAACAGTTCCAGAGAATTAGGCTGTGCGGCCGGTCTATTTCCAACTGTCGAACTACCGTTCGAATTTTACCACATGACAGGAGGCTTCATATTTGCATAATCTTTCTTTACTTAACAACTTCAGCAGCACAGATCAATCAAAAGTTTTAACCAATCAGAATCAAGAAACGTTTCTACATATGTCTTTGTGGTGCCTGCCTCTTCCGCTTTCTTTGCTGCTCCAGTTAGAGTACAGGTCAGAGTATTGATTCTCTTACATTCTGCCTTATGATTGGAATTTGTTTGCTATTACTACCTTATATTTTTACTACTGCATAAACTGCTTGCCCCTCTATCCCCTGTCCGGCTACATCCCCCTTCTGGCTCTCACTATCCCTGTCTGTCCGGGTGGGCATCCTTGCCTCTCTACCTGCGGCAAATACTTTCCCGCTGGAGGGTAGGGCGCCGATCTCGCTCCTTCTGCTGCTCGGTATTGGCAGGGTGTTGGGGGGGTGGGAGTGGTGGCCGGGTGGTGGGGATTACGAGGTGTTTCACACGCTGCTCACATGGACCGCATGAGTTGTTACTGCCGGGTCCCTGTGCAAAGCGGCCATTTTGTTTTCGTTGGTCGCAATACTCACGGCGGCCATCTTTGTTTCAATTTCAGATGGCTGGCTAACTCTAATAACAAACTGCCGGACCTAAGATTGCCTGTACGGACTCACAGACATTGTACTGCCCCACTGTGTATCCTCACTACAAGTAAGGACTTTATATTTTCACTGTTGTACCATCTATTACCACATCTAAACCGATATTCTGACTATTTTGAGCCTAACCTCCATCCAGGGCTGGACCCTGTAGCACTATCCGCGTGAGCTTTAGTGAAGGTGACTAAAACACTGCCGGTACCATAACCCGTTCTGGGTACACCCTGCAGTACTGGAGGCTTTCAGTGCTTCCCCCCAATTCAGGGCCCCTGATTCCTGACACTAGCCGCTCTCAGCAACCATCACCAAGGGGCATCCTGCCCCATTTATATCACTATACCAGTGTGGGAACTGTGTGGTTGGCACACCACTTATTCAGCATACCCAGATTGTGCACACAGGAGAAGCCCGACAACACGACCTATCACAGTCGCTGACTCATGTCTTCTCCACCACAGATATCTACCAATATGAGGATGAGCAACATACCACCGCCAGCCCAGAACTTCCAGTCCATGATCAACGCAGCAGTGGTGGCCTCTGTGGAAAAGGCCTTGTCAAAAATGCTCACCCAACCTCCTCCTGAGGTATCCCTGCTTAACGCGGGCATGTCCCCGACACAGGATGAGGACGCAGAGGGTTCAGAGAGGCCTACCAGGGAACCACCCCTCTTACCAAAACCCCACAGAGCGGGCACAAGGTCCTCAGTCAGACCGAAAGTAAAAGATGCGATCAAACGAACCAAACGGTCGGTGAGACCTGAACCTCAACCCCAAAGGCACTCCTCCGGGGACGAGGATTACTATCCACATACACTGGATATCCTGGATGAATGGCAAACGGATGATTCCGCATCAAAAGGGGATGAATGGCAAGGCCCCTCACGACTCCACGTATGTAAAGGAGTCTTATGCAGGCGAACCCTCATCACTAGGGCATTACACAACTTGGAGACAGAGGGTCAGTTCATTGACCCCCAAGGCCCACGGTCCATTAGGCACCCAAAATCATCAGAATGGGGCCTCCCGAGTCACCTAGCACAATTTGTGCACTATTGGATTCGTAAACCTCTGGACAAAGAGTTCAGGGCACGATTACGGGCTGAATGCCCACACCCTATCCTGCCCGACAAAGTGGCAGTGACTTCAGAATTTGACCAGACGGTGGTCAAATCATGTCCTGTGCGGGACGGGACCCCAGGAAAGGAGCGGATCGTGGCCTGAAGTCTGCACAGGACAAGCTGCTTGACATACTGGGCCACCTTATCAAAGATACTGTACTTTTCAGAAATAGCCCTGTCCCAGGGCACGCAACTTGATCCCCATACTGTGCGGATAGGCACAACAAAGCATATGCCTCCAAGTCAACACGAATGCGGCCCTCTGCACGGAAAGACGAAGAGGGGCACTGGTCCGCATGGATGCTAAACTCCTGAACATGGCCACTAAGGAACTAGGGGTGGCTGCCAATGGCCTATTGTTCGGCGACACCTTCATCTCCGAACTAAAGAAACATGTAGCCCTCTTCACTACTGTGACGAGACCAATCTCGCCACATTGCATTGGAGGAGCCTGGTTGCCCGCCTGCTGCCTTTGGATTATGGACCGGCAGTTAAAGGGTTAATTTTACTATAAATTCTTCTGCACAGCCGTTCGGTAGATTCCATCTACCGAACAAACAGTTTATTTTCAGCCTCCCCAGAGCCGTGGGAAGCCGACCGGTGACCTTAATTGGCCACCCAGAAGCTGCGCCCTCCATTTACCTCCCTGAAGCCGCGGTTAACCGCGGCTTAACGAGCGTGTGCTGGCAATTGACCACCCAGTAGCTGCGGTTAACCGCAGCTTAATTGATTGTTACTGGGTGGTCGCGGTTACACTTAGCCACCACACGATGGTGGTGTTCTGGAGCTCCCCGGGCAGCCAGTGCTTTTCTGCCCTGCTTTCCTGCACCAAACCCGGACACTTTTACGTGCAGGCACCGCTGAAGCTCCAAGCCCTGGTTCTAATTCGTACGGATTTAACGAATGCATGTAAATTCGGTATTTTATGCTGGAGGAATGTTTTAACCCAGATAGCTATGCCATGGAGCCTGTTCGTGGAATTAAAGACTTTGGTTCCATGGCAATTAAACTGTATTCGTGTGGTCTGAGTGCCATTCACCTAATAATGTGCACTCAGACCTGAGCTATCTGGGGATATGTTACATGTATATATTTACTGTACCATTTGTCCAATTATGTATTTTAAAGTGATAGTCTGTCTTTGTGTCCCCACATGTGTAATGGAGTTTTGCCTTTGTCCTGGGCAGAGGGGTGGAATTGAATTACTTCTCCAGGGCAGAGGGGTGGAAGCCAGGATGCATTGTGGGGATGTTTTACTTCTGTATGTCTGTAATTGGTACATGTCTGTCTTTTGTCACAGTCTCCCATTTGGTCCCCTAGGGGAGTGTCCACCAGGTGGGAGACCTGCATAAATACTGGGCAGGTAGCCCTCATTAAACAGACCACTGCTTGACCCTCAACATGGAGCCTTGTCTCGTCTTTGGGGGGATTTACTGTATGCTGATAGAGACTGATTGCCAGGAGTGTAAGCCGCTTGGGTGCTTTTCCTGTTCGTCTGCTAGCAGCTATTCGTGAGGTTCCAGTTCGGGAGTTTGGAGTGCTACCTTATTCCCTTGTATGCCGTTCGGGAGTTTGGAGCATTCACTTGTATGCAGTTCGAGTGTTTGGAGCATTCCCTTGTATGCAGTTCGGGTGTTTGGAGCATTCCCTTGTATGCAGTTCGGGTGTTTGGTGCATTCACTTGTATTCAATTCGTGAGTTTTGGTGATTCTACAGTAGCTGTGCCTGTCTCTGAAAGGGGATTATCGTCTAAGCGGTTTTTTCCCTTTTGTGCAAAACGGTCCGTTACAACTACGCTCAACAAGGCCCAGACATCCCTCTGACAGGTCTTCCGTCAACCATCTTCACGTGGTGTTTTTGGAAGGGCTGGTCAGCAGAGAGGCCGTGCCTTCTGGTCCTCTCGACCCAGGCCCAATGCACCTATCAACTCATTCTACCCGAGTTCCAACTACTGACAGTCCTCAAACTTTCCCTCAAGTGAGTCCTACTTTACATTCCCCTTGTTCTATACTAACCGCAGGGAGACTGTCTCTTTATTCAAGAACTGGAGGGACATCTCAACAGATGCCTGGATATTGCAGACGGTGCAGGGGTACATCATAGAATTCGCCTCCACACCCCTTGCGGGTTTCCGAAGCTCAGGAACTCTATTCTCCAAAGTTGCGGTCCAGCTGGCTCCCCAAAACGGGAGTTTTTTTCAGCAACATCTTCCTCGGACAAAAGAGGACAGGTGAATTCAGACCAGTCATCAACCTTCGACAGTTGAACTCGTTCGTGGTCTACTGCCACTTCAAGATGGAGGGTATCCATCTACTCCGCGACCTCTTACTGAAGGACGATTGGTTCACTCTGGACCTCAAGGATGCTTACCTCTCAGTTACCATCGCACCATCCTGAAGATGATTCCTGCATTTCCACTGGAGGGACACCGCATGCCAGTTCACTTGCCTGCCGTTTGGACTGAGCTCGGCACCTTGGTGTTTCACAAAACTGCTGAAGCCCGTCATGGCGCATATGCGCACCATGGGTGTCCGGTGTCTAATTTACCTAGACGATATTCTGATCTTCTGTGATTCGGCCTCACAACTGCTATCTCAGATAAGATTTTTCGTGGACTTTCTGGAATCACTGGGGCTTGTTGTAAATCGGCCCTCACATCATTGCATAGTTACATAGTTACATAGCTGAAAAGAGACTTGCGTCCATCAAGTTCAGCCTACCTCACATTTGTTTTTTGCTGTTGATCCAAAAGAAGGCAAAAAAACCCAGTTTGAAGCACAAAGTTAAATTCTTGGGATTCAAAATCGACTCCACGACGTACCTACTGTGCATATCATTGTCAAAGATTGCCTCCATATGCAAGCCTGGAATGGGAAGGCCATCTTTGGTCTCTCACCAGCACTGGCGTACATACCGCGGTCGCAGGGGTCGCAGCTACGACCGGGCCCGGCCCACCAGAGGGCCTGGCCGCCCTGCGACCTGGTATGTACGCCTTTGCCAGCCTCTTCTCCTGGGGGCCCAGGAGCTGGCCACCTCAGGGCCCAACAAGGCTGGCCCTGCTGTCACAGGGGGGGGCTGGAGCACTCTCCCCTGAGCGTTCTCTGCCCAGCTCCCTCGCGCACCGCACTGATGCCGGAGCCAGAATATGACGTCATTCCGGCTCCGGCATAAGTAAGGCAGCTGAACAGGAGGATCAGTGCTCCCTCACCTCCTGCAGGACCGGCAGCCCCACTGGACCCCAGGGAATCCCCTCAGCACTCCCAAAGGTAGGGAGGCTGGGGAATTAAATTAAGAAAAAACATGTGTGTGTGTGTGTGTGTGTATGTGTGTTAGTGTTAGAGTATGTGTTAGTGTTAGTTTTTGTGTGTCAGTGTGTGTGTCTGCTAGTGATTGTCAGTGAGTGTGTTAGTTTTTGTGTGTGTGTCAGTGAGTGTGTTACTGTGTGTGTCTGTTACTGTGTTAGTTTGTGTTTGTCTGTTAGTGTGTTTGTCAGTGAGAGTGTATGTTTTGTAAGTGAGTGTGTATGTATGTATGTCTGTCACTGAGTGTGTCTCTGTCAGTAAATGTGTGTGTCTGTTAGCTAGTGTGTATGCGTCTGTTCGTGAGAGTGTGTGTGTGCTTAAAACCCCTTCAGAACTTACCTTTCTCCAGCATCGGACTCCCTTGGTGCTGGGGGTCCCTCCCCCCCGATCCGCCCCGATAGGCCTCTCAGCTCCGAATGCGCATGCGCTGCAAGAGCCACACGCGCATTCAAACTGCCCATAGGAAAGCATTACTCAATGCTTTCCTATGGACGTCCATCATCTTCTCACTGTGATTTTCACAGTGAGAATCGCGGAAGCACCTCTAGCGACTGTCAGTGAGACAGCCACTAGAGACTGGATTAATCCTCTGAAACTGCTATGTTTTCAGCAGCAGGGTTAAAACTAGAGGGACCTGGCACCCAAACCACTTCATTGAGCTGAAGTGATCTGGGTGTCTATAGTGGTCCTTTAAGTGTATGTGTACATGCATGCACTGGCGTACATACCGCGGTCTGTACCGACCCCTGCGACCAGGTGCCCGCCGCCATGTGTTGTGGCCACGGCCCACGCAGAGTAAGTGCGGGGGTGGGGCCACAAATCTATTTTTGCACCGGGGCCCCATGGGTCGTGTGTATGCCACTGTTCACCAGACTTTGTGGTAGAATCGGATGCCAGCCTATGGGGATTGGGGGCGCACTGCGCAGATGCCTCTACAGTGGGCCCATGGCTTCAAGAGCTTGGTCAAACACATGTTATCCTGGGTAATTTTGGAGGTGACCAAAGACATCTACAC
Organism: Pelobates cultripes; assembly: GCA_933207985.1. Lineage (NCBI taxonomy): Eukaryota > Metazoa > Chordata > Amphibia > Anura > Pelobatidae > Pelobates > Pelobates cultripes. The sequence goes on along the minus strand of OW240914.1, from coordinate 497,234 downwards.
CTTTGGCCTGGCCAGGAACATCACGCTCAAAGTGGAATAGCTACCGGGGACATCGAACCTCACGGCAGACTGGTACTCCTGCCACTGGAGCTCTGTTATCGCACAAGAGTCCACTACAAATAGACCTGTTCGCTTCCGGGATGAATCACCAACTTCCCAGGTTTTACAGTTGGCTCCCGGATCCGGAATGCGAAGCAGTGGACGCATTCCTGCAGCAATGGCCACCCCAGGGGCCCTCACCCACTGAGACTCCCGATCTTCCCATCCCTACTAACCAACCCTCAAGGGGAATTACATCCACTCGTCCTACAGGGACAACTCTGTTTGGTGGCTTGGATGGTTTCAGAGGACTTTGCGGTTCCTGGTCGGTCCTCCAGCGGCACTTAGCAGTGATTCTATGGAACTGTTTTGGGCATGGGACCATAACTGCGCCTGGGCAAAACTATGACTTCCATAAAATTTCTGAACCCCTGATCTGATCTGGGTGATTTTTGGATATGTTGTTCACCCAGATCAGGGCTATCAGGGGATGTGTTTTGGGGTACTTTTTGGGGTTTCACAAAATTGTATGTTTTTCTGTGCTTGAGATAATTGGGTTAAATTAGTACAGTTCCTGATTCAATTATCTCCCAAGCACAGAGGAGGGATTCTATTGTTTATGTATGGGAGTGTCCCACTGAAAACCAATAAAACTGTTTTTATTGGTTTGTTAACTTGTGTCCCTGTGCCCAACAAGGTCCACTGGGTGTCTACCTATGTTGGGAAACTTGCATAAAAGGCCAGTGTGCCTCCATTAAAATTGAATTCCTGTTTTACCCTCAACATAGAGCCACGTCTCATGTGTGGGGGAAAAGGCTGTATCTACCCTGGGGATTGCTATATCACTATACTCCCCTGGGATTATAATCACTAGCTCTTTTAAGAGCTGTTCCTGCGATGCTCTCTGGAGTAGGAGAGGTTCACTCACTAGAAGCTGGATCCTGGTCTTGGGTCCAGGGTGGGTGGAGGATGGCAAGTTCCCTGCCAAGCTGTAATGGTGTCTGGTGGAGTGCCTGGAGTCCTCGGTGGGCACTAGGAGCATCCTTGTTGGAGGTACCCAACTGGGGTACAGGAAGCTCCGTTACACCATTTATCCCTGGCCAAAAGAAATTTTGGGTTATTCAGTGGGCCGTGCGATGTACTCCTAAATGTCCTGCTAGAGGGACATCGTGCCCAATTCTCAGCAGCTCAAACCGGTACTTCCTGGGGACTACCAGATGTTGCTTCTGGGAAGAGGCGGTGTTCCTTTTAGCATCCTCCATTAATCTACATAGTCTATCCCCCTCCCATTCAAACCGCTCTCCCTCTGTCACCTCTTCCTGAGTCTCAGCTTTGGCAGCATACTTGTGGAGGGTAGGTTCTTTCCGGTTTTCCCTCCCAAACTCCTCTGGGGTGTCCCAGTCTAAGGGTGTCTGGGCTAGGGATACAGTTGGGGTTTGTGTCCTTACCTGGGTCTCCGAGACAAGTGGGCCAGCTTCTGCAGTGCGGGCTTGGGAATGGGTGGTCATGGGATGAGCCTCAGAGGTTTCTCGAGGGACGTATGCGGAGGTCAAGGGGCCTAAATCATTCCCCAGCAGTACTTCAGCAGGTAATTCTTTCATGATCCCTACGTTCACTGACCGGATCCTGCTCCCCAATCCAAGTGAACCCGGGTGGTAGGCAACCAGGAAATAGCTCCTCCAGCCACTCCTCCAGCCACTGTTTGCCCAGAGTGCTCATTCTCTAGATTGTTCACTAGAACAATTTTGCGGTGCTGCTGACGGTTGTCCTGGGTGGCTGCTTGAATGGGGTTGGCCTTGTGGAGTACCCTCCAGTACTCGTCTGAATGATTCTCCACCTCTATGCAGTGGGCAGCAGGGGCTGGAGTACTCCATTAGAGTGGCCCAGGACTGTCATGGAGGTTCCAAGGGGCAGTTGTTGCGAAGTTGCCCGATCTGCTGACACCTATAGCACCGGGAACAGGTCTTCAATGGTACCGACTGAGGTCTAGGAGATCCCCGAAAGGTAGTAGGCTGTGGAGTTACAATAGGCCAGATTTACGGCCAAGGGGCTGTTCTCGCCAGGGTGGTCTCTTCTAGTAAGGTCAGAGGTCTCCTATCCCGAATCCACTTTCGAATGTCAGGAGACAAGGTATTACATTTTTTTTCTAACAGGAACAATTGTAGGATGTCCTCCCCGGATACAGCCTGGCAACCGGCTACCCAGTGAGATGCAGTTCTGTGAAGACGGCATGCCCACTCGGTGCAGGAGTCACTTCCCTGTTTCTTAGACTCTCAGAACCGCCGGCGATATGCATCCAGAGTAACGGCATATCTGGCGAGTAAGGCCTCTTTGACCGCAGGGTAATGCTGGATCTCTCCATCAGGGATAGCTTGAAACACCTCGGGTGCTCTCCCTTATAACTTCCCAGCCAGAATAGTGACTCATTCGTCATTAGGTACTCGGTGTAAGGCACATTGTCGCTCAAAGTCAGCAAGGTACCCATCAATTTCTCCTTCTGTCTCTTAAAAGCAGCAAAAGGTACCTTCTTTCGTTCTACCGGGGCCACCGGTACCTCTGCCATTGTAGTTCTTTGCTGGAGGATTTGGCCCATAGTATGCCAACCTTGCCCGAACAGAACATAGCAATTCATCTTCCTCGTTCGGAAACAACGGGTTTGTGCGCTGCTTCAACGTCCATCTCCAGCAGTTCGGCAATCAGCTCTCTTTTCTTTTGGTTGTTAGTGGAACGGCCACGGCTCTCCAGCAGATCCTATAGTGTAGATCTCTTAAGCTGCTCATACCAGTTCTCCATCCATTCCTTTCGTTGTCAGATCTTTTTGTAGCTTCCCTTTTGGGGAGAAAAGAAGCATCCCGCTGCTTGCCACCAACTGTAGCGGTCACCCTGATAGAGTGAGGAGCTTTCGCCACCAAGAGATGTCCTTTCTCCCCTGTTGTGAGAGGGAGGCTGTAGAACAGAGCAGGAACAACTCTTAGAAGAGCTAATGATTTTAATACTCCAAAGAGCAATCCCAAGAGCAGGGATTATCGCAGGTATAGCTTTTCCCTATAAGCACAAGACAAGGCTCTGTGTTAAGGGTAAATCAGGAACTGAATTTTAATGGAGGCACACTGGCATGTTATGTAAGTTTTCCAACAAGGGTGACACCCAGGTGGACCTTGTTGGGCACATGACACAAAGTATGCAAGCCAATAAAAACAATGTGATAAGGAATAACACTCCCACATACAGTACACAATCCCTCCCCTCTGCCTGTGATATAATTAACTCAGATAATGTATTAATTTAATTAACCCCAGGCAGAAAAAACACACATTTTTATAAAATAGCACAAAATACAACAAATATCCAAAAATCACCCACATCAGAACAGGGATCAGGAATTTTGACCGACCGCACACATGGTTTCATGCCCAAAACAGTTCCAGAGAATTAGGCTGTGCGGCCGGTCTATTTCCAACTATCGAAGTACTGTTCGAATTACCGAGCGAAATAGTGAATGAATATAGTCAATGTGTGTCCCTTGTTTGTGGGCTTCGACTCACCAAACGCCGTTCAACTACCGTTAAAATTGTCGTTGTTTCCTGGAAGGTAACTTTTCATCAGTGTTTGTGCCGCCGTGTGTCCGATTTGAGTTCCATGAACTCGACGACAAAACACCGCTGAACACTTCGACCGAATGAGATGGCCGCCACCACGTGTTCGAATGTCGAATGGCAGCCACTTTGACTACTTCAAAGTTCAGAGTCCAAATAGGCACAAATAGTACCTCAACATCAAAGGGGCCATAGTCACAGGGTATTCATAGGGAAAATTAGGATTACTGAACAAACAGACAAAATAAGGAATAAAATATAAAATCCAGGGACAGAGTGGGCTGTCACATTTGTGTTCAGTGAAGTCTCCTGAGTAAAACAGTACCCCCCATGTACAGGTTTTATGATGTCTTGGAAAGTTACAGGGTTAAATATAGTGCTAGCAAATTAAATTCTCTGGGCTTTCGGCCTGGGTTGTCAGGCAGGTCACCCAAATTGCAATCAATAAAATTACTTAATTATATAAATATATATAAATATATATAAATTCTACATATTTATATATTTGAAGTCTACGTGTATATTTATGAAGTTATGTAATTATGTATATGGACATATGTATATTTTGTATTATTTTTATTTATATATAGATATATATATAATTTTATTCTAAGTGTATTTTGATATAAATATATGTATATATTAATTTCAAAATACAGTTAGAATAAAATTACCTATCTATCTATCTATCTATCTATATATATATATATATATATATATATGTAAACAATGTACATTTACATAATTTAAAACTTTATTTTTTATTAATTATTATTTATTTTTATAATATTAATAATATATATACATATATATATATACACACACACACACACAATATATAGTTATTATATACATACACATTATATACACGTGTTATATACAGACGTGTGTAATTTTACTCTAAATGTATTTTTATATTACTATATGCATATTCAGATGTATATATTTTTTTTTTATTAACCTTTTTTATTGTAAAACTTTTCGTTAACTTTTTTCACCAGCAGGGGGACTGCCTGTCAGTTCAGGCAGTCCTCCTGCAGGCAGCACTGTGGACACCTATTGCGGCCATGTGATCGTATTGGCCGCGGATGTACAGGGTTCATCAGCGGTTGTTAAGGATAACTTTTTGTCTGACGTACCCTGTACGTCTGCACTCACTACGGGGTTAAAGGGACACTATATTAACCAAACAACTTTAGCTTAATGAAGCAGTTTTGGTGTATATATTATGTTCCTGCAGTCTCACTGCTGAATTATCTGCCATTTAGGAGTTAAAACACTTTTGTTTCGGTTTATACAGCCCTAGGCACAGCTCCTCTGGCTGTGAGGATGTTTTCACAATCAGTTAACTTGACTTTAAAGTTTTTATCTCCTGCTCTGTAAATTACATAGAGGAGGCTACTGCAGGGTTTAGCAAGCTATGGACAGAACAGGAGATAAGAAATCCTCAATTAAACAGACTCTGCAATAAACATTCACCTGTTTAGGAAGGCTGTGTAAGTTACATGCAGAGTGGTATAACCGGACAGTATAAACAAAGTGATTTAACTCATAAATGGCAGTGAATTAAGCAGTGAGACTGCGGGGGCATGATCTATACACCAAAATGGCTTCATTATTCTAAAGTTGTTTTAGTGATTATAGTGTCCCTTTAATATCTTCAGAAAAACTTAGCATTTTGTACTGGGGTACTGGGCGATCTTTTGGTATATGTTAGGAATCTCGGTCCCCATAATCCATTCTTTAACCGCCCATGACCAGCTGCAGGCCTTTCAGTCCCAAACAGGCAGTCCTCCTGAGTCCTGTCGCGCTGTTCAGGGTTGGTTCCCTGATGTCCCTGGATGCATCATTAGACAGGTTCACACAATGCGTCGGGCACTAGGACCATGAAGGGAACATCTGTGGTAAAACTGAAAACAGAATTAATTGGAAGAATTTCAGCTATATTGACCTACATTTTCAAATTACTGACAATTCACACTTTAGGGAATAACCCTGTTAAAATGTGTTACCTCTTAATTAACAAGCACAGGAGTGATATTACTATTATAACCGTTAATTTAATAATATAAAATATGCTGTTTTCTATTCATAAATGTGTTAGAGTGAGAATTTTGTTGTCCTGTATTCACCTATTTAATACTCTATCCCATTCTCTTGCCATACAATCCCGTATTTTCCTATTTAATAGACTATTTACATTCCCTACTCTTCCCATACTGTTATGGGCAAATGCGAATATTACAAGTTTTAGAGTGAAATGTTGTATTTCTTAAACTGTGTACTTTGTCTTTAAGGGATATTGCAAACTGTCAAGGTGTTAGAAATGGAACATTGTTTTTTATACAATGTTTCTGTAAGCAATAACCTCTTACCTACTTTCAGTGCAGAATATGTTTACGCCATTTTGTCTTAGCTTAATAGAATAACAAGTAATGTATAAACAACTTCAAGGCTATGCTACGTAATTCAAACTTACGCCATTTTGTCTTAGGTTAGTGGTATTCCCCAAGTCAAGGAATTTCCCATGGCGTGTGCACCCTTACGTTTTAGTTATGGCCTTGTATCTTTGCCAAGTTAAGGGAGGTCCCAAAATGAACATCTAAGGTATAAATATGTGTACTTATTAAATATTAGGACACAGAGGAGAGATTTTGGAGATAGAGACGCTGCTCCATTTTATAATGACAGAGAGGTTGACATGTTCAAAAGGGTATGTTATTCTATTTTAATGGTATCGCAAGCATATAGTTTAATCTTATAAACTCTGCTATAACTTATTGTAATGGATTTTATATGTCTATATCTATATTTTTATTTAATAAAATGTTTAAAAGACAAAACTTTATTGCTTCCAAGACAGTCCTTATTTTAAATTGTATTGAGCTATTTAATACACTATTCCATTCTCTTACCATACGATCCCGTATTCACCTGTTTAATACACTATTCCATTCTCTTACCATACTATCCCTGTAGTGGAGTAGTAGTATTATCCACGGTATCTCGGCTGGTAAATAGAGTGAAGCAGGTAAAAAGTAGGCAAAATGCAGGTAGCGTAGTTACAATCCCTTTCTCCCAAGAACTAGGTGACACATAGCTTGGAGGTCAACTGAGAGCTTTAATGAAACAATCATCAATTTATGTGATTTTACTGTACAGGGTTTCCAGCAGGGGTTTTAATCAGGTGGACTGTGTGGGAAACTGACCATGCAAGGTTGTTTCCCAGCAGCCCCTGCTGTACAGGCACCAAGATGACATCAGCAAGTACATATAATTAAATTACCAGTGGTTACAGAAATATGCAAGATTTTACATTTAAATCTATAATTCTCACAATTTCCCACTGATTTGGGTGAATGACCTATTAACCGAATGCAGGGATCGGCAGGTACAATATGATCCCTGCAGCATTAACCGAACGCCACTCGTAATATACATTTGCACGAACTGGGGTTTAGAAGAGAAAACTCACGAATACCTTTATTTCCCCACAAGAGCAAGGCTCCCGAACGCTATGAAAGTCCAGCGGTGTTTGGAAATCAAGTGGCCGATTTCAGTTCCAGGCAGTCGACGACCAAACACAGCTGAACTCTAACAAAGCAAAGATGGCTGCCGCCATGTGTTCGGTATATGAACGGCGGCCACACACAGAAAGCCCATTAACAGCTGGACACAATGTTGCAACCTCACTAATGAGCGGCACACGACCTACTGGGGTGGTCTCCCGTTCGGTCCTTAGTTCGTTTCACGAACAGGGTAGGGATCCACTGTTCGTGAAACTGGCAATGTAATGTTAACGGCATTCGTGTGCTGTAAGCACATGAATGCAGAAGAGAAACCATATACTTATATACAGTGGGGGATTTTCCTCACATATATACATAGCACTGGTAGATATATATGAAGATATATGGACAGATATATATGAAGACATTCTGTAAGTTTGCCACAATCCCATATTCACCTATTTAATACACTATTCCATTCTCTTACCATACTATTCCGTATTCACCTATTTAATACATTATTCCATTCTCTTACCAAACTATCCCATACTCACCTATTTAATACATTATTACATTCCCTTCTCTTACAGATGCGGATACAGTTCCTGATCCTCCCACTAGCTGTCAGTGGCCTCAGACACTCACATACTCAACTACAAGTCCCTCTGATGCTACTGACAACTCTTCTGGAAACCACATCAATACTAACAATAACTATGGTAGCAATGGCAATAACTATGATGGGCCAACCAAAGGGACAATGAACTGGTCAACCAATGGGCCAACAAACTGGTCTATCAACTGGACAACTTGGCAAATGAGTGAACCAAATAATGGACAATCAAATGGGAAAGTGAACTGGACAACAAATGGATTAATGAACGTATCAGTCGTTGAACCAACAAGTGAGCTTATTTATGGGGAATCGAATGGGCTGATGAACTATACAACAAATGGATCAATAAACCAACCAGTGAATGGGGGAAGTAATCGTCCAACAAATGGGCCCACAAGTAATTCAAATCTTTTCCAAGAGAGCTCACAGACCACAAACATTCAGGGAGCACGTCTATCTGTGACTCTCAACAACAAATCGAGCTCCAGGGCAACCTCTGAGCCAGTATCCTTTTCTAGTGCCCTCTTAATGTCCCTAGCAAGTGCCACATCTACATCAGCAGGTATAAATGTGTATACAAGTAGGGCTGCTCCTCTATCCTCTCTACTGCAAGAGTTTCCCTCAGTCAAAGCCTTTGTATTTTCAGGTTATATTGGATCCCCAGATAACACTGCCACAGGGTATAGAACAGAGAATCTGGGAACCAACACAATGGCACGTATGTTCAAATATCTTCACTATTTCTATTGCTTAATGCTCTCTCATTTAACACCGGTTTTCCTTGGCTCATACTCTCTCTCTGTTTTGTCTCCCAGTCTCCTCCTTGTACTTGGTGCTGAGATCCATGACTTGGACAGAATCCCAATCGTATTGTCGCCAACATTATACTGACCTGGCTGCGGTCACAAGCTCTAAAGAACATAGCACAATATCTTTCTTTCTATCCACACAAACCTCTGGAACAAGATATTGGTTTGGGCTAAGAAAAAGCCAATTTTGGGGCAACTGGTATTGGAGTGGAGGGCAGTCCTTTGGGGAGTACACTAACTGGGGACAAGGAGAACCACTGGAGCCACTATCCAAGATGTGTGGTCTGATCTCAAATCCAGCAGAAAATCTGAGTTGGAGCTCAGAGTGCTGTGTGATGAGATTGCCTTTTTTATGCTATAAAATGGATTGATTCAGCTTCATTTATGAAAATAAATTATAAGTCTATAAAGAGCTACAATAGTTATGAGAAAAAATAAAACGTTTGTTTTCATTTTTTTGTTAAATAAAAAGTTATTTGCTCATTTAAAGTTAAACTGATAGCATTCCTTTTACTAATTAATGCAAATAACAAACTGGCATCATTCCTATTAAGTAGAATATTTTATCTGAACGCAGGCTAAACATGGGATTCTCACCACAAAGTAAAAGCTATGAAATCACATAAATAGTTCTTAAGATACTAAGGTACAAACGTAAGGTATCGGACAACAGTATTAGACACAAAATAAATACCTAGTTAAAATATACAAAAAAAAAAAAAAAAATGAAGTGAAAAGGAATACATTAATCAATGTACTGAGAGAAAATGCTCATGTTTGGTAGACATTCTCCATCTGCTCCAGGACTGGGATATCACTAGCTATAGTAGACACTAAAATTGACATTGCTATTGAGTGTTTATTTTTATGATTTTTTTTCTGGGCATTTCACCTCACTTTGTTGTTTTACTTTGGTAGTTTAAGTAGTTTAATGAATTACTCCACTGGGATTATGATTTAACAGATTTCATTTTCCTTTTTCATCCTCTCCTCCTATGCCTGTCTAGTTTAATTTTAAAGGAGAGAGGCTCTATCTATATACTTTAATTTCTCTATATATACAAATATACGTTCTGCGCTTTTCGTAGGAAACGTTATTTTTTGCTGTCCTTTCTCCCCTCTTCCAATAGCATCTGTAAGTTCGAGACTTATGTTTCACAGTGTAGTAACTGGCCAATTCTAATAAAGCCTATAGATATACAGACTTATACTATTTTTATGGTATGTCAAGTTTAGTGTCTACTTATTTTCTCTATCCTACCTTAACTTGCAACTTAGATTTACATCTAGGAGAAGCCTTATAAGGGTAGGATTTATGTTCTACTATGGTTGCATCACTGTACAGATCAATTTGTTTTTTGGAATAAGATACTGTTTTTATTTTCCAGGAGGCATCCCCTCACAGTTTGTGAGAGGCGTGCATTTATTCTGTTTTCTTCTAATAACATAAATTATATTAAAATGCCAGCCTTAGGAGGGCCTGTCTTGAACGAAAAGCTGAGCAGTTGCATGTTCTAAGAGCTCCCTGCTCACCAGACCAACAACTGAGCCATTTTGACCTGCAAACCACAGAACTCAACATATATTGCAGCAATGTCGCAACACACAAGTAAACTGTAACGGACCGTTTTGCACACCAGAGGTTAAAAACCGTTACGGTGATATTCCCCTTTGCACAGACAGCTACTGCATTCACCAATCTCCCGAACTGGAACCATACGAATCCTCCAACTCCCAAACAGGAAACACACGAACAATGGAAACAGCCGAACAGGAAAAGCATACAATCAGCTTACACTCCTGGCAATCAGCATACAATCCAATTCCCCCAATAACGAGACGACACTTCGTTTTGAGGGTTAAGCAGGAACTGATTTACTGGGGCTAACTGCCCGGCTTTTATGCAGGTCTCTCACCTGGTGGACACTCCCCTAGGGGACCAGATGGGAGACTGGGACACAAAGGGTAAAAAGGACCAATCACAAGCTTACACATTTCCACAATCCCACAATGCATCACAATCCCTCCTCTCTGTCCTGGAGATAATTGGGAAGTAATCCAATTATCTCCAAGGACAGAGGCAAAACTCCATTAACCACATGGCAGACAAAGGACAATAAAAGACATAAAATTACATACTGTTACATTCATCACATAGAACATACACATTCTATCTATCCCCAGATAGCTTAGATCTGAGCGCACATTACTACCAGATGGCGCTCAGAGCACACACATACAGTTCAATCGCCATGGAGCCAAAGTCTTTCCCATAGTCTTTCATTATACGAATGGGCTCCATGGCTTAGCTATCTGGGGTAACACTGCTCACATAGGGAAAATAAAAGGTTTTTAATGCAGGGCCATAGTCCAGCGGCAAGAGGGGAGCAACCAGGCTTCTCCAATGCCCAGTGGCAAGGTTGGTTCCGCCACATTTCTCCCCTTTACCAATCAGACTAACAGGGTATCTGACCTCCTGTCGGTCAGTGCCCTGGTTAGTCCAGCAACCCACTGAGTGGGCAGAGACCAGCGGTACTCTGTCCTGGTGCCAGTGCTATAATGGGAGTAGCCTGCTTGGAGCCCCGCTGAGGAGAAGGGGTAGTAGGCTGCCCTCTCTGGATCTGGTGCTGCTGCTGTAGGGGGAGACCGACTGTCTCCACTTTGGGCAACCAGCCCTACTGCTGGGGGACAGGACCAACCGTCCCTACCCCCTGTGGTTTGGGCACAGAGACTACTGTCCCATCTGTACCGGTGTGGGGCTTATCATCTCCCCTTGGTGGGCTAGGCTGCCGCTGGGGGAGATGATAAGCTCCTCTCCCATACACACTTTCAGCCGCTGGGGAGTGGGGATAACAAGCTCCTCTCCCGGACACTCTTTCTGCTGGTGGAGAGGGGAAACGACTGTCTCCCCTTTCGATATATTGTCCCGCGGCTGGAGAGCGAGACCAACTGTCTCTGCTCCCGGCAGGACACACTGCCGCTGGGGAGGAAGGACGACACCTTTGTCTCCCTGGGACTCACTGGACTGCTGGGGAGAGGGACCCACTGTCTCCTCTCCTAAGGACACACATTGCCGCTGGGGAGGAAGGACGGCACCTTTGTCTCCCTGGGACTCACTGGACTGCTGGGGAGAGGGACCCATTGTCTTCTCTCCTAAGGACACACACTGCCGCTGGGGAGGAAGGACGACACCTTTGGCTCCCTGTAACACACACTGCCGCTGGGGAGGAAGGACGGCACCTTTGGCTCCCTGGGACTCACTTGACCGCTGGGGAGAGGGACCGACTGTCTAAGGACACACACTGCCACTGGGGAGGAAGGATGGCACCTTCAGCTCCCTGGGATACATACTGCCTCTGGGGATCCTCGCAGGACCAGTCTAGGAGGTCCGCTACCTCGAGTACCGCTGGTTGCTGTTGGGGAAGAGGACCGGTTGTCTCTTCCCAGGCCTCATTGATGAGTCGCAGGTAATCCCACTCCAGGTCACATTCCTTGGCGTCCAGATACTGTAGGTCTGTCTCGAGATCAACAGCGCTAGGGAGACCCAGCATGTCTTCTCGGTCGTAACACAGGTCCCAAAAACGAGAGTCGGTAGCTTTCCCAAAGTCCTCATCGTCAATATTATCCCAAAATAGGCGGGGGACAGCGTAATCTCCGCCCTCTGGGAACTCATACTCAGCCATTTCGGGGGGACACTGAGCTGCGTACCACTGTATCGCCTGGTATGCGTCGTTGAGCGCCAGTTTTGCATATACTAGAATCTCGAGTCTAGTCACCCACGCTTCTTCGGTCTGTTTTCTCAGGAGGGGCATCCGCTCTGCCATTCGAGCCAGGATTCGCTGCCTTTTGCTGCGGCGCTGATCCCCTTGCAAATACTGTACTTTCTCTAGGGCTTCATCCCACAACCCAGCTCTGGCAATCTCTGTACCTCAACATGTCCTCCTCTGACACTGCTCCAGACCTCAGGGATACGTAACAGTACAATCTATCTTGAAACTTCTCCTCCATTTTCTGAGTTCCTTTGTAGATAGGGGCACTGTACGGATACTAGCTTTACCCTCAGTTTGTAAATCCAGGGAATGGTGTTACCTTGTAGCTGTCCTTCTGGGCTGTGGGAATGATCCCGCCGCTTGCCAAAAATTGTAACGGACCGTTTTGCACACCAGAGGTTAAAAACTGTTTAGGCAATATTCCCCTTTTCAGATGCACAGACAGCTACTGCAATCACCAATCTCCCGAACTGCAAACACACAAATTCACCGACTCCCGAACTGGAACCATACGAATCCTCCAACTCCTGAACAGGAAACACACGCATACTGGAAAGAGCCGAACAGGAAAAGCATACAATCAGCTTACACTCCTGGCAATCAGCATACAATCCAATTCCCCCCAAGAACGAGACAACACTTCGTTTTGAGGGTCAAGCAGGAACTGATTTACTGGGGCTAACTGCCCGGCTTTTATGCAGGTTTCCCACCTGGTGGACACTCCCCTAGGGGACCAGATGGAAGACTGGGAAACATATTGGACATTGACCAATCACAAGTTTACAATCCCACAATGCATCACAATCCCTCCTCTCTGTCCTGGAGATAATTGGGAAGTAATCCAATTATCTCCAAGGACAGAGGCAAAACTCCATTAACCACATGGCAGTAAAAAGACAGTAAAAGACATAAAATTACATACTGTTACATTCATCACATAGAACATACACATTCTACCTATCCCCAGATAGCTTAGATCTGAGCGCACATTATTACCAGATGGAGCTCAGATCACATGCATCTAGTTCAATCTCCATGGAGCCAAAGTCTTTCCCATAGTCTTTCGGAATACGAATGGGCTCCATGGCTTAGCTATCTGGGGTAACACTGCTGACATAGGGAAAATAAAAGGTTTTTAATGCAGGGCCATAGTCCAGCGGCAAGAGGTGGGCAACCAGGCTCCTCCAGTGGTTAGTGGCGAGGTTGGTTCCGCTACATAAACGACATGCTGATAAGCCTGAAAAAGCTCATTTCTTTGCCACTCTAGCAAAGTCACAAAAGCTGTCCCAAGATGGCGGAGAGGAGGCCTTGACCAGGCCCAACTCTCCGATGCCTGACCTGCTGATCCCCCGGAGCGTTATGCATTAAATGCTCAACGAAATGTCAGCTAAGATGTTCGTTAAATTCACTCAAATCATCCATACTCAAGCTGCAGAAAGGCCTCAAGAAATTGGGTGCATGGACATCACACCTCGATGACAAAATGGCCGACTACACAGAGGCACAAAATGACCTGGCAGGGAAAGTGGAGGGACTGATGTCCCAAGTGGAGGTATATGAAGTTAAACACGGGCCGACATTGAGGACAGGACACAGAGAAACAATCTCCAAGTGCAAGGAATATCTGAAACTGTGCTACCAGACGACCACTGTCCGTCAACAATTTTTTCTGCCTCCTCCCACCCAATCTACCAAACAAAATCCCCTTGCAGCACCACATCCCCAGGGCCGCACCGTCTGCATTCCTGGGTCCCAGCACCCCAAGGGACGCATACAGGAATACAGGAAGTGATGCTTAAAAGTGCACAGAAACAAAAAGGATCTGCCCTGAAAAATACATAAACATCCATATCGAGGACATCTCCACATCAACACTGAAACGGAGAAGGGCTTTCCAGTGGGTCACCACGCTGCTACGAGAACTTCACCTGGCATATATCAATGGCTCTACCCAGTGCAGTTGCGTGTGCACAGGGATGGCAAGCTCACAACTATTTCAAGTCTGAACGAATACTCTGGAACTGGAGCCTACAACCGAACTCATGATCCAGAACCTCTCCTGACACTTCGAGGCTATTGCCTGCATAAAAGAAATCAAAGAGACATTAAGACTCTGGTCACAAGTACCTGGGGCTCACACTCTATGCAATTTGTTATACAATATGTCATGTTCCCCAGGAGCAGGTCAGAGAGGAGACCATTGCCAGGGTTATGGGTTGAAACTTTGTCTTTTTAGAAATAACAGTTTACTTGAAAGTAAGAATTAACCCCTTGAGCACTGAGCCAAATGTACACGTTGTGAACGAAACAAAATGTAAACAAAACCTGGCATTTGCGCTACATGTCTGTCCAACCGTAATACACCTCTTTCATAGTAAATGCACCCACCCTTATTATATATCATTTTATTCAGGGGAAACAGGGCTTTCATTTAATATCAAATATTTAGCTATGAAACATAATTTAATATGAAAAAATGGGAGAAAATACGATTTTTTTAGTTCTACATGACATTTTAACGGTCAGTGTCATAATACTGTTTGCTTTTACTGCAATAAAATACACATATTTGTATTCAGTAAAGTCTCACGTGTAAGACAGTACCCCCTATGTACAGGTTTTATGGCGTTTTGGGAAGTTACAGGGTCAAATATAGTACGTTTCATTTGAAATTGAAATTCGCCAGATTGGTTACGTTGCCTTTGGGACTTTATAGTAGTCCAGGAATTAAATTTACACCCATAATGGCATACCATTTGCAATAGTAGACAACCCAAGGTATTGCAAATGGGGTATGTCCAGTCTTTTTTAGTAGCCATTTGGTCACAAACACTGGACAAAGTTAGCATTAGTATTTGTTTGTGTGTGAAAAATGCAAAAAACACCAATTTTGGCCAGTGTTTGTGACTAAGTGGCTACTAAAAAAGACTGGACATACCCTGTTTGCAATACCTTGGGTTGTCTACTATTGCAAATGGTATGCCATCATAGGGGTAATTTTCATTCTTGGGCTACCATAGGGTCTCAAAGGCACCGTAACCAATCTGGCGAATTTTAATGTGAAAAAAATGAAACGCAAGCCTTATATTTGACGCTGTAACTTTTGAAAACACCATAAAACCTGTACATGAGGGGTACTGTTGTACTCGGGAGACTTCGCTGAACACAAATATTTGTGTTTCAAAACAGTAAAAAGTATCGCAGCAATAATATCGTCCGTGTAAGTGCTATTTGTGCATGAAAAATGCAAAAAAAATCACTTTTACTGGTGATATCATTGTTGTAATACATTTTACTGTTTTGAAACACTAATATTTGTGTTCAGCGAAGTCTCCCGAGTAGAACAGTACCCCCCATGTACAGGTTTTATGGTGTCTTGGAAAGTTATAGGGTTAAATATAGTGCTAGCAAATTAAATTCCTTTTACTTTCGGCATGGGTTGTCAGGCAGGTCCCGCTAATTGTAATTAATTAAGATACCTAATTATGTAAAAATATTACATAAATATATATGTAGAATTATTATATGTGTATATATACATATGTGAATATATATGTATATATATATATATATATATAATTTTTTACAAATATTTTTATTTATATATAGGTATATATATAGTGATATATACGTATATATTTATGTATATAGATATATATATATATTATTTCGTTCTACGTGTATTTTGATATAAATGTATATATATTAATATCACAATACAGTTAGAACGAAATAACACACATCTATATATTTTTTAATAATTTTTTAAATCATTTTTTTAATTTTATTTTTTAACGTATTTACATATTTAATTTTTTTATATTATATATAAATATATATAACAATAATTCTATATATATATATATTTAATCAGTATCAGTCTACGTGTAATTTGATATTAATATATATATATATAAAATTATATATATATTAATAATAAAATACACCTAGACAGTGTACGTGTGTGTATATATATACTTAGATCATATATATATATAATATATATATATATGATCTAAGTATATATATATATTTTTTTTTACACTTTATTAATTTATTTTATTTTATTTTTCCAGCCAGCAGGGGGACCACCTGTAATTACAGGCAGCCCCCCTGCTGGCAATACAGCAGGCAGCTATCCCGGCCATGTGATTGTGAGGTCCTCGCAAGGACCTTACTCTCACATGGCTGGGGGGGACCGGAGGAGGAGGATTTGCCGCGGAGGGGCTCCCTGGGAGTCCCCCCCACCGTGATCACCGGTGGGTAAGTAAGGAAAGACCAGCGGCGCCAGGCGGCGTTTAGAGCCGCCTAAAATAGGGTGTAATAGTACCGGTCTTAAGGGGTTAAGGCAATCTGCCACAAAAAGGGTACTTTGAGAGTAAACCAGGATAAAGGCAATATGCCACAAATGGGATATCTTAAAAGTAAATGAATTAAAGTATTTTATATACAAGTAGGTTTGACGTTATTTCCAAGTAGATTAATAGTTTGTGGAATGTCACACTGCAACCAGGTTCAGGATGATACAGGGTTGAAAGGGTTAAAGCTGGTAAGTACTTTCAGTATAATGTGATACAGGTTGCTTACAGGATCATGCAGAGTTGCAGCGGTTGAGACAGGTAAGTAGATTCCGGTATAATGTAATACAGGTTGCTTACAGGATCATGCAGAGTTTCAGTAGTTGAAACAGGTAAGTAGATTCCAGTATAATGTAATACAGGTTGCTTACAGGATCATGCAGAGTTTCAGTAGTTGAAACAGGTAAGTAGATTCCAGTATAATGTAATACAGGTTGCTTACAGGATCATGCAGAGTTTCAGTAGTTGAAACAGGTAAGTAGATTCCAGTATAATGTAATACAGGTTGCTTACAGGATCATGCAGTGTTGCAGCGGTTGAGACAGGTAAGTAGATTCCAGTATAATGTAATACAGGTTGCATACAGGATCTTGCAGTGTTGCAGCAGTTGAGACAGGTAAGTAGATTCCAGTATAATGTAATACAGGTTGTGTTACAAACTGCCATTTGTAACTGTTATTTTATTTGACAAATTGCCCTGCTTCCCTGTGCTATCGAGAAGCCTAATTGCCAGCCTTCTGCCCCATGACTATGGACCTAGTGTGTATGGCGATTTGACTGTATTTGTGGGATCTGAGCGCTGTTTGGATATATTGAGCGCTCAGATCCAAGCCATCTGGCGATAGGTTGAATGTGGGGGTTCTGTTCAGTATGATAGGAGTTATGCATTTTTGTGTCTTTTTGTGTCTTTTGCTAACATGTGGTTAATGGAGTCTGCCTCTATCCCTGGATAATTGGATTACTTTCCCCATTGTCTCCTGGATAGAGGGCTCTGTAAAACCGGTTTGGGCCAGAAAACCATGCTGCCAGCCAGGCCCCAAAAGATACTTTTGCTAACTTGTGAACCCCTTGTCTGATTTGTGCCTTTTTTAATATGTTGCTCCCCTTGATGGATTGATTCCAAATATGTAATTTTATGAAAATTGGATGTATGGTTCTAAAGTTACAGGGTATGGATAAAAACTGTATTTTTACTGCCTGTGTTTAATTATGTTAACCCATTGTGCAACATAATTAGATCACAGGCAGAGGGGAGGAGTTTTGTGTGTAATTGCTGGGAGTGTTTCTGTAATGTACATTTATTATTGGTTGTTTTATACCTCCCTGTGGGCGGTCCTGTATTTGCAAGACTGTAATAAAAACCAGGCTGGGTGTGCCAGCACCTCAGATCTTCTTGAGCCTCTAACTTGCAGCCTTGACTCATGTTTGTAGGGGACAGCTATAATCACTACAGGGATTGCTATGCTCTTCATACTACCTTAGCTACTGAGCTCTTGTAAGAGCTCTTGTTCCTGATCCTGCTTCGCTCTGCAGAAGGAAGAGGTTCACCTACTGGAACCGGGAGCCTGGTCGTGGGTCCAGGGCACAGAGCAGACGGCGAGATACCAGCCCAGCAGCGGTGGTTCGTGGAGTCTGCAGTACTTCTGGTGGCTACGCAGTAGTTATGGTGTCTACGGTGCTGATGGTCCTTTGGTGAGCGCTAGGAGCATCCTTTTCTACGGTCCAACTTCCAGCCAGCCTGGAGGCAACCGTAACAGGTTGCTTACAGGATCATGCAGAGTTTCAGTAGTTGAAACAGGTAAGTAGATTCCAGTATAATGTAATACAGGTTGCTTACAGGATCATGCAGTGTTGCAGCAGTTGAGACAGGTAAGTAGATTCCAGTATAATGTAATACAGGTTGCTTACAGGATCATGCAGAGTTGCAGTAGTTGAGACAGGTAAGTAGATTCCAGTATAATGTAATACAGGTTGCTTAGAGGATCATGCAGTGTTGAAGCAGTTGAGACAGGTAAGTAGATTCCAGTATAATGTGATACAGGTTGCTTACAGGATCATGCAGTGTTGCAGCGGTTGAGACAGGTAAGTAGATTCCAGTATAATGTAATACAGGTTGCTTACAGGATCATGCAGAGTTGCAGCGGTTGAGACAGGTAAGTAGATTCCAGTATAATGTAAGACATGTAAGTAGATTCCTGCATAATGTAATACAGGTTGCTTACAGGATCATGCAGTGTTGCAGCAGTATAGACAGGTAAGTAGATTCCAGTATAATGTAATACAGGTTGCTTACAGGATCATGCAGTGTTGCAGCAGTATAGACAGGTAAGTAGATTCCAGTATAATGTAATACAGGTTGCTTTCAGGATCATGCAGTGTTGCAGCAGTATAGACAGGTAAGTAGATTCCAGTATAATGTAATACAGGTTGCTTACAGGATCATGCAGAGTTGCAGCGGTTGAGACAGGTAAGTAGATTCCGGTATAATGTAATACAGGTTGCTTACAGGATCATGCAGAGTTGCAGCGATTGAGACAGGTAAGTAGATTACAGTATAATGTAATACAGGTTGCTTACAGGATCATGCAGAGTTGCAGCAGTGGAGACAGGTAAGTAGATTCCAGTATAATGTAATACAGGTTGCTTACAGGATCATGCAGTGTTGCAGCAGTATAGACAGGTAAGTAGATTCCAGTATAATGTAATACAGGTTGCTTACAGGATCATGCAGAGTTGCAGCGGTTGAGACAGGTAAGTAGATTCCAGTATAATGTGATACAGGTTGCTTACAGGATCATGCAGTGTTGCAGCAGTCGAGACAGGTAAGTAGATTCCAGTATAATGTAATACAGGTTGCTTACAGGATCATGCAGAGTTGCAGCAGTTGAGACAGGTAAGTAGATTCCGGTATAATGTAATACAGGTTGCTTACAGGATCATGCAGAGTTGCAGCGGTTGAGACAGGTAAGTAGATTCCAGTATAATGTAATACAGGTTGCTTACAGGATTATACAGAGTTGCAGCAGTCGAGACAGGTAAGTAGATTCCAGTATAACGTAATACAGGTTGCTTACAGGATGATGCAGTGTTGCAGCAGTTGAGACAGGTAAGTAGATTCCAGTATAATGTAATACAGGTTGCTTACAGGTTCATGCAGTGTTGCAGCAGTTGAGACAGGTAAGTAGATTCCAGTATAACGTAATACAGGTTGCTTACAGGTTCATGCAGTGTTGCAGCAGTTGAGACAGGTAAGTAGATTCCATTATAACGTAATACAGGTTGCTTACAG
>OW240914.1:366176-476410 GCA_933207985.1 Pelobates cultripes | reverse complement strand
AGTAGTGATGTCGCGAACCTGAAATTTTCGGTTCGCGAACGGCGAACGCGAACTTCCGCAAATGTTCGCGAACCGGCGAACCGGGCTAACCGCCATAGACTTCAATGGGCAGGCGAATTTTAAAACACACAGGGACTCTTTCTGGCCACAATAGTGATGGAAAAGTTGTTTCAAGGGGACTAACACCTGGACTGTGGCATGCCGGAGGGGGATCCATGGCAAAACTCCCATGGAAAATTACACAGTTGATGCAGAGTCTGCTCTTAATCTATAAAGGGCATAAATCACCTAACATTCCTAAATCACAATGGATATGGATTGACACCTGACATATGACATATTGACACTTTGACATATGGATTGACACCTGTCCTCAGAGCCCCTGATACACACTGACACAGAGCAGAATAGAGACTGTTCCTCCTACATAGGGTCACTTGGCAGATATGGACTGACACCTGTCCTCAGAGACCATGATACACACTGACACAGAGCAGAATAGAGACTGTTCTCCTGCATAGGGTCACTTGGCAGATATGGATTGACACCTGTCCTCAGAGATCATGATACACACCGACACAGAGCAGAATAGAGACTGTTCTCCCTACATAGGGTCACTTGGCAGATATGGATTGACACCTGTCCTCAGAGACCATGATACACACTGACACAGAGCAGAATAGAGACTGTTCCCCTACATAGGGTCACTTGGCAGATATGGATTGACACCTGTCCTCAGAGACCATGATACACACCGACACAGAGCAGAATAGAGACTGTTCCTCCTACATAGGGTCACTTGGCAGATATGGATTGACACCTGTCCTCAGAGACCATGATACACACTGACACAAAGCAGAATAGAGACTGTTCCTCCTACATAGGGTCACTTGGCAGATATGGAATGACACCTGTCCTCAGAGACCATGATACACACTGACACAGAGCAGAATAGAGACTGTTCCCCCTACATAGGGTCACTTGGCAGATATGGATTGACACCTGTCCTAGGGATCCCTGATACACACTGACACAGAGCAGAATAGAGACTGTTCCCCCTACATAGGGTCACTTGGCAGATATGGATTGACAGAACAAGGGGTAGAGTCAGCGCTAATCCAAAAGGCAGCAGTCCCAAACAGGGAATCCCTCTAATGTCCCTGAAAATCGGATAATGACAAGAAAAGTGGGGGGATGGGTCTGCGCCAATGTGCACAATAAATAGTAAGTAATATTAAGTCCAGTGGGGTCTATATTGTCGCATCCAAGGATCTACTTCAGCAATATCCAGGAGATGTTGATGGTGTGAAGAGTAATCCAAATATATGAAAAATAGAAGAGGTCTTACTTACAATTGGCAGAGCTTAATCCAGCTCTGGTGTGAATGGCTTACAGCGGTATTATCCCCGCTTCCAGGATATGCAGCAAGTGTCCTCTTCTTTGTAGTGGCAGGTAACCAAGTTGGAAAGATAAAAATAGAGACAGTAATGGTGCAGTATGTTCCACACGTATGGTAAAAATTATAAAATATAGTAGATACACTCACATTCGGTAGAGCTTTGACTAGCTCTAGTTCATTTGGCGTACAGCGGTATTATCCCGGCTTGTGGGATATAAGATGAGTGATCTTGACTTGAACCTCAGGAACTCGGAGAGAAGATAAAACAGCGATAGTGCTCTCAATAAAATTATGGTAAATAAATAAAATAATAAAATATACTCACAATGTATAGGGCAGACTAACTGCTCTATGTAACAGCGTGGGTGGTATAATCCCCACCTAGGATTCTTTGGAGAATGGTATGCAGGAAATAAAATAGAAAATAGAAAATAAAAAAATGTTATTTAAAATACTATATAAAAGGCCAGGTAATAAAAAACAAAAGATGATGGTTTAAGCATAAAAATAACCAAAATCTTTTTATTGACAGTATATAAAACAGTAAAAATATCCAAACGCGTTATGCCAATATGAGGCTTTATCAATGGATAATAAAAGATATGGATTGACACCTGTTCTAAGGATCCCTGATACACACTGACACAGAGCAGAATAGGGACTGTTCCTCCTACATAGGGTCACTTGGCAGATATGGATTGACACCTGTCCTCAGAGACCATGATACACACTGACACAGAGCAGAATAGAGACTGTTCCCCCTACATAGGGTCACTTGGCAGATATGGATTGACACCTGTCCTCAGGACCCTGATACACACTGACACAGAGCAGAATAGGGACTGTTCTCCTACATGAGGGTCACTTGGCGAGATATGGATTGACACCTGTCCTCAGGACCATGATACACACTGACCTGGAACAGAATAGAGACTATTCCCCCCTACTTAGGGTCACTTGGCAGATATGGATTGACACCTGTCCTCAAAGCCCCTGATACACACTGACACAGAGCAGAATGGAGACTGTTCCCCCTACATAGGGTCACTTGGCAGATATGGATTGACACCTGTCCTCAAAGCCCCTGATACACACTAACACAGAGCAGAATAGAGACTGTTCCCCCTACATAGGGTCACTTGGCAGATATGGATTGACACTGTCCACAAGCTGCAGGCTTCCTGGCAGGGCCCATACAAGGTGGTAGAGCAGGTTTGTGAAACCACCTTTGTGATCGGTGAGGTCACAGGCACGGGAGGCAAGCGCATGCTCCATGTGAACATGCTCAAGCCATACCACGAGCGCACAGAAGAGGTAACCGCGATCTGTGCACCTGCCACTGAAGATTATGATAATTTGCCACTCCCAGATCTCCTAGACCTAGAGGGCCAGAGCGGAGACCTGGGAGAAGTACAGTTAGGAGAACGGTTAGACCCCCAGGAGCGAACCCAGGTCCAAAGACTAATCCAGGACAAGGGGGCCACGTTTTCCAACCTACCTGGGTACAGTCCGTTAACCACTCACAAAGTTGAAACCCTAGACCAGACCCCCCTTCGCCAAACCGCCTATCGCATACCCGAAGCAGTTAAAGAAAATATTCAGAAAGAAATTGAGGAAATGATGCAGTTAGGGGTGATAGAACAATCTGACAGCCCCTGGGCCTCCCCGGTAGTACTAGTACCGAAACGGGACGGCACGACCCATTTCTGTGTAGACTACCGGAGGCTAAACAATAAAACAACCTCAGACACCTCGTCTATGCCCCGGATAGACAAGCTCCTAGACAAAATGGCCAGAGGCCAGTACCTCACCACAATAGATCTGTGCAAGGGGTACTGGCAAATTCCATTAGCCAAGGACGCCATCCACAAGTCGGCATTTGTCACCTCGTTTGGCCTGTATCAGTTTAAGGTCATGCCATTCGGGATGAAGAATGCCCCGCTAACTTTCAGAGGATGGTAGATCGGCTACTGGATGGGTTTCAGGAGTATGCCTGCGCCTACTTGGATGATATAGCCATTTTTAGCTGCTCCTGGCCCGAACACCTGACCCACATAGGAGCCGTACTAGACCGGATTAGGGAGGCCGGACTGACCCTAAAGCCCAGTAAGTGCCATATAGGAACGCGTAAAAACCTCCCCAAGATAGTAGTATGGGCCCCAGAGTGTGAACAGGCCTTCCAACAGCTCAAGACGGCGCTCATTAAATCATCTGTACTTTCTGCTCCTGATCCAACTAAACGCTTTCTCGTCCATACAGACGCTTCTATGTTTGGATTGGGAGCAGTACTGAGCCAAGTTGGAGCAGATGGCGGCGAGCAACCCAGGGCTTATCTAAGCCGGAAACTTTTGCCCAGGGAAGTAGATACACTGCCATTGAAAAGGAGTGCCTGGCGGTGGTGTGGGCCCTCAAAAAAAATAATAGAGTTTACCTCAAACAAAACCAAAATCACTTTTAAAATCAAAGAATTCATTACATGTAACACCAAGAATGTTATCTACCTATTGGAATGCCCATGTGGCCTCCAATATGTTGGGATGACCACAAGATGTCTAAAAGTCCGATTAGGTGAGCATTGTAGGAATATAAAAAATGGCTATCTAAATCACTCTCTATCCAAGCACTTTTTAATTCACAACAAAGATCCTAAAATGTTAAAATATATGGGAATAAAAAAATGCTCCCTACCCTGGAGAGGAGGAGATATAAAAAACATCTTGGGTAAAACTGAGATGGAATGGGTTTATAAGTTACAAACCCTTACACCAAGTGGACTTAACGCAGACTTTGATTTGCATAATTTTTTATGATATTTTTACCTTTAATTTTTTACTGCATTTTTAACTTTTTATCTCATTCTTTTCCTGCTTCATCAGTTTAACCTAATGTAACCATCTTGTCATATTATTGTACTATGCCTTTAAGATTATGGTTTTATTTATATTAAGTTCTTCTATTGTCATTTGCCCTTATTATTAATTTTGCTTTATTTTATCCAATGCCTGACTTTTATCTCAACTTTTATACAAAAAGTGTGGGGCTCCTTAATAATATCTAAAAATATCTTTTCCCCTTTTAAATCTGTGTTGCATATGGGCAAAAGTGATTTAAACTATGTATTTTCCCACAGGAGAGCCCAGTGACCGGCAGGACTCTATTTCCCATAGAGCACTGCGTTTCCAGCCGGCCACTGGGCACTCCGTGCAAACCAGGAAGTGTTTCCGTCTATTTGCCGATTTGCGCATGCGCGCAATGTTCCGATCACGTGATCGGAACAAAGTATAATTTAATCTCTTCAAAAGCCTCGTTTTAAATAAATTTTTACACAGTTAACCTAATTAGACAGCAACAAATGCACCTATATGGTTTTTACACTATTTTGAGTTGTTTTAGCAGATCGAGATTAATAGTCATGAAACTCTTTCTAAATCGTGTTTAAAGCTTTATTTTTAATACAATTTAATTTTTTAATCCTTCTAATACTTATATGAATATACCCACAAAGTCATAATGTCATTTTGAAATGTACAGAAAGTTTTGTTTTAATACTTGTTTGTGATTGGTGCACAAAAGATTTTGGCGCCAAATTCAACCTCTGTAAACCTTATATATTCAGTTCCTTGCCAGGTGTACTGTTCTTTTACCATTTTGAGAAAACCCCAAAGGTGAAACGCGTAAATGGTTTTAATAAGTGTATTTTAATCAATAAAAGTTATTTTTGGTTACCTTTTAAAACTAGGACCAATTGCATACTTATTTTTATTGTATTTTATACACTTTCTTTCTACCCCTGGCATTTTATATATATTATTTTTTCATATATATTTTTTGTATTTAACACTATAGTTTTATCCACTTTTTTTATTATTTTACATTATTTTTATTATTCAATTTTTTACTTGGAAGCATATTCCGTCCAAAGAAATCCTTAGGTGGGGATAATTCCACCAGCGCTGTGGCAATAGAGCAGTATCCATCTGCTCCATTCTTGTAAGTATTATTCATTTATAGATATCACTTTGTTGTTCAAACTGAGAGCACTATTTTGCTGTCTCATATATACTCCGTGGACACCTACCACCCGATACTGGAAAGGCGGACCTATCTTCCAAGCATCAAGAAAACAACGTATATGCGAAGTAGATCCTAGCCGACACCACAGGAATCCCAAGCCGGACAGACGGACCATCTAAGTATATCCGTTAGTGGGGATCAAACCACTAAGTGCCTCTTCTCCCAGAGCTGGCAATAAGCTCCACCAAATGTGAGTGATACATATTTCCTTTGATTATATACCACATCAGGACCAACAATATTTCACCATAGGCAGCTTTCTTTCTTGTTTTTTATCTTCACATATATGGACTACCTACCACACGGACGGAGCCATACTTGAGGATTGATATCGTGGTACTACATATCAGTGAGACTGTTTTTATTCTATATTTTTAAGAAAATCCGGATGAACTTTATTTGATTTTATTACCGCTGTTTATTTTACATATACGCGATCTTATATATTTCAACATATCTGTTTTACCCAAGCGCAGCCCTTGACCCCCTCCTTTTTTGCATTTCCTACATAAGGGTTCCGTGAGGGATCTCCCTTTTTGGGTTGCTGCTCAATTGAACTAGCGCAGACTCTTCCTCTGTTTTGTTTCCTCAAAAAGCTGCAACCTTACTTGTATGGACAACCGTTTACCTTACTCACAGATCACAACAAATTTGGGGCACTGCGCGTGCAATCTAATGTGCCACCAGATAGGAGTGGTGTGTTAAGTAGTACTATTCTTATAAGTTTAATCCCTGTTACGTCCCCTATCCGTTGATGTGGAGCAAGACGCAGCAGCAGAAGAGGACTCAGCCGAGGAGGTTATGGAAGAGGATGGAGTAGAAGGAGTAGAGGAGGTGGCAGCAGGCCTGCCTGCAAGTCATGGCGGTGTCACCAACTCCTCTGCAGAGCCACGCATTCCATGCTTGGCAGCCGTCAGCAGGTTTGCCCAATGCGCAGTGTAGGTGATATACCTGCCCTGACCATGCTTTGCAGACCAGGTATCAGTGGTCAGATGGACCCTTGCCCCAACACTGTGTGCCAGACATGCCATTATTTCCTTTTGCACAATCGAGTACAGGTTGGGGATTGCCTTTTGTGAAAATAAATTTCGTCCGGGTACCAGTGAGTGAGTGGTGGCACTGGGCACAGTATCCACTGTGAGCCTGACACACCCGCTGGCAGACAACTAACTGCTATTCAATCTATAACAGTGAAAAAGTTTTTTGGTTTTAAATGCACGCTATTGTGACACCAGTGAGTGAGTGGTGGCACTGGGCAAGTGGGCACAGTATACGCTGCGAGCCTGACACACAGACGCTTGCAGACAACTAACTGCTATTCAATCTATAACAGTGAAAAAGTTTTTTGTTTTTAAATGCAAGCTATTGTGACACCAGTGAGTGAGTGGTGGCACTGGGCACAGTATCCACTGTGAGCCTGACACACCCGCTTTGAGACAACTAACTGCTATTCAATCTATAACAGTGAAAAAAGATTTTTGTTTTTAAATGCACGCTATTGTGACACCAGATATGAGTGGCACTGTGAACTGGCAGAGTACACGCTGTAGGGCTGACACACCAGCTTTGAGACAACTAACTGCTATTCAATCTATGACAGTGAAAAAAGTTTGGTTTTAAATGCACGCTATTGTGACACCAGATATGAGTGGCAAAGTACACTGGCAGAGGTCTGCAGAGCACACGCTGAAGGCCTGACACCCGCTTTAAGGACACTGACTGCTATTAGCTTACACTGAAAAACTTTTTTTCTTTGTAAAAGCACGCTACAGAGACACCAGATATGAGTGGCAAAGTACACGGGCAAAGGTCTGCAGAGCACACGCTGAAGGAGGCCTGACACCCGCTTTAAGGACACTGACTGCTATTAGCTTACACTGAAAAACTTTTTTTCTTTGTAAAAGCACGCTATAGAGACACCAGATATGAGTGGCAAAGTAGACGGGCAGAGGTCTGCAGAGCACACGCTGAAGGAGGCCTGACACCCAGACGCTTGCAGACAACTAACTGCTATTCAATCTATTACAGTGAAAAAAAAATTTTTTCTTTTTAAATGTTAAGCTTAAGCTATTGTGACACCAGATATGATACCAGATACTGGGCAAATGGGCACAGTATCCACTGTGAGCCTGACACACCTGCTTTAAGGACACTGACTGCTATTCAATCTATAACAGTGAAAAAAGTTTTTTGTTTTTAAATGCAAGCTATTGTGACACCAGATATGAGTGGTGGCACTGACTGGGCAAATGGGCACAGTATCCACTGTGAGCCTGACACAGAAGCTGGCAGGCAACTAACTGCTATTCAATCTATTACAGTGAAAAAATTTTTTTTCTTTTTAAATGTCAAGCATAAGTTACTGTGACACCAGAAATGAGTGGTGGCACTGACTGGGCAAATGGGCACAGTATCCACTGTGAGCCTGACACAGAAGCTGGCAGGCAGGCAACTGCAATTACATTACACAAAAAAAAAAAAAAAGCAGGCTGATGTTCTAGCCCTAAAAAGGGCTTTTTGGGGTGCTGTCCTTACAGCAGAGATCAGATGAGTCCTTCAGGACTGTAGTGGACTCTGTATACCCTATCCATTGCTGGTTCTTGAAGTCCAGATTTTCTTATTTCAGGAAAGTTGTCCGGCTCCAAGCATGACAAATCAACAAAGAGGGTTCCACGGGAGAGAAAGCGGCGATTCATACTCTCTGTGACCATTTCCAATATGACATTGTGAACATTTATCTTGTATGCTGAAATAGCATCACAAACAACTACATCTTCAATAGACTCGTCTGCCATCCGTTTTCGTTTTCTTGTTCTTTTTTTAGGTAGAGTGGTCTGTACTTCAAGGTGGATCATTTCTTGTTCTCGAAACTTATTTGCCCACTTAACAAAATTATCAGCAGAAATCTGTATACAATCAAAGCCTCTCACAACTGTTTTAAGTTGTTAATATGTTCCCTGTACCATGTGAACAGCTTTAGATATGTCCATTTGGCTTGTCTGCAGATATTTAGACAAAGGTGTGGTCAATTCAAATATTCGCAAAAAACTTTGAGCTGTTAGAATGCTTTCATATTTGAGCAGGGATTCTGCATAAGCTTTCGCTCTAACACGCACCTCAGGTTTTGATGAGACACTTTCTTCAATTTTGCTCAAAGTGTAAATTAAACTGAGAAACAAAGCAGAATCAGGATTTGAAAATTCCCCCAAAACTTTTCTTAATGCAGCATCTTTTGACCACCAGCGAGTTTCTCCAATTACTGAAATTCTCCGATGGTGAGGGTCTTGACTAACTTCCTCCCAGGTATTCATACGCTGGTAAGAATCACGAATAAACACTGCAATGTCATTCAACAAACTAAATAGTGATGCACTTGCAACCACTACTTTCGTAGTATCTGCAAGTACCAAATTCAGTATGTGTGCATTGAACCAGATGTGAACTTGCTCTGGTGATTCAGTTGACAGCCATGAAGAGAAACCATTATATTGACCTTGCATATTTGCTGCTCCATCCGTCGAACTGCCAATGCATTTAGTGATTTCAAGTTTGCATGATTTTAAGACTTCCATTACCAATTTAAATAGATTTTTTCCCGTCGAAGATTCACATTCTACAATTGCAAGTAGCTTCTCCTTGATGCACTCCTTCACATAACGAACAATTATCGAGCATTGATCTTTGGAGGTGATATCTTGAGTCGTAGCAACTTGAATCGAAAACATGCCAGCTTCCCTTACTTCATTGGATATATTTTCCTGGATGATCAGTCAGATACTTTCTAATACTTTGTTAACAGTTGTTTTAGATTGCAGGGTTACCAAAGATCCTCTTCCTTTACCTCCGGAGAGCTGCAATATTTTACTATTTTCAATACATTTGTTCACGTGATCTTTTAGACAAATGTCATATTTACTAAGAAGAAGAATGAGCTCTAAAAAATTTCCATGGTCTTTCGTTATGTCCTCTAAGTTGAATGCAGCCTCATTTTTATCTCCCCTATAACTCGGCCCTTGCTTTCCTATCACTTTTACAACGACTGCTACCCTATGCAGTACTTGCCGCCTGTTTCTGACTTGCTCGCGCCTTACAGACATTTGTTTAAACAAAAGTAGATCGTCGACACCAACACTACTGGATTTCAGAAAAAAAGCTTCAGCACACACATTATGCATTGCACTCTTCTCATGCTCTTCAACAATTCTTTGATGAACATGGCGCTTATCGGTCATTCCTTCTATGAAAGAATTTGTTTCATGTGACTTTAAAAAAGCCAGACAAACAGAGCAAAACATCGCTTTCTTTATTTTACAGTACGAGAGCCATTTACGGATTGTTCCATCTTTTCGCTTTACAGATTTTTTTAACACTGGATCGGGAATTTCCTGCTGTGGATGGTATTTAAAAAAGACAGCAAGTTGATTTCTATTTGGACGAGTAAAATAATTGAATGATGGATCTAACACTTCAATTTGGCACTCTGAAATATCTGCAATCACTTGTTCCGTTGGGGATTCAGGGTGCCCCAGTTCTCCTTGTTCTTCAGTGGATAATCCTGCTGTTTCCTCAACATATTCATCTTCTACTATTTGTTCAGTGTTTGCTGCCTCGGTACTAGTTCCTGCTATGGAATCAATGGTACTCTGTGCATGAGGACTGAACATATCCATAATCTTAGCGCATTTCTGAGCATCGAGTTCCAAACACTTTTTAAATTTCTCTCAGATTTTTTCTGCACCTCCCTTTCGTTTTTTTGAAGACATTGTTTTGTTTTTTTTATTCTCCAAACATTGTTTTACGGCTGATTTGTTTGAATTTACCTATCTTATGATTTGTTTAAAGGGATACTATAGTGCTAGGAATACAAAGTGGTTAAAAAACTATCCCGATTCCAGCACCTATCTCCCTCGGTGCTCCACCTCCTACGAGGCGGAAGATCTAATGTGCATGCGAGCACATTAGGCCGTCCCAACAGGATAGCATTAATTCAATGCTTTCCTATGGGGATTTCACTGAAGCTGGATTTCCTAATGCAGAGTATGAGGACATCCAGTGTCAGTTAGGTGACCAAAGGAAGCGCCTCCAGTGGCTGTCTGCCGACTTAGTGCTGCAATGTAAACGTTGCAGGAACTCTGCACCCTGACAACTTCAATAAACTGAAGTGGTCTGGATGCCTATTTACTCATAGTATATTTGTTTAGATGGGGCCTGTAGCTCCTGCTGGAAAGTCCACTTGGTAGTTATGAAACTATAAACTTTTATTATCCAGATACATAATTTGCAACTATAGGGTTTACTCTTATATTCTGTCTAGTTATAAATTCATAGCTCTATTTTAGATACTGCACCACTAAACACCAGGAAACCTAAATAGGTGTTTTAAAGTAAAGTGAGAATTTATGTCTTTAAAACAACTTTAAAACAACCTTAAAAAATTACACAAAACTTTTGGTCTAGATTTTTTAAATTCACTTTAAATTTCCAACAATTCCCACCTTACTTACTCGGATTCTGTTTTCACAGTATGATAGCCACTAAAAGGCATGTGTAACACCGTAATGTAAACATTGCTGTATGTACAAAAAGAGAAGGTTTGGGGTTTTTTTTCCCATCATTTTTTTTACACAGTGATCAGCAATACATCAGATACACATTGACATGCGCATGGTTTTACCTTGCAGAACTAAGACAACAGGGTCAATGCATCCAGGTCATCTCAATGAGGTCTGAGTGCCATGCCCTTGTATTTTTCAACCTGCATCTGAAAACATTGCATTTTTGCAGGAATGGCAATATTTTCATTACAGGGTTAACACGCTCCTTGTGGCTGTCTTTCTCACAGCTACAGCTACAGCTGCAGCTATAAACTATTTAAACTTCGTTATAGCTCAAATGACTCTCCTAGAGGGTATTTGATTGCCGCAGTGCTGTATTTTTCCACCAAAGCGTACTACCCTCCCAACACATCTCTATGGAAGCATTGGATTGGCTGAGATAATTAAGAATGATGATTTCAGCCAGGAAAACCAACGCCATGGGATGTAAAGCAAGTAATACTTAACGTTTTAACCCTGGCAGGGGGAAGACACCTACATAGGTAAGGGAGACACTATAGCATTAAGAATCAACAAATCAATAAAAAAATATATAAATATACACTTGAAGGCTATTTAAAATCACCTATCTCAGCAAACAAATACGGGGATTCGGTTGTCATGTCATACAAAATTGAAGATTATATTAGCTTTAGTGTACTAATAATCTTAATTTTAGTAATGACAGGAGGCGAATATTTGCATATCTTTCTTTACTGAAAACTCCAGCAGCATAGAAACATAACAACCAATCAGAAAAAAGTTATGATGCCCATAAAAGGCCCTGTCTATGACATCACTTCCTCTTTCTTTGAAGCGAAACAATAAATAACAACAAGAGGCATAATCGTATTACGTCAACAGTTCAACAACATATTAGAATATCCAACTCCATTAGTTCCGCGATGCAGAGGTATGGAAGGTGAATCTTTGTCACGATGAGAAGACGTTCACGCTGCAAGAAAAAGAAAAAGGTGAAAGGTATCTGGCGTGATAACTTGTCCGCATACAATAAGCATAAGCATCTGATATGCCAACGAACATTAGAATGTGAAACATATCAATATATATTTATTCTAACGCAATGATATTTAAGAATCTATAAACACAACATAATGCAAGGTTCATGTCTAATATTCAGCCAATACAAGACCCACAAGATACAGGTCTAAGTAGCAAACATACAAACCATACGTACTTACCTTCCTGAACATAACGGACATATTCTGTTCAACACGAGAAACATGGGAGGGATCCTATAGGGTGGGAAATATTCGCCTCCTGTCATTACTAAAATTAAGATTATTAGTACACTAAAGCTAATATAATCTTCAATTTTACCACATGACAGGAGGCCAGTGTTGCGGTAGACACCGGTCCATGAGGGTTCACGTAAGAAGTCAGAAGGTGATCCGTCGAATGAGTTCGAAGGGGGTAGAGATATTGGTGTACCCCATTAGCGTTCTGACCACACATAGTGTGGCGTCTGACACAAAGCATGGGTATGACCCTGAAGACGAATCAGACTTAGTTCGTCTCGACATGGTAAAGGTAACCCCGTCTGGTGTGAGAGAGAAACCATCCATATCGCAAGCCCTAACGTCCGCCACCGTCTAAATGAGGCGAGGCATAATAAGAGGGCTAGTTTGGCTGAAAGTTGCTTCAGTGACAAACAAGGATTGTC
The DNA here is from genome assembly GCA_933207985.1 of Pelobates cultripes. NCBI lineage: Eukaryota > Metazoa > Chordata > Amphibia > Anura > Pelobatidae > Pelobates > Pelobates cultripes. The sequence continues at coordinate 463,659 of OW240914.1, read as the reverse complement.
AGGCCATTCCCTAAGGAATCTCAGCACCACATCCACCTGCCAGAGGCGTGAATATTTGGGTGCAGGGATCTCGACAATTCGGCACCCCGCAGTAGTCGACAAACCAGTGTATCTTGACCTACTGGTCTGCCCTGTACCGGAACGTGCGCCGCCGATATGGCGGATCTGATCACGTTGAGGGATCGATATGACCGACCCAACGAGACCAGGTGTGACAGATAGTTGAGGATCAGTGGGACAGGTGCGGTAAAGGGATCGGAATCCCTTTCCACACACCAATCACTCCAGGCCGACCAGGCAGAAATATAGCCTTTCCTGGTGCCGGGAGCCTATGAGTCCCATAGGAGGTCTTAGTTGATGCAATAGGTCGTGAACTGACCAGGAGCCCCTGAAACCGTCCAGGCAACTAGTGCCAGTTGTCCTTCCATGACAAGGGAGTGGGCTTCCCCTCGAGGTCCCGTCAGAAGTAGAGGGAAGGTAGGGAGTAGTAGAGGGTCTTCGCAAGACATCTCCAGGCGATCCGGGAAATCACGGTTGGCCCTGCCCGAGGGGTGTCATGAGCAGGAGCAATATCTTGTGGGTGTATGTGTGTATCGAAGCACCCTTGCTATTGTGGAGAACGGCTGGGTCGCGTTTGCAGGGGTTCATCCATCGCCCCGTATCCGAAGGAAGAGTCAAAGACCGTTTTGCCAATCCAAGTTTGTATGTGAAGTAATCACCATCGAAATTCCATCCTTACTTCCGCTGACAGTGGGATCCAGTGGTCGTATGAGTGACCGGTGCGTACGTATCTCACCATCAGTCGTAGTGGGCAAGGGAATAACGCTTGTATGGAGGAGGAGAGGAGGAGAGGAATCCCACAATCCGACAGCTATCCTTATAGAGGCGCTCTTTGCCATAGACGGACGTGGAACGTAGTTCTCCAAGCCGATGTCGAAACCGAGGAACTGGCCCGATTCAGATGGAGAAGCGATCTTTGTCTGTGTACAACAAAAAACCCATGGAGTCCCGAAAGTGAACGACAAATTTGTCTGCAAACGTAGCCTGGATTCGTAAAGAATCAGCAAGTCTTCCAGGTATACGAGGCATCGCACGCCCAAATTTACGGATGTGTGCCCTCACTGGTTACAGTAGGTTCGCGAGCACCACGGAGTCGTAAACTGCCGTGTTTGTCCTCACCATTGGAATCGGAGGAAAACTTCGGCAGTCCAGGGCAACGGGTACTGACAAGCGTGCGTCCTTGAGGTCCAGATGTGTAAACCAGTCGTTATCGCCTAGGAGGTCTTGTAGAAGACGAATTTCCTCCATCTTGCAGCATTTGTATACCATGTAGGAGTTCCATTGATGTAGTCTCCTGGCTTCTTCTTGACCAGGAAAAATTTTCTGGGGAAGCCTTCCCCTCCGGTGCATGTTGAATTGCGCCCCTCCTGAAGAGGGTGCAGATTTTCTTATCCACGAGGCGTTCCTGTTCCACCAGCGTGCGTAATGGAGGTGAAGGGGCGACCTGCACGGCTGTGATAAAACTCTATGACATAGCCTTGTACTGTCTGGAGAACCCAGGTGACTTTGGTAGTCGTCTCCCAATTCTGTAAAACAGAGACAGGTTGCCGGTCATAATATTGGAAACAGTTAGTTATGTAGGTTGACACACTAGTAGATGAAGCGGATGGGTTCCTTTGTGTAGTAGATGGGAGAAATATGAGGACTGTGTATACGATCTGGAACCTGTCGCCCAGAAGCGGCTGGTGGCTCGGTTCAGCTACCGACCAGTCCTCCCAGAAACACCTTTCCCCGTAGGGTTGTGGAAGACTTGTTTTAGCGAGGTCTGGGTTTAATTTAGTGTGGTGAATAAATTCACGTGTTTCTTGAGTACTGCAATGAACACTACGTCGAATAGTAGGCCTTGTGCTTTTGGGCCGAATTCTTGTCGTTCCTAAGTCCAATAGTGTGTTGTCGATGCGGCCAGTACAGATTTGCGTCTGTCGGCGCATAGTGCGTCATTTACGTTGCCCAGGAGGCATATCGAGCATTGAGACCATTCTTTGGAGGTGGTAGGGTTGAGTTGTGTACCCTGGGGTAACTCGGTCTTGAGGCGTGCGCATCCTTCCATCCCCGAGGATTGCGCAGCCAATAGTGTTCGTCCAGGAACGTTCTGTCTTCGGCTACTCTGGTTTAGTGCCGCTACAGTTATCTCTGCTTCAGCCGCTGTCACAGAGTAAGGTTTCCCTAACGTACTTCGAGGAAGTGTGGGGAAGGTCTTGCCGTTACATTTCCTCAGACGGTGAGCTGTCTTCGTGTCACTCATCTACCATGTCCAAAGTGCGTGGTGGGTAATAGTCTTCTTTGTCGGAAGATTGTGGCGGACGGGGTTTGGATTCCCGGTGCTCCGCCTATTTGGTCTGTTCGATGGGCGTCTTGCCCTTGACCTTAGTGGCAGGGGGGCTGGAGCCCTTCCCTTGCCGTTTTGACTTGAAGGCTTGTGGGCCTGAGGTCTCCATCAAGCGGTGTGGGGTAGAGTTCATAACAGAACCTTCTCCACTGAGGCCGTTACTGTGGCGTTTATCATTGCCTAGAAATCTTGGGAACGTTGAGAGTGTCCACCATGACTCGTTCCCGTCCTGTTGGGAGATAGTGTGAGGGTCAGCACGTAGGGGTGTTAGACTCCTGGTAGAACTGGGGATCACCCAGGTAAAACAGTTTGAATTGCCTGCTTTAGTATGTCTGAGAGTATGAATACTCTTGCCAAGTGTAGAGGGGTCACCTCTATTAGTTTAATCTGGCTACTGTGAGCCGTGGTGCAGGCGCGACTGACTGGTAGTGGTGTCGGTCTGGCTAGCCGGGTTCACCACAAATGTACGCCAGAGCTGTATGCACGGTTTTTAACTATACAGGCTTATTATATAGGCGCATGGGGCCTGTCTCCATAAGGTCTGCAGCCGCAGGACCCATGTCTATTAGGCTGGGTTCATCCCAGGTGGTGTGCCATGGTAACCCAGAGGACACCCATATTATAATTATTGGCACCTTACAAGCATTGCATGCATATTTGGGGGTCATCCCAGGTGGTGTGCCATGAAAAATTACCCAGAGGACACCCACATTCAATATGTACACTAGGCACAGGAAATATACATATATGTATCCCTGTGAAGGGTACACCGCAATACACTCAGTTTTCTTAGTGATCCTGCCGTCAAATCGCATCCGGCATGGTATTGTTGCTTTAATGTAAAACTGACAGGCAGTGTTTAACCCCTTAAGGATACATGACGTGTGACATGTCATGATTCCCTTTTATTCCAAAAGTTTGGTCCTTAAGGGGTTAAACATCCATATATGTCTGTAGTAATCAGTGGTAAAGTTGAGGCGTAGGCCTCCGTGCATATGATCGGGGTTCACCCCGGGTGGTGTGCCATGGTAACCCAGAGGACACCCACATCAAAGGTAATGGTCTGTCAGTGACCTTGCATGCATATCTGGGGGGTCACCCCAGGTGGTGTGCCATGAAAAAATACCCAGAGGACACCCACATAAATTTGCACCGTCAGGTACAGTAATATAATATGACCCTCTGTAGGGTACAATAATATAATATAATATGCCCTTTGTAGGGTACAGTAACACAATATGCCCTTCGTAGGGTACAGTGATATAGTTGATCTTGTTATAGGTACAGTATATGTTTTGTATAACGACTGTGATATTGTATGGCTTCACAATAATACATAGATTGTGTGCCTGCTCAACATATAATCATCCAGTGTAAGGCACCATGAGAGATATATCCATGAGAATAAAAAATAATAATTGTATCAATAAATGAATGTGCCCAGAGAGGGGGACCCCTGAAGGGGTTAATCCAGATGCAGGGCGCGGTGATCGGGTGATTCCTGTAGGGTATAGTAATATAGTATGACCCTGTGCAGGGTATAGTAATATGGTATGACCCTGTGTAGGGTATAGACCCTGTGTAAGGTACAAAGACATAATCTCCTTTAATGCCTGCATGTAAGTATTTGTTTGGTAGGCACTGTGGCAAAATACATCGAAAGAATACATAAAAAAAAAAACCTGAAATCCAGCTTGCAGTCTCCCATTGTTCACTTGGGAGAGCATACACTTGTGGAGCCCGGCGGTCGGGTGAGTTCCCGATCCGCCGAGCGAGCAGGGAAGGCGGCCGTCGGGTATCTCGCGAGCCGCGAGATCCAAGATGGCCGCCGCCCACATGTGAAGGTGCGCCGCGGATCGCGGTCGTGCGGTGCAAAACAAAGGGGATAAATGCAACACAAACGCTGACCCCAGCCTCCCTCCACCCGTCCCCATACAGTCCCCTGTGTAAGTGAAAGGGCCGGTCCGCGAGGCGAGCGCGACACGGGTAGTCGTTGCGCCCGCGGATACCAAGCAGTAAGGTGGAAATAAAAAGGGGGAAAAAACAGAGGGATACAGTGAAGGGACAGGAATAAGGGGGGCCAAGATAGCAGGTGTTAGCAATAAATAGAGTAATATATAGTGGAATGACAATCAAAAACAGTGTAAATTAAGAATCTACCAGAGAGGTAAAATACTCTGACCTGATGCATGGCTGGAGCAGCAAAGAAAGAGGGAGTGATGTCATAGACAGGGCCTTTTATGGGCATCATAACTTTTTTCTGATTGGTTGTTATGTTTCTATGCTGCTGGAGTTTTCAGTAAAGAAAGATATGCAAATTTGAAGCCTCCTGTCATGGGGTAAAATTAAGTCCTGCACTCAAACTCCCACTACTTTTGGGCAGCATCAATAACTATATACATCAGCCCCAATACATACAATAAAAAACAAAAAAGAATATCCTAAATAACCTCCAGTTATTTAAATGTGCATAGGATATTTAGGATAGCGCGCAAGTAACTTGTTTCTTTGGTGTTTATTGTATCTTGGCTATATTGTGTTGAGCCCACCCACCACTACATCAGGTTAGCCCAATATCAGTGGGTCCTACACTTGAGATAAACATGCTAGCGGCAAATGTATGCTTTTTGTGTGTTCACCTCCAAAGCGGCACCTACAGTGGAGGGGCAGGTGCTCAACCCCAAATAAATCTGGCCTGGATTATTCTAAATATGCAGAAAAAAGGGCAATGCATGTTTTGGTTTTAGCACTGCTGCTAAGAAATGTATGGCCCCCAATTCCCTTTTGTTTCTATCACTCTCTCTCTCTCTCTCTCTCCCTTTTTTTAAACTGCCTTGTTAAGCCACACAGTGAAGATGGCAACATGTAAAATCACAAACGTTGCACTTCTTTCTGCTTATTTCCTGGTTGGGCACAGTGCTGTGTAAGACAGGTCAGGTCACGTGACAGCCTCCCTCTGTATATATTCTTTGCATATAATAAGATCGAAAAATTTAAATACAGATGTGTAATAATAGAGTGAAAGCTGCTAAACACATGAAAGGTGATTCCTAAAAGGACCTTTAAAAACAAGCATTATAAAGTGTCAGCACTTCAAAAAGTCTTACCCTTAATGTCTATAAAAAATGTGAGAATGCGACAGTATATTCATTTACTGTATAGTCTTTATCCACCTCCGCAGTGGTGAATATGCCTTAACCAAATTTAATAACTATATTTCTCGTATTGTTATCAGAAATAAATGGTGTTGAGAATCCACAGCTTGGTATTGCAGTAATGCCTTTACAAAAATTACTTAAAGCGGGATAAAATCAAACACAGTTTATTTGACAAATGGTTAGAAGAAGAATCTTTGTGAAAAATAAAGTGGTATAAAATATAATGATAACCAGTACATGCAGTTAAAGGACCACTCTAGGCACCCAGACCACTTCAGCTTAATGAAGTGGTCTGGATGCCAGGTCCCTCTAGGAATAACCCCTTTTTTTTTATAAACATAGCAGAGAAACTGCTATGTTTATAAATGGGTTAATCCAGCCTCTAAAGCCTCTAGTGGCTGTCTCATTGACAGCCGCTAGAGGCGTTTGCGTGCTTCTCACTGTGAAAATCACAGTGAGAAGATGCCAGCGTCAATAGGAAAGCATTGTAAATGCTTTCCTATGAGACCGGCTGAATGCGCGCGCAGCTCCTGCCGCGCGTGAGCAATCAGCCGAAGGGGCGGAGAGGAGGAGGGCGGGAGGGGGTCCCTGAGGGTGGGGGCACCCTCAGGGCACTATAGTGCCAGGAAAACGAGTATGTTTCCCTGGCACTATAGTGGTCCTTTAAGCAGTGTGTGGGTGAAAAAGTGTTACCCTTCTGTTGGTGCAGCTGAAACAGTGTAAACATCTTGAGAAAGCTCGCCAAGTACAGGAGAAACGCATTGATGAGTTGAGGATCAAGCTTCCATTCATCTTTATTTCTCTGGAACCCGCAGTAATTTTTAGCGGTTTGAAGCAACAGCATCCCTCCTGTTCCACCATGACTATTGAGGCTTGAAGAAAGGTTTTTACACTGTTTCAGCTGCTCCAATGGAAGGGTAACACTTTTTTCACCCACTTACTGCTTAACTGCATGTACTGGACTTACTAGTGGTTATCATATTTTATACCACTTCTTTTATTTTTCAAAAAGATTCTTCTTAAAACCATTCATCAAATAAACTATATTTCCTTTGCAGCTGAGTTGCTGGTGGCAAATTTAACAGACCAGTGTGGCTGGTGGATTAAGGCAGATCACTGGCAAGCAGTTGGTTGGTCCACTGCTCACGTCTGGGCATATAGTCCTTTGGGCCTGAGCTGTGGCCCTCTTGGGTCTTTATTGTGGCCTCCTGGGACATGGGCTGTGGCCTCCTGAGACCTTTATTGTGGCCCCTGAGCCTGTGCCTCTTGGACCTTGATGTGGCCCCCTTGGACCTCTCACGTGTGCCCCCCCTTAGGCCTCTCTTGTGTGGCCCCCCTTGGGCTTCTCATGTGTGGCCCCCCTTAGGCCTCTCATATGTGGCTCCCCCTTGGGCATCTCATGTGTGGCCCCCTTGGACATTTGAAGTGGCCCCTTTGATGTGTGCCCCCCCCTTAGGCCTCTCATGTGTGGCCTGCCTTGGGCATCTCATGTGTGGCCCCCTTGGACCTTTGAAGTGGCCCCTTTGGGCCTTTGATGTGTGCCCCCCCCCCTTAGGCCTCTCATGTGTGGCCCCCCTTGGGCATCTCATGTGTGGCCCCACTTGGACCTTTGAAGTGGCCCCTTTGGTGTGTGCCCCCCCCTTAGGCCTCTCATGTGTGGCTCCCCCTTTGGGCATCTCATGTGTGGCCCCTTTGGACATTTGAAGTGGCCCCTTTGGACCTCTGAAGTGGCCCCTTTGATGTGTGCCCCCCCCTTAGGCCTCTCATGTGTGGCCCCCCCCTTCGGCATCTCATGTGTGGCCCCCTTGGACCTTTGAAGTGGCCCCTTTGAAGTGTGCCCCCCCCTTAGGCCTCTCATGTGTGGCCCCCATTGGGCATCTACTGTGTGGCCCCCTTGGACCTTTGAAGTGGCCCCTTTGGTGTGTGCCCCCCCCCTTAGGCCTCATGTGTGGCTCCCCCTTGGGCATCTCATGTGTGGCCCCCTTGGACACTTGAAGGGGCCCCTTTGGACCTTTGAAGAGGCCCCTTTGATGTGTGGGCCCCCTTAGGCCTCTCATGTGTGGCCCGCCTTGGGCATCTCATGTGTGGCCCCCTTGGACATTTGAAGTGGCCCCTTTGATGTGTGCCCCCCCTTAGGCCTCTCATTTGTGGCCCCCTTGGACCTTTGAAGTGTGGCCCCCTGTTAGGCCTCTCATGTGTGGCCCCCCTTGGACCTTTGAAGTGGCCCATTTGAAGTGTGCCCCCCCCCTTGGGCATCTCATCTGTGGCCCCCTTGGACCTTTGTGGGACTTTTAAGTGGCCCCCTCCTCTCCCCTTCCCTTCCCTTGGGCCCCAGTGGGACTTTGCTGCCCCAGCCCCCCACCTTTTAATTGCAGAAGAGATTGTCCGGCTGAGGTGTTGGCTCTCCCTCCCTCTTCTCTCCGTCCTCCTGAGGCTGCCTGCTTCCCTGTCTGCCTCATCAAACAGAGAGCCGCAAGATCACGCAGCCTCTTGCGCGACATCGCCGCTCAGCCCACCCAGTAAGCGGAACATGATGTGGTAAACAATGCCGGCCCCCCAGGACTACGAATAGCGAGATGGCCGTCTTTCAAATGTGAAAGACGGGCAAAACTCTCTTTTTAATTGCACATAATTAAAGTGTTGGTCCGGATGGCGCGGCCCACCGGGCAAATGCCTGGTGTGCCCGATGGCCAGTCCGGGCCTGCCACACACATACAGTTCAATTGCCATGGAGCCAAAGTCTTTCCCATAGTCTTTCATTATACGAATGGGCTCCTTGGCATAGCTATCTGGGGTATCACTGCTCAAACAGGGCAAGCACCGAATGACCCGGCTTTCGTGTCTTTGCAGGGGAAAATCAAGCGTTTCAACATGGGGCCATAGTCTAAAGGCAGCAGGTGGGCAACCAGGCTCCTGGTCAATATAGCTTGGTTGCTACTTCTAAGTGCTGTTTCTAAGTGTGTAGTTGGAGATAAACTGGAGGTAATCTGAGGTATTCAGGAGGATAAATACAAAGTTAAGATTTGTTTGATTTAAATTATTTTCCTCATTGGAATGGCAGACTTAGTTCAGTGTAATAGTTGCTATGCATTTGTTTCATGATCCACTTTTTGGAGGTTTGGTTGTTGTCTAATCTGTAGACAGTTCTCTATCTTGCGGCAGGAGATTGTATTATTGAATTCTGAGATTTGCAAATTATCTGGTGAACAAACTCAGACTGGAACTGCTGCAAAGCCACTGCCGCAGAGACATACTAGGAATGGCAGATGGATTACTGTAGGATCTGGTAGACTTAGAGTTGTGGATAAAAGGCATTTTGCACAGTCTGTTGCTCTTCATAATTCATTTTCTGCACTTTCAGAGTGTAATGGTGTTGTGGAGAGAGGCACTGAGGCTAGTGGTGTTGTGGAGAGAGGCACTGAGGCTAGTGGCATTGTGGAGACCGGCTTGGAGACTATGGTGAGGCCTAATAGAAAGCAGTTGTTGTTGGGGGATTCCATCATAAGAGGTGTGGAGATGGACAATGGTGGTCTTGTGAGGTGTCTTCCCAGAGCTACTGCTCACAGAGACAGGAGACGTATCTGTAATATTGTTAAGCAAGCAAAGAAGGAAGGGGAATTGGATGTACTTGTCCATCTAGGGACAAATGACTTTGTTTGCAATGAGGTTTCAGGGGTTAAGGAAGTTTTTAGTGTTTTTGCCAATGATATACGGCAGGTTGCTTCCACACTGTCATTCTCTGAAGTTCTGCCTGTGCATAACACTCAGAACGACAGGCGGATGCGTATTAGGGACTTTAATTTGTGGCTTGGTGAATGGTGTCGGGAGCAAGGATTTGGCTTTATTTCTCATAGTAGCTCTGTTTGGAATGAAGATAAGCTGTACAAAAAAGATGGTTTGCATCTTTCTCAAAAGGGAACAAATGTTCTCAGTGAGCAGTTCCGAGTTTTTGCTAGGATGTATTTAAACTAGGAGGGGGAGGGGGGGGGACAAAAGGGTGATAAAACATCAATCCAATTGTCCCCCAAAACAAGGACAGAAGGTGCCTGTAGCAAGTGTGTTAAAAAATGATAAGCTTAGAGTCAAATGCTCGCAGTTTAGGGAATAAGATCCATGAACTTGTGGCAATAATGGCAACTGATAGTGCAGATTTAGTCGCTGTTACTGAGACATGGTATAATGAGAAAAATGACTGGGGCATAGCAATACCAGGGCACTCTTTATATAGGAAAGATAGGGAAGGCAAGAAAGGGGGAGGGGTGGCCTTGTATGTGAAGAATAGCATAAAATCTAGCCTAATATAAGTTAGTGAGGCAAACATAGAGTCCGTTTGGGCTACGTTAGAATTTGGTAATCACACAGTAACTCGTGTAGGTGTGATTTATAGGCCCCCAGGACAAATTGAAGAGTTAGATAATCTACTAGTTGAGGAAATTGCTAAAATGACAATGAAGGGGGAAGTTATAATCATGGGTGACTTTAATCTTCCTGATGTAAATTGGAAAACAAAATTAGCTACTTGTGCCAGGAGCACACATATTCTAAACTCCCTACTGGGGTTGTCTCTAAAACCAGTTGTTGAGGAGCCAACTTGTAAAGAGGCCATACTAGATTTAGTGTTAACAAATGGAGATTTGGTATCAGATATTACTGTAGGTGAAAGTTTAGGATCCAGTGATCATCAGTCAGTGTGGTTTAATATAAGAACAGTGACTGAGTCACACCACACAAAAACAAAAGTTTTAGACTTTAGAAAAACAGACTTTTCTAAAATTAGAATATGGGTAGAGGAGTCATTATCAGACTGGAGCAATTTAAATGGAGTCCAAGAGAAATGGGATTATTTAAAAGTTGCACTATTGAAGGCAACAGAAAATTGCATTAGGCTTGTCAGTAAAAGCAAAAAATTCAAGAAACCACTGTGGTACTCCGCAGATGTGGCCAAAATAGTTAAAAACAAAAAGTTAGCATTTAGGAATTATAAAAAAACCCAGAGTGAGGAAGACAAAATGATCTATAAGATTAGGCAGAAAGAGGCTAAGCAAGTTATAAGAGCTTCCAAATCACACACAGAAGAGAAAATAGCACAGTCAGTAAAAAAGGGGGATAAAACATTTTTTAGATACATAAATGAGAAAAGAAAAGTAAAACAAGGATTAGTTAGATTAAAAACAAAAGAAGGAAGGTATGTAGAAGAGGATAAAGGTCAGGCTGACTGCCTCAATGAATATTTTTGTTCTGTATTTACAGAAGAAAATGAAGGAAAGGGACCTCAGTTGAGAAAAAGGATAAATGAGTCATTTATTACACGTGAGTTTACAGAGGAAGAGGTTCTATTTCAACTGTCAAAAGTAAAGACAAATAAGTCAATGGGACCTGATGGAATACACCCAAAGCTATTAAAAGAGCTTAGTGGTGTACTAGCAAAACCATTAACAGATTTATTTAACCAATCATTGTTAACAGGAGTAGTCCCTGAAGATTGGAAGTTAGCGAATGTTGTGCCCATTTACAAGAAAGGTAATAGGGAGGAGTCGGGCAACTATAGGCCAGTAAGCCTTACTTCAGTAGTGGGGAAAGTGATGGAAACCATGTTAAAGGATAGGATTGATGAACATCTAAAAACACATGGATTTCAAGATCAGAGACAACATGGGTTTACTTCAGGGAGATCATGCCAAACTAATCTTATTGATTTTTTTGATTGGGTAACTAAAATTATAGATCAGGGTGGTGCAGTAGACATTGCTTACCTAGATTTCAGTAAGGCTTTTGACACTGTTGCACATAGAAGGCTTATCAATAAACTGCAATCTTTAAGTTTGGATTCCAATATTGTTGAATGGGTAAGGCAGTGGCTGAGTGACAGGCAACAGAGGGTTGTAGTTAATGGAATATATTCGAAGCTTGGACTTGTCACCAGTGGGGTACCTCAGGGATCTGTACTTGGACCCATTCTCTTTAATATTTTTATTAGTGATATTGCAGAAGGTCTTGGTGGTAAGGTATGTCTTTTTGCTGATGATACTAAGATATGTAACAGGGTTGATGTTCCAGGAGGGATAACCCAAATGGCAAATGATTTAGGTAAACTAGAAAAATGGTCAGAGTTGTGGCAACTGACATTTAATGTGGATAAGTGCAAGATAATGCATCTTGGACGTAAAAACCCAAGGGCAGATTAGAGAATATTGATAGAATCCTAACCTCAACATCTGAGGAAAGGGATTTAGGGGTGATTATTTCTGATGACTTAAAGGTAGGCAGACAATGTAATAGTGAATAATAGTAGAAATCTATATTATCTCAAATGTGTGTGCTGGATTAGCTATGAATAGTAGACCTTAGATTATACAAGGTGGGTTAAAATATGTACACATACACTAGATGGCAGCCTAACATAGAAGAACTGCAGTGCAAGGGGCTCACAAACTAAACAATGGAAAAATTTGTAACATACAAAATATATATGCAGATAGTTTAGGATGGCTCCAAAAAATCTTTAAAAAGAAAAGAAAAGAAAAATACATAAAAGAATTGATCTGAATCCGTTAAATAGTCCAAATGGAGTCCAAATCAATAAATCTGTGAGATAATGTCCAGTAAATACTTGTAATAAGCAAAGTCCTTGAATGCAACAATATTACATCTTGTACCATCTGCTTCTGCCAAATAAAATAACAGTAACAAAAAGAGGACCAAGTTGTGGATATACGTTAACCAATACTGGTAAGATGAATAACAGCAACAGACAGACACTTACTAATATACCACCTATGCAGGTATATAGTGTGAAGATCTTCAATGATCAATAGTAATATGGAGAAAGTCCAGAAGGTTTATGTTCAAATACCATATTTATTGAAAATGCAGTTAAAATAGGATAAGATACGCTTACAATTTAGAAGTGTAAAGTCCCAGCAAATGAGTCCTTATTGGAATGGTATTCGGAAGATGTTCAGCACTCTGAGGTAAGCTTTCTCCGGCCGGTGAGCTGATGTTCTTGTGTTTGGAGAGGTAAGCCACCTCTCGCGTGCGTTCCACTCAGTGCGCCCGATATGCGCTCCACGGTTGCTCGGTAGCTGGGTCAGAATACGGCAATTGCCAAAAAAAATCCTTACGCGTTTCGTGACCATACACCGTCACTTCTTCAGAGGCGAATGGACTTCTCATGTTGCTGTCTCGTATATATACTCATTGGATCTATTCACCATCAATTATTTGCATGCTATATTAAAGGCTTTCTTATAGACAATAAAAGATTTCTTCTGAACAATAAAAGTATATCAGAGTGTGTACACATAAAAATACAAAAATATATTGGCATAAAAAATACATTGACATAAAAAATGTTTTGACATAAAATTTTTTTAACAAGGGAAATATAAAATAACATAAAAGCCATAATTGGAACATATTGGACATTGTACCATATTTAGTTACTGAAAGTGGTAACATGCTTCTAGATCGATTCCAGCATTAAATGTACAAAGTAAAAATATCTAAAGATGCACTCAAAGGTGGAATAAGATTCAAATATAAAAAGCGCTTATCTGGGTTTCTAGTCCAGATTAAAAATCCGATTTCAATTATCCTGGGTGCCCAAAAACAAGGGAAGGAAATTTGGAAATGATAATACATATACATAGAAAGAGGGCTCATAGACTAAACATTGAAAGAATTGGGGTATACAGAATAGAAATAGCCGGTAATGCAATTTAGATATTGAGGCAATAGAGCAAAAACGAAAAAAAAAAGTATAGAGAAGGGTAAGTATTGAGAACCCCAAAAAATAAATAGAATAAAAATAAAAATAAACATAAATAAATAAAAATAAAAATAGAACTAGAAACAGAAATAAAAATAAATATAAAAATAAATATAAAAATAAATAGAAATGAAAATGAAAATAAAAATAAATAAAAATAAGGGTAAAAATAAAAATAAATAAAATAAAAAATAAAAAATAAAGATAAAGAAACTAAAAATAAATATAAAAATAAATATGAAAATAAAATAAAAATAAAAATAGAAATAGAGAATGAAAAATAATAGGAAGTATAATACCAGTGGTAAAAAAACATAGAAAAGAGGGTAGAAAAGAAGAAACTACTGTTGACATAACCTAGCAAATTTAGATCTAAACTTAGAAAGAGTAAGTAGTATAGCTTCCATAACTTAAGGAAAAACACACAGAAAATATTGTACATTGATGGAGAGGAATAGCTTAGTTTATAGAAGGATTCTTACTACCTTTCAATGCGATACATCATGAAGGAGGGAGTTAGATGTCCCATCCTAAATGTAAAAGTGATATAAAAAAGTATAAACGATAATAATAAAAAATATTGATTATAAAAAGGCGTTAAGTTCAAAATCTATATTGAGACCTTTAGGTTCCAAAGTATCTAATTTAAAAATCCATCTGGCTTCTGTTTTATCCAATTCTTTTTCAAGATCTCCTCCTCTCCAATGGGTATCTACTTTTTCAATGGCCAGAAATTCCAGATTGGTAGGATCGTTAGAGTGTTTCATACTAAAATGTTGTGAAAGGTTATGATTTTGAAAACCTCTTCTGATATTTCTTATGTGTTCACTGAGCCGGGTCTTAAATTTTCTTTTCGTTCTACCTATATACTGTTTCCCACATGGACACCGTAATAGATAGATAACTCCTCTGTCTCCACTTTTTAGGGTCAGTTTTCCTGCCCAACACTTCCAGAAGACCGTATCTTCAGAAGGAAATTGATACCTTAGAGAGAGTTCAGAGAAGGGCTACTAAACTGGTTCATGGATCGCAGGATAAAACGTACCAGGAGAGGTTAAAGGATCTTAACATGTACAGCTTGGCGGAAAGACGAGACAGGGGGGATATGATATAAACATTTAAACATATAAAGGGAATCAACACAGTAAAGGAGGAGACTATATTTAAAAGAAGAAAAACTATCACAACAAGAGGACATAGTCTTAAATTAGAGGAACAAAGGTTTAAAAATAATATCAGGAAGTATTACTTTACTGAGAGGGTAGTGGATGCATGGAATAGCCTTCCAGCTGAAGTGGTAGAGGTTAACACAGTAAAGGAGTTTAAGCATGCGTGGGATAGGCATAAGGCTATCCTAACTATAAGATAAGGCTAGGGACTAATGAAAGTATTTAGAAAATTGGGCAGACTAGTTGGGCCGAATGGTTCTTATCTGCTGTCACATTCTATGTTTCTATGTTTCTCCTCCAATGCACAGTGCCGAGATTGGTTTCGTCACACAATTTAAACCAATTTGTGGTATATCGCCACTTCAAAATGTAGGGCATGGGAGGGGGTGGAACCTGACTACAAGAGCAAGACCTGAGAACTCCGGCACAAAATATCAACTTTTCAATCTCTTTACCTGCACCCATCGTGGCTGAGGAGGTCCCTGCACGAAGTCAGAACAGTATGGGACGAAAAAATAAAAAGCAAAAGTCTGACAAGCCGAGCCTGGGACTAACAATTGGAGACATGCCGGCAGGCGCAGGGTGCAACAGGGCCCAAAATGGCCGACCTCTCAGACTGTGGATCCGATTTCTCGGATGACTTCATCGGCGGAGTGGGGGAACAAATTCTGCCATCAGTGGCAATACCACATCGCAGCCCTGACAACCCTGAAAACTTGCCAGTCACCAGAGCAGTGCTCAAAGAGCTTCTAGCTGAATTGCCACACTTCATGAGGCACTTATTGGAGACCCTGCTACCTCCAAAACAGGCCAGGGTAATACAACTAAAAGGCCTACTTTGCATACTCAGACCTCCCAGAGTGCCGGCCTTGGCATCTAAGGACCTGGTGGTCCAATTCAGAAATGGGTCCGACAAATCCACAGTCCTCAATGCCCGGAAAGGTAAAACTCCTTATCAGTTTGAATCTCAATCTCTTACCTTCTATGCCGACCTCTCAGGAAGCACTCTGGCCTGGTGCAAATCCCTTACACCACTCACCTTAATCCTACAGCAGCACAACCTGCGGTACCAATGGTGCCTCTCCCATACACTTCTGGTCTTTATGGGGAAACTACTCACCATATTCAAGAACTGCGGGAGGCCACAGCCCTGGTACACTCTCTAGGTCTTCTGATTGACTCCCTCGATCAGAATAAGCAAGCAGAGGCGAGACATCGCCCACACACTTGGGATCCAGCTCGAATCACCCCTTTCGTACCTCTAAAAGCCATGCCTGAACCATACGCAGCAGTGACGACCTGAAGGACTTTGATCTCTCACCCACTGAGAATCCCTGGAACAAAATAGTCTCCACTCCAGTTTCTGTTACGTTCTTTTACTTTTAACAAGTTGAATTTCCTCCCTCATACGAAACCTTCTCATGCAGACCGGCCGGTCTTGCTACAACGGCTCTAACTCCCCCCCGCCTCAAAGCTCAGCTCTTATTCACTGAAACAGCAGCCAATAAATAGAAGTTTAAACCCACATCTGACTGCACAGCTGCCTTATATTACACCCAATAAGTACACACAGTAATGCAGTCATCAGCGCTCACTTCGGTTTTCATTACTCAGCTTAAGCCTCACTGCTTCAATTTTCCTCAAATTGCTAGACCACCACACTGCCCCACACGTACGCATACTCACACTATAACGACTAAAGCACACACTAAGGTCAAAACCTCTCTATTCTGCTCATAACGCGAGATTACCTACGTATTGTTACTGCTAATCCCATTGTCAGATGATATAGCTTGACTCAAAGGTATCCACTCTAGTTTAGCCTACCTCTACTGTTCTCTCGACTAACTTACTTTATACCTTGCGTTAAAATATTTGACTAACTTAATCCTACTTTCAGTATAAAGATATTGCTTGTATATCATTACTATATTACTACGACTAACATATGGTATGTAAGCGTGTTCAGTAATACTCTACTGTATACCTCAACTTAACTTGTCGATCAACAATATCTCTTAGTAACACTCTGACCTACATATGTCTTTATAGCCTGTTTACTTTTAATACTTCAAAAATTGTGCAGAACTGTCGCTTGCCATGTATGGATTTACAATTTTATGTTACCGCGCTTGTTGCTGCTGTTGCGGCACTGCAGGATTAAATGTATCTCACAAAATGCACAACAAAAATAAAGAATTATAAAAAATTGGAGGGCATACACATGCTTCACGACCTTCTCTGCAAGGGAGATTGGTTCTCCCGCTTCGATCTAAGAGACGCATATCTTACCGTCCCAGTGACTGCCTCACACTGTCACTTTCTACATTTTCTCTAGCAACAAGGCCTCTGGCAATTCACTTGCCTCCTTTTTGGACTCTCTTCCGCCCTTTGGTGTTTCACCAAACTGATGAAACCTGTTATGGCACTTCTCCGGTCTCAAGGTATTCGATCCACAGTCTACCTAGACGATATTCTACTCATGGCTTAAGATCCAGACACCCTTCAATGACACACGGAGATGACCAAATTTGTTGGGATATGCTAATATGCCTAACACGGAGAACTTAAGTAAACATAAAGAAAACCCTAAGGCGTATTACCGGGCCTTAGAATGGCCGGATTTAACATATAAAAAGAAAAGTACAAGACAGGCTGAGGTCAAGAATACAGATATTGGAGGCGGAGCCTAACCGTGCAAGGAAATGGCAGCTTAATCCCTGAGCTCTGCCAAGGCCTAGCCTCAATCTTTAGCCATCAAGAGCACCTGAGCCCCCCCAGAACCCCCAGTACCCATCCTCACACCCCCACTCACCCCCCCAATGGGCGGAGGGAAAAAAACCCGCAACTCCACCGTCGCACCTATCTTCCGACAGAGAGGCGAGCAGGCCCGGGCGCCATCTTCCGAACACTCACCGCCCGATTCTGACGCGGAGATGGGCAGCCAATCGGCCCCGGATCAATCGGAGGCACCACTAACCCGGCGGGACATGCAGGGGTTCATCGCCGACTTCGGCAAAACAGTCGCGGACGAGCTGGACAGAAAACGGTGGGGTGATGGGGGCGGCAGGAACACAGGGCTCACCCCAAGCACACCAACGTACATGGTGCTGGGGTTACGTGCCACCTCATGGGCTACACAACCACCTCACACACAGCCTGCATCTGACAGGGTCCGGGCCTCCCAGGGTGTCCCGCGGCCTCACCCTTCCACGGGTGCGAATCCCACCTGACCCTACACCTCACCGGATCAACAGAGGGGTCCGCGCATGTGGCCCACCACGGTCCCAGCCTATCCAACTTGGGACCGCCCTGGGGGGCACCGGGGGGCCCCCCCCCGCCGGGCCCACGGGCTCAGCATCGGACCCATTCGGGGAGCCACGAGCGGTCCGGCAACAAATACACTATACCCCCGGGGCCGCCGACCGTGGGCCCCCCCGCCCGAATACGCCCCCCCGCCCCAATACGCCCCAATACGCTTCACACCACTAACCACCATGCAGAGCTCAGCCCAGTCTAGCCACGGGAAGACCAGACCCGCCTCACCCGGCCCAGCCCTAACGCACCACAGGGGACACTTGTGGAACCACATACAAACCCCATACGCACATCCCGCATGCAGGGCACAGCACAACCAATCACCCGACCATTGAGGTCACTTATCCGCTCACACACGACCACACACTTGATGAAACAACGACAACGCAACAAACAGGTCGCAGGGCGGACATAAAGAAGCAACCATAGGGGCGGGCGGATACAGCGGTTCCCACAGCACAGGCACATTCGGCGAGCCCAGCACTAGCCGCATAGGCACCATAGCAATGACACTGATACCACCAACGGCCCGACGGTAGCTAGGGGGCACTACAGAGCAGCATTACAGATAGGCAGAAAGCTACTGCTGGAAAGCACTTACAGATAAACGCTCAGTGGGGATGAAGCAGCCAACCGACTAGCCTCACACACCACTGCCTCACCAGAAAGACCACTTGACAAGCGCAGTGTCTCGCTGATTGCTCCCGCACAACAAAACACCCTAGTTCGTGAAATGAGTGTTCTTTGATTATTATACAACAATTATTAATGAAGTTATCACACGGTTAAGCACATGTTGGTGCAAATTTGCCGTGGTTCAACCTCCATGTTACACACCATCGAAGGCAGCACCTTCACCCTCTAAACGCCACTGGGCAGGTGCACGACAATCACCTTACCCGGAAGACACTTATCCCTCCCCAGCCAACCCTGAGACCCCCACTACATAACATATGGCAGTAGTAAGCCACTATGGACCCAGACCCGCGCCCCCTATCCCCCCCGCCCTTTCCCCCCCGGCCCCCACCATAATGCTCAGCCAATAGTGCCCAGACACGGGCAGGCCGACGGCAGGACCTGCCACGACTTGCCAACACCCCTCTCCCAGGACTCGACACTCCCAACTCCACGACGAGGACAGGAGCCCAAGCCCCCCCGTCTACCTGACCGCTGGCCAGATCGATAAGCCCAGTTCGAACCAGACCTACCCCCGACAACTGTTCCCCCTGGTCCGCCGCGCCCGCGCACGCCGGGACCCACAACCCATAAAATCACCATATTCACCCCCACCTGATCGTCCGCTCCCACTCACCATACTCCCGGAGCCGAGCCCCACACGGCCCTGTCCGAGTACACCTCACCCCCATGGACATCACGCATTATGGCATCTTCCAATAGAAGGATCCGACTAACATCCCTCAATGTGAAGGGTCTACACTCCCCAGGCAAGCGACATGGGCTACTCCGCTGGGCCAACCGCACAGGGGCGGACATAATTCTGCTCCAGAAAACCCACTTCACCGACCAAAAATGCTTTCCACTAACTAACAGACACTTCAGAAGACACTTTTATGCCAACTCCCCGGATCCCAAAAAAAAAGGAGTGGCAACTCCAGCCCGCTCGAAGACATCAGCATGCTCCAAGACCCAAACGGGAGATATCTGCTCATCTCTGGACACATAGGCACCACGCCGCTAACAGTATGCTCTGTATACGCGCCGACCACCCCAGATACCACTTTTTGGGGCACCTTCAAGTCACACCTCGATAGCATCTCAGCCAAACATCTAATCATCGGAAGGGACCTCAACGCGTCACACACACCCGCCATTGACCGCAGGACGCACACCGACACGACACCAGTCCCAACGAGGAATGACAAATTATACACCACATTTCTTAATGAGACACCACTGCTGGACATCTGGAGAGCTCACCACCCGGCAGACAAAGATTTCACTTTTTACTCCCACACACGTCGGTCGTACTCCCGCATTGACTGCTTCCTCATTTCACCGGCAGTCCAACCCTGGACCACTCACACGCACATAGGAAATATAGTATGGTCAGACCACGTGGAGATCACGCTGGACATACAAATCCCGCGACTGGCCCGTCCTTGGCGCTGGCGACTCAACCCGAGGATCCTCTGGGACAAGGCGACGGTACACGCCATCACAGACCAACTCAAAACTTACTTTGAAATCAACGCCACAGGCGACATGGCCCCGGCGACAATGTGGGCAGCCCACAAAGCGACAATATGGGCCAGCTAATAGCAATCGCTACAGCACTCAAAAAACAGCGCCTCAAGGATCTCACGGAAGCACTAGCCACCTTAAAGGAGCTCGAAACACAACACAAAACAAAACCCTTCAGACGCGCTGCTCACACGGATTACTACCACACATGAACTCCTCAAACGCCTTTCCTCGGCAGATGTGGCACGAAACCTCATGTGGACCAAGCAACGCTTCTACGAAAAAGGGAACAAAGCGGACTCCCTTCTGGCAAACTGCCTCAAAAAACAGCAGGACAACAAAAAAATCTCCAAAATCAGAACCAGCAAGGGAGAGGTCACGAACCACCCAGACGATATAGCTCACGAATTTCTACAATACTATACCAATCTATACAACCACACCAAATCCCACGGGAGACACTACCCAACAGGTGCATATCGCCGACTTTCTGCAATCCCTCAACCTACCCACTCTACCCACACAGGCACAGACCCTGTTGGAAGCGCCCATAGAGGGAGAAGAACTCGCCCACTTCCTCAAAACGCTAAAACCCATGAAAAGCCCAGGCCCAGATGGCTTCACAGCCCTCTACTATAAAACGTTTCAGGCAATACTAATACCACACCTGTGCAACACCTTCAACTCTCTTCTACAGGGCCAACACCTCCCCCTGGACATGCTTGCTGCAGACATCTGTCTCCTGCCCAAGCCAGGGAAGGACCAACTGGATCCAGGGCACTACCGACCAATTTCTCTCCTGAATACTGACTTAAAAATTCTCACCAAAGCATTGGCCAACCGTCTCAACACGTACCTCCTGGTATCAGTGTCATTGCTATGTGGGCTGCCCACACTGTCGCCGGGGCCATGTCGCCTGTGGCGTTGATTTCAAAGTAAGTTTTGAGTTGGTCTGTGATGGCGTGTACCGTCGCCTTGTCCCAGAGGATCCACGGGTTGAGTCGCCAGCGCCAAGGACGGGCTAGTCGTGGGATTTGTATGTCCAGCGTGATCTCCGTGTGGTCTGACCATACTATATTTCCTATGTGCGTGTGAGTGGTCCAGGGTTGGACTGCCAGTGAAATGAGGAAGCAGTCAATGCGGGAGTACGACCGATGTGTGTGGGAGTAAAAAGTGAAATCTTTGTCTCCTGGGTGGTGAGCTCTACAGATGTCCAGCAGTGGTGTCTCATTAAGAAATGTGGCGTATAATTTGTCGTACCTCCGAAAGCCACCAACCCAACAACCCGCCCCCCCCCAATGGGGCCCCGGCGAGCGCGGGCGGACGACAGGGGAGGTAACAACCCACATCCCCCTCCAACCTCACCCTCCCATGACGTTGAATATGGACGAAAGCCCGGACAAGGAGGGGAGGAGACAGGACTCACCATTACGCTAGATCCCTGATCCTACCTCACAGACTAACACCACCTCGGGGGTTGAGACAGACCGCCAGGACACACAACGACCAAAACAAACACCGGTCTAGATACAGCACATCAGGACAGCAGGACCCGGCCAATGTGCAGCCTCACCGCACAAACAGCAGGACTGACACGACTTCAATCCATACCCCTGTGGCCCTAAACCACAACCTGATGCGATACACCACGAACAGTGACAGCTCTCAACCCCGGGGAATACTGGCCCCTGCTCCTAACCCCCGACCAAGCAGTCGAAACCCAGCAGAGGCTAGGAGTGTAAATACAGAGAGAACCCACCCCCCCTCACACCACCACATCCTAGCAAAACCACCACCCCCCGCACTCCCACCCCCCCGGGTCCGATATGCCAACACCTGGTCTAAGCACGCAATCCCCCGCCCATAAGAACAAGCTACAGCACAATCCGTTCTCAAGTGGCCGCCTCACGTATCGAGAGGCCAGCAACACACCACTTAGGAAAAACCCAGGGCCCACCCGGCCATCAGGAGAACTAGCACCACACACCTCGAGATCACACAACTGGAACTGGACGGGCGGCATAAACACAGACCCACCGCAGAATGTAAATAGCTGAGTACCCGGGACCCTTCCCCTCCCTCTCCCCACTGCAAACCCCCCCCCCCAAAAAAAACCAAAAAAACCAAAAAAAACAAAATAACTTACCAAGACCACACCCGTGACACGCTCGGCACACCAAACACTGGGCAACTACAGACGACTTGAAAATGCTTGCTAGATGCTCACTAAAAGACGAACTGTATCACCAACTGATACCCCTTCCCCCTCCCTTTTTCTCTTCTGTACCTACTCCCCCCTCCAAAAATGGGCATGGAATGAAATGTAATGTAATGGAAAACGTTAAAAATAAAGAATTTATAATAAAAAAAAAAGAATACAGATATTACGTAAATGGTATGTAAGCCAAAGGTCAAGGAATATAGAAGTCAGGAGCTAAGCCAAAGTTCAAGAGATACAGAGATCAGAATAGTCAGTAAGAAAGCCAAACGTCAAAATACACAAGAAACAATACCAGAAACACGCTCTCAGATAACCAGAATGGGAACCAAGACAGGGCACAGAGAAATTAAGAAAAAAGGTTTAAATAGCCTAAGATGTTTCTGGGTTGGCTGTAGGGGAGCATGTGACAGTGAACGTGTGTGTGTGACGTCACACACACACACACACACACACACACACACACACGTTCCCATATATAGTTACATAGCTGGAAAGAGACTTGCGTCCATCAAGTTCAGCCTTCCTCACATATGTTGTTGCTGTTGATCCAAAAGAAGGCAAAAAAACCTGGTCTGAAGCTATTCCACTTTTGCCACAAACTAGGAAAAAAATTCCTTCTTGACCCCAAAATAGCAGTCAGATGTCTCCTTGGATCAAGCATCTATTATCTGTTTTTGTAAGTATTTATCCAATTTCAGTTTAAACATCTGTATGGACTCTGACAAAACCACCTCTTCAGGCGGAGAATTCCATATCCTTATTGCTCTTACAGTAAAAAAACATTTTTTGCCTTAGATGAAATCTCCTTTCTTCCAGCCTAAATGTGTGACCTTGTGTCCTATGTATAGCCCTGTTTATGAATAGATTTCCAGATAAAGGTTTGTACTGGCCCCGAATACATTTGTACAAAGTTATCATATCCCCTCTGAGGCGTCGTTTTTCCAAACTAAACAGATTTAATTTTTTAACCTTTCTTCATAACTAAAATGTTCCATTTCTTTTATTAGTTTTGAAGCTCGTCTTTGCACTTTTTCTAGTGCCATGATATCCTTCTTTAGAACAGGTGCCCAAAATTGCACAGCATATTCAATATGGGGTCTTACCAGCGATTTATAAAGAGTCAAAATTATATTTTCATCACGAGAATTTATGCCCCTATTTATACATGATAAAACCTTACTGGCCTTAGCAACTGCAGATTGACATTGCATATTGCTGCCTAATTTGTTGTCTATAACAATTCCCAAATCCTTCACGTGTGTGGTTATCCCTAATTCACTACCATTTAGGGAGTAAGTTGCTTGTGCATTCTTAACCCCGAAGTGCATAACTTTGCATTTCTCTACGTTAAATTTCATCTGCCATTTTAGTGCCCAGTCCCCCAATCTATCCAAATCTCTCTGCAACAAAGCAATATCCTGCTCACATTTTATTACTTTACAAAGTTTTGAGTCATCTGCAAACACTGATACATGGCTTACAATGCCTATTTCAAGATAATTTATAAATATGTTAAATAGAAGCGGTCCCAAAACAGAACCCTGAGGGACACCACTTGCCACTTTTGTACAGCCATTAATGACAAATTGTTGTACTCTATGCTTAAGCCAATGTTCTACCCAAGACAAATTGTTGTAGGCAGTCAAAGGGCTAAGTAAGAACCCTAAAAGGTTCTTAGTTGCAGTGGCCGGAGTCCTAATGATTAAAGACCTGGACGCTGTGACAGACCCTGGATTAGAAATGCTTGGTTCGCCTGTTTTGCCGGTTAAGATTCGTATGCTTTATTCAAGGGAATGTCGGTTTTGTCGAACGGAACTACCGAACGGACGGCCACCCAGAAGAGAAGTGTGCTGCTGGTTAAATTGATCCCAATTAGAGCGTTGCGGTTAACCACAGACACTTCTCAATTAAAAACCGAATGCCGGGTGGTCGGTTCAGTCGACCAAGGCGGCGGCCATTTTGTCCATGCGAACGACCAGCGGTGTTCAACGATTATTTCATGGATCGGAAAACGGACACTTTTTCAGCCGAACACCGCTGAAGCCGTCGACCTCCCCTTCTCAATCGACAAAAGCATGCGAATGACAGCCGTTCGGGAGATTCAACCACACGAATGGACTTAACCCAGATAGCCGTCCCATGGAGTCAATCGCATACCGAAGAACTGAAAGAGACTTTGACTCCATGGCGATTGAACTGTGCGAATGGGATCTGAGCGCTATTCTCCAATAATGTGCCCTCAGATCCAGGCTATCTGGGGATATGCAATACGAATGTAATATGTTCGGCAGTTATGAAGTTATGGATTTTCATGTGTTTTTGTGACTTGTGTTTAAAATGGCGATTGCCTCTGCTCGGGGAGATAATTGAGTTACTTCCCAATTATCCCCCGAGCAGAGGGGAGGGAACTGTGATGCATGCTGGGAATATTGTGGGGATTGTGGCGAAACCAACCTCGCCACTATGCACTGGAGAAGCCTGGTTGCCAGCCTCCTGCCATCTGACTATGGCCGCCTTGTGAATTCGTACTTTTGTATGCAATATTTGGGCATGTGACATTCTTATATTGCTGCTACTGGCCCTTTAAGGGCCATCTGTGAACATATTCGGCCTGTTAGGAATAATGCCCTTTAAGATTGTGCAGCAAATTGCATTCAGGCTGTATTTAATATTATGTGTTCGGTAAACAGTGTTATGGGTATGCAGCATTCGTCTGATTGTTCGGTAGAATTACTCCATTCATTATATTGGGTGAAACTACCGAACAACCAGACCACCCTGGAGTAAGTGTGCCTCCAATTACCGTTTGCAACAATGTTGCAAACGGGTAATTGGCAATATGTGTAATGTGTGTTTTGTCCTCTGGGTGGCCGCCATTCGGGAAACGAACACGTGGCGGCGGCCATCTTAAACTCCCGAACAGCGGTGTTTTGCTGTCGAGTGTCTGGAACTAAAATCGGACACTCGACTAAGCAAACACCGCTGAGACCTCCAGACTTCCACAATTCGTGCAGAAACTACCGAATGGCCCGCCGTTCGGTAGAAAGGATCCCACGAACAGGGGGATTCATACGAATCCTCCCCAAGCTCTATAACCCAGGCAATTCGTGTGATTCATTCCCTTTTCTGTGACCGACTGCAGGGCCAAAGTACATGGAACTATTTTCGGATACTTTTGCCATGCAGTCGGTCAAAACTTTAACCCTTTATAATTCCTGAACCCCTGGTCCGATCTGGGTGATTTTTGGATATGTGTCTCACCCAGATCAGGGTTACCAGGGGATGTAACATTTAAAGGGGTATTCCTATGTTTAGGGGTACATCCAGTATCCCAGGGAATTTGTGTCTGTACTAATGGGATTATGTGTCACACTAAGGGGAGGAGATGTGTGGGAGGTAACTGGTACATTATTGGCTGGGGTACTAATTGTTGTGGATCCCTCCCTTGCATGGGAGAATGTCTTAAAAGGAGGCTGTGTGAATAAATCTAGAGATTCTGCTTAACCCTCAAAACGAAGTGTCGTCTCGTTATTGGGGGAATTGGATTGTGTGCTGACTGCCAGGAGTGTAAGCCGTTCGTATTGCTTTTCCTGTTCGGCTGCTTCCAGAGTTCGTGTATTTCTTGTTCGTGAGTTGGGGATTCGTACAGTTTGGAGTTCGGGAGGTTGGTGATTGCAATAGCTGCTGGTCTATGGGAAAGGGGATTATCGCCTAAACGGATTTATCCCCTGAGAGAAACGGTCCGTTACAATTGGTGGATATCGTTTTGCCAAAGTGCCAGTACGGTCAAAACTTTAAGCCCTTTATACCATTCCTGAAAACCCCTGAGTCCTGGAGTTCATGGGATGTATCATTTTTGGATAGGTGTGTGTCCTTCCTCCCCAGCGGCTCTGAACAGCCAGATACCCCAGGGAGCAGGGTCCTTCCTCCCCACCAGTGTGTATCCCAGGGAGCTGAAGGTAAGCGGCAGTGTGTAAGGGAGCAGAAGGTATTCCTCCCCAGCGGCATGTTGTAGGGGTACATCCAGTCCTTCCTATCCCAGGGAGGAAGGTGCCGTCCTTCCTTGTGTGTCCCAGGGAGCGGTAGCGGCTAATGGGCATTATGTGTCACACTAAGGGGAGGAGATGTGTGGGAGGTAACTGGTACATTATTGGTTGGGGTACTAATTGTTGTGGATCCCTCCCTTGCATGGGAGAATGTCTTAAAAGGAGGCTGTGTGAATAAATCTAGAGATTCTGCTTAACCCTCAAAACGAAGTGTCGTCTCGTTATTGGGGGAATTGGATTGTGTGCTGACTGCCAGGAGTGTAAGCCGCTCGTATTGCTTTTCCTGTTCGGCTGCTTCCAGAGTTCGTGTATTTCTTGTTCGTGAGTTGGGGATTCGTACAGTTTGGAGTTCGGGAGGTTGGTGATTGCAATAGCTGCTGGTCTATGGGAAAGGGGATTATCGCCTAAATGGTTTTTATCCCCTTGTGAGCGAAACGGTCCGTTACAGGGATGTATGTCCAAAATGTCCCCATGTCCTTCTGTGATTTCAGTCTCCCATTTGGTCCCCTAGGGGAGTGTCCACCAAGTGGGAGACCTGCATAAATACCGGGCAGGTAGCCCCCAGTAAATCAGTTCGTGTTTTACCCTCAAAGCGGAGCTTGGTCTCGTTATTGGGGGGGATTTTATTACCGGCGCTTAGAGACTGCTTATTGGAATTCTTTGCCTCTTGGGAGATATTAGCGTTCGGCTAATATTGGCAGTTCGTGGATTTGGAGCTCGTGAAGGGAAATAGCCGTACAGGTACCGTTCGGGAGTTTGGAGTGTTCCCTAGCTGGCGGTTCACATGGTTTTACTATACACGCTACCAGCCTACATTATTGCGAACGGGGAGCATTCACTAAACGGCGGTTTGTGCATTTATTACTGGAGGTACCGTAACAGACGCTGTATGAGGGGAGGAGTGCCTGTCAACATCGCAGGAGGTGAGTGATCTTCTGGATTCCTATTAACACGTGGGAATGCAACAGCAACGAGAGGTGCCCGCCAGGTCCCAGTCTGCTCTCAGGCAGGAGCGGACCCGGCGTGCTCCTTAAGACAGGGTAAGTATTCTGCGGCATTCCCCTTACAATGTTGGAAAGCTGCCGGGACCCATACCGCTCTCCTTCGAAACCTCTGATTTGTAATCAATTTTGAGAAATAATCCCTTCTTCTGTCTCAGTCTATTTTGTTCTAGGATTCCAGATCGACACCATGTTTTCAGTTCTTCAGCTTCAAAGATGAAGTCTATCAAAAAGGATATTCGAGTACTGTCCTCTCAACGCAGAGTTGCTTACACTTGGTATGATACCCGGGAGCCAGGGATTTGTGACTTACACTGGGTATGAAGCTCGGGAGCCAAGGAATTGTGGCTTACAATGGGTTAGACATTCGGGAACAGGGGAATTGTGGCTTTCACTGGGAAAGACATTCGGGAGCCGGAAAATTGTGGCTTACACTGGGTATGACTGAATTCCATCACTGCTTACAAATACACCCCAGCATTCCAACGCTAACACTGCTTACAAACACACCCCAGCATTCCAAAACAAACACTGCTTACAAATACACCCCAGCATTCCCACGCTAACACTGCTTACAAATACACCCCAGCATTCCCACGCTAACACTGCTTACAAATACACCCCAGCATTGCAACACTAACACTGCTTACAAATACACCCCAGCATTCCAACGCTAACACTGCTTACAAATACACCCCAGCATTCCCACGCTAACACTGCTTACAAATACACCCCACCATTCCAACGCTAACACTGCTTACAAATACACCCCAACATTCCAACGCTAACACTGCTTACAAATACACCCCAGCATTCCCACGCTAACACTGCTTACAAATACACCCCAGCATTCCAACGCCAACACTGCTTACAAATACACCCCAGCATTCCGACGCTAACACTGCTTACAAATACACCCCAACATTCGCTAACACTGCTAACAACTGCTTACAAATACACCCCAGCATTACGACTCTAACACTGCAACAAATACACCTTCAACATTCCAACGCTAACACTGCTTACAAATACACCCCAGCATTCCAACGCTAACACTGCTTACAAATACAAATAACACTGCTTACAAATACACCCCAGCTAACACTGCTTACAAATACACCCCAACACTAACACTGCTTACAAATACACCCCAGCAATTACCACGCTAACACTGCTTACAAATACACCCCAGCATTCCCACGCTAACATTTATTACATTCATTTTTTTACACTATACCAGGCATAGGCAATCTTCGGCACTACACCTCCCATGATGCTTTGCCATCATTAAGGGTGTTCAAGCATTATGGGGGATGTAGTCCACAATATCTGGGGTGCCGAAGGTTGTCTACCCCTGTACTATACTAATTAAAAGTTACATTTTATCTGGGTTACTTGTATTTCAGAAGGGTTTACCTACTAAATGGTTCACCCTTTTCTTTCTTCTCTCTATTCTTTAGTTGACTAATGTTTTATGTTTTATCTGTTTTGCCTATGATGTCGTATAAAGATATACATTGGTTGTTTCTGATTGGTTCTTGTGGCGGACCACCGTCACTAAGTACCATGCCCACTGCTTATCCGTGTGTTTCATTGTAACCTCCAGAGCTGTGTCTTGTCCAGTTACTGGGGGGGAAATGGATGCCTGCTTGTTGTAAGGGTTCCTGAACAGTTGAAGGAAGGGAATTAGCAGAGGTAAGTGGTCCGTTTACCACAGGGGTCCACTTCAGTTCTTGTTTTTTTCTATGTTTCTTTGCTGCTATGTGGAGTTAAGTAAAGAAAGATTTGAAAATACTCCCCTCCTGGATTACTAAATTTATGATTATTAGTAAACGAAAGCATAATCTTCAATTAATAATAATTATTATTATTATTATTATTTTATTATTTATATAGCGCCAACAAATTCCGTAGCGCTGTACAATGGGATAGACAAACACATTAACATCCTGCACTTATAACGGCACAGGGGTGACTTAGACATAGGAACAATTTAAGAAACTTTGTAAAGTGTCCTTCTGCTGCCAGAGATGGTGGCTACCGACACAGAAGGTATCGATACAAGAGTACGTGTTGTGTGCCATGGAGTGGTGTGTGTATATGCTCTTTCGCCTCCATGGTGCATCCACACATCGTAGTAATGGTTTGGTAGTGCAGCCAGGGCCGCACGGGGTGAATAACCACGGTTGTCACGGGTCCGGAGGCACTGGGGTAGCGGCGGACACTGCCACGGTGCAGTTGCAACGGGGCCCGCACACTGTTGGGGCCTATCAGGTGGCCCACGCCCCATGGGCCCTATATCTTCAGGGACCCGGTCAGCACTGCGGGCGTGCAATAGCATGACCAGGACCCTTTAGAAATATTTCAGCCACAAAGTACTGCTGGGAGGAAGTGCCCGTCACTTCCTCCCAGCTCCCTCCCCTCCGCGATGCGCTGGAGGGAAGAAAGCTAGGCCGCGGAGCCACGCTGACTCCCATCAGCCACAGCCTTCCACCTGCAAAAAAAGTAAGCAAAATTGGCTGTATGTTAGTGAAGCGGATGGTACTATGGCTGTCCTAAAAGACTGTAATAAAACTGCAATTTGTGTGTTGTTTTCGTCTATATAGTTAAACTGTTGGTAGGATTCGTGTGATTGTTCGGTAGTTTCCATCCGTATTCCATACGAATGGAAACTACCGAACCAATAGACCACCCCAGAGAGAAGTGTGTACCTTATTAGGCTTCACACTTCTCTAACTGCAAGTTAATTGGTACTTGGTGTATGTATCTGGTTGGCCGCCTTTCGGCATACGAACACGTGGCGGCGGCCATCTTACGCACGGAAATGTGAATGTGATGCATACTTTTCAAGTTATGAATAATGTGGAAAAATTGTATTTCTCTGCTTGTTATAATTACATTACCCATTGTGTAAGGTAATTGTATCACAGGCAGAGGGGAGGATTTTGTGTGGGAGTGTCTGAGTGTATTGTATGTGTTTATTGGTTGTGTTCCAAAACCCTGTGGATGGTACTAATGTGTAAGAATGTTTACATAAGCACAATAAACCCACAGCTCTGTCTGACCACTGCTTGACCCCCAACACGGAGTCTTGTCTCGTTCTTGGGGGGATTTATTGTATGCTGTTCCAGTTCGACTGCTAGGAGTGTAAACCTATTCGTATGGTGTAGCGGATGGCACTGGGCTGTCCTGGGAATTGTATTGGTTTTGACTGCATTCGTGTAAATGGCAAAGTTATATGTGTTGGCAGCGGCCATTTTAAAACTCCCGAACAGCGGTGTTTTGCCGTCGAGTGTCTGGAACTCAAATCGGACACTCGACTAGGCGAACACCGCTAAGACCTCCACAAGCCCGGTCCGTTCGGTTCCAAACTACCGAACGGCCCCTCGTTCGGTAGATAGAAACAACCGAACGAGGGGATTCAGGCGAACCCTCCCCAGTCTCTGTAACTAGAGGCTTTTGTGTGATTTATTCCCTTGTTCCAGGACCGACCACAGGGCCCCATCGCATGGACCCCAATTCGGCTATACCTTTAAGCGCAGTCGGTCATTTTATTCCCTCCATGAATTTCCCGAACCCCTGGTCTGATCTGGGTGATTTTTGGATATGTTGTTCACCCAGATCAGGGCTACCAGGGGATGTATAATTTAAAGTGGTACCCCTAGGGGTACATCCATAAACAGGGGGAATTGGTGTCCTGGATAAGGGGATTATGATGCAGGCTGAGGGGAAGGGGATGTGTGGGAGGTTATCAGAACAGGATTGGCTACTGTATTAATGAATGGAAATCCCTCCCTTGCATGGGAGCATGCTTTATAAGGCCACTGTCTGAATAAATCTTGAGTTCTGCTCCTGATACTGTGTGTCGTCCAGTTATTGGGATTGCTGTGGGGATATTGCTGTTGTTTTACCTGCTGGATACCTTGCCTATGGATTACTTGTTCCTGAGCCTCACTGGGATCTACAAGTGGAGATGGGCTATGAAATACTAGCTCTCCGCTACATATGGTTTTTCCTATTCGGCTGTTTACAGCAGTCATATGGTTTCCTGTTCGGCGGATTGGTGTTCTGCAGTAGCTGTGCCTGTGTCTCTGGAAAGGAAGATCTACTAAACGGCGGTTTAACCCTTTTATGCCTGGGGGTGCCGTTACACTCATGAATTGCCTGGAACTATTTACCGCCAGCATCACAGACAGACCGTATACCTAGAGGGTAAAGCTGTGCAAGGGCTCCGCGACTCAGGAGCCACTATAACTTTGGTTAAAAGCTACATTGTCTCGGATAAAGCTAAGACAAGCAAGACTGTAGCCGTCGGGGTAGCCAGGGGAGCAGTATACCGGCTACCTACAGCAAGGGTTCATCTACATTGGGGAGCGGGGTCAGGAGAGGTGGAAGTGGGGTTTGTGGCAAACCTAGCCACTTGGACAATATAAAGAGACTGTGCCTTTAAGGGTTGCCTGTATGTCTGTGGGGATATGTGTTTAATTAAGTATAATGTATGCTGGCTGTAATACCGTGTCTTTCCTGTATTGGCTATCTGCTGAATGCAGATAGCTGTATTTCCTTTCGTTTCATGAACGGCACCTTTGCGGGCCGTTCGTGAACCGAAATAACCACCATGTAATAGCCCACACACTTAGAGACGTGTGGCGCTTGTTAATTAGAGGCTCTCCTAGGTGGCCGCCGTTCGACTACCGACCATGCGGCGGTCGGCCATCTTGGATCCTTTGTTCCCTCAGCGGTGTTTGGTCTTCGAGCGCATGGTACTAAAAACAGCTACTCGACGGCGCGAACACCGCTGAGCTTCCAGGCCGTTCGGGAGTTCCGGGACGTTCGGTATTATGTTCCCTAGACTTCAATCGGTCTTTTGAATATATATTTTAATGAATGTGTTTTTCGTGCGGCGTTCGGTTGTTCTAGCTGGGATCTGAGCGGCAATCTCACGAATGATGCGCTCAGACCCCAGCTATCTACCGAACGTCCATTCGTGCAAATCAACCTGATATTCGAAAAGTTGCATATTTTAAAGTAAATTGCCGGTTCTGCTAACCAATGGATACTGTTTGTCCCTGTATAAGTTTAAAACTAAAGAAGCACGAATGGATTACCCAAACCATTATAAAGACTCCATTCGTGGTACGAACAGGGGACCCCCCAGAGCTTGGCGTGTGCCGCCACTTAACCCCGTCACCCCGAAAACTACCGAACGGTCGACCACCCGGCCAGCGGCGTGTGGCAGCCATTAACCATCCAGGCGGCTGCGGTTTGCGGTTAACCACAACTTAATTGATAGGCCTGGGGGCATCAACGTTCGCATTGAACGGGATCTACCGAACTACCAACCGAACGACGACCCCCTACAGCGGGCCGCGTGGCGATCATTAACTTGTGGTTTCTGCGGTTAACTGCAGGTCAAGTACCCTTCTACCAGGTGGTCTTCGTTCACGTACCGAACGAGTCCCACTACCAGACAGACAGTGGGACTTCGCATGAACTGATACCCGAGTTTAGTTCCACGAGTTAGAAGCGAGGTCCCGCTGCCCGCTAAACCATCAGAAAACATGGCCGCCAACAGAGACTAACAATCCAAAATGCCGAACGGACTTTATACGGCAGCAACCGTCCGTTCTGTTCGTGGGATTGGAGCGCCATTCGCCTGTCTAATGCATACAAACGTGAGCCTTTAGATGAGTGGTAGAATGAGTGGTTTCCCTGTATTAATGTAAAAGTTATAGATTTTCATGCAGTTTTCTGGGACATAATAAAACGTGGTCTTTTGTGCGCTTGGAGATAATTAGATTGTAAAACCGTTGGCCTCATTATCTCCAAGCTGGGCGGTTACTAATTCAAATAATACACTGTGTTGTGATTGGATATTTGTCTGTACTGTACCTGTATTCCATCAGGTCCACAAGGGGCTGTCCTTGGACCTGAGGAATCACATAAATTGCCATGCTATGTGCCAGTAAAGCCAGTTCGTCTTGACCCTCAACTTGCAGCCTCGACTCATGTTGTAGGGATCCGGGATATTGATGCTTACATCGTGCTTGGGGATATTCTACATTTGCAGCTTACTACCGAAAGACCTCCGTTCGACTCTCTGCAGCGGGAACCAGGACATCCAAGCGATCAACCCTCCTGCTAGACCGGGGGCAATCGTAACAACCATCTCAGGTGTGGGATTTGGCCCATATAGGTTTAGCCTCCACATCATCTTTTTTTGGAATTCAGCTTCCTCCTGGCTGACATTCGCCATGCTGCTGGATTGGTCGCCCTCCATCAATTCTGCTATGAGGATAGCTTTCTTTTTGTTGCTGGCTACTTGTCCCCGAGCTTTCAGCAGATCCTTTAGAGTGGTCCTTTTTAGTTTCTCATACTGCTGGGCCATTCACCAGTTGTCCTTCTGCGTTCCATTCAATCCCGTCGCTTGCCACCAGTTGTTAAGACCTGCAGTGGTTATGGTGCTGTGGTCTTTGTTCCCTCTCCCAACAGCTGAGCATAAGTGATTATAGCTGCAGCAGGGAGTAGAGGAATAAGATAGATGAAATGCAGTTCCAAGGTGATTCTTCCCAGCAAGTAGAATATCCCCCAAACATGAGCCTAGACTTCATGAAGGGTGTAACAGGAATGATCTTTATTGAAACACACAGGCTTTTATGAGAAATCCTCCTGCAAGAGGACCTCCCACAGCAAACAAAAGCAACAGCCAATCATCACACAGATTCACAGTATTACACGCCTCCTCTCTGCCTGGGAGATATTGAGATAAGTTAAGGACTAAACCAATTATCTCCAGGCAGAGAGCACACAATTTCCCCAAAACATAGAACACCCGTTTCCCCACAAGGTATCCCCACAAATTACATATCCCGTGATAGCCCCGATCTGGGGGACAAACATATCCAAATTTCACCCAGATCGGTTCTGAAAAAGTGTGGAGGGTCCCTTTTACCACACATGCAGCTCCTGCCCAAAACAGTTCCATGAATTCAGCGTGTGCGGTCGGTCAATTCACAAAACTGAAAAAAACGAATAAAAGTCTCGAATGGATTCCCCTGGCTCATAGTAGCGATTGCTCCCCTTGTCCTTTCGCACAAAACTACCGAATGAGGCTTTCCTGGCTTGTTCAAGTATGAGAAGCCGGCGTTCGGTAGTTTCAAGCGGTAGTTCGTGAGGTCGAGTGTCTGATTTTAGTTCCAGACACTCGACGACCAAGTCCCGCTGGCTCTCCTCGTGCGAACAAGATGGCCGCTGTTTTCTTTTCCACGTGGTGTTCGGTTACACGAACAGCGGCCGCCCAGGGAGCACTTAATAGCTAATTCTCTTTGAAGTAAATGAGCCAGGAGGGTGGTCGACATTCGGTAGTTTCAAACTACCGAACCAATCCATTCAATATACACATATTCACATATAAAAAATACCTAATAAAAAAAGGGAGAAAATAGCAGGTAAAAGTCTATTTTCTTCACAGTACCCAATTCACCGCGGAAGTCACCCAGCACCTCTGGAAGTTCTGTGACATTAAGCCTATCATCAGTGCCCCTTACCACCCCCAGACTAATGGGCTCTGCGAACGGTTCAATGGTACATTGAAACAAATGCTCCGAACCTTCGCAGAGACCCACAAGGACTGGGAGCGATTCCTGACGCACCTCCTCTTCGCTTACCGGGAGGTGCCGCAGGAGTCCTCTGGGTTTTCCCCGTTCGAATTGTTATTTGGGAGAAGGGTGTGGGGGCCACTAGACCTGATTAGAGAACATTGGGAGGGAGACCGGAGCGCAGACGGCACTCCCATCATTCCATATGTGTTGGCATTCCGAGATCGCCTAGAAGCATTGACTAGGAAGGTAAGGGAAAACCTTCAGGCGGGGCACCAGGGACCGTAGCTTCCAGGTCGGACAGAAAGTTTTAATTTTAAAACCTGTCCGTCATGATAAGTTACAGGCCGCCTGGCAGGGCCCTTATAAAGTGGTGGAACAGAGATGTGACACCACTTATATAATCGGCTCCTGCGCTGGAACTGGAGGGCGACGCATGCTCCATGTGAACATGATGAAGCCCTACCAGGAACGCTCCGAGGAGGTGACCGCTATATGTGCGCCCAACTCTGACGAGTTTGACAGCCTTCCTCTCTCAGACCTGCTGAGCTCATACAGCTTGGCTCTTTCCTCTGCAAAAGTTAATTACTTCAATACCCTCATAACAACACTCTCCCGCAAACCCAAACGCCCTGCTGTTCCTCCTCCACCTACTAACTTGATCGCCTCAGACTTTGCAGCTCATTTCACTGACAAGATCTCTACAATCAGATAAGAGATATCTCATCTTTCTTCTTCCCCTTACAATACTTCCCCTAACTTCACTCCCTCTGCTGTTCTATGTTCATTCGCACCCGCTACATTGGAATTGCTCTGCTCCAGTCCTCCCGCCCCACCACCTGCTCCCTAGATCCAATTCCCTCGCATCTCATCAGTCTTCTTCTATTTCTCCACCTCTCACTAAAATTCTCAATCTCTCTCTCTCCTCTGGTATATTTCCATTGCCCTTCAAACATTCAACTGTAACCCCAATTCTAAAGAATCCCAATCTTGACCCTAACTTCCCATCCAACTATCGTCCTATCTCGCTACTGCCTTTTGCATCCAAGATCCTTGAAAAAATTGTGTATGCGAGATTGACAGACTTCCTCGAGTCCAACTCTCTGCTAGTCCCGCTTCAATCTGGTTTCCACGCTAAGCACCCTGTGGAAACGGCACTGACCAAAGTATCCAATGATCTGCTCGCTGCAAAATCTCATGGTCACTACTCTATCCTAATTCTCCTTGACCTGTCTGCGGCTTTTGACACTGTTGATCATCAACAGCTTCTTCTCATCCTCCGCAATATCGTTCTACAAGATACTGCTCTCTCCTGGTGCTCCTCCTACCTCTCCCAGCGCTCTTTCAGTGTTTCTTTCTCTGTCTCTGCTTCTTCTCCCCAACTCTTCTCTGTTGGTGTCCCCCAAGGTTCAGTCCTTGATCCCCTACTGTTCTCCATCTATACTGCCTCCCTTGGTAAACTCATTAGCTCCTTTGGCTTCCAATTTCATTTCTATTCAGATGACACGCAAATCTACCTGTCCTCTCCTGATCTCTCCCCGTCTCTCTTGAGTAGTGTCTCTGACTGCCTCTCTGCTGTTTCTAACTGGATGGCTGCCCACTTCCTTAAACTAAACTTGACCAAAACTGAAATTCTGGTCTTTCCGCCCTCAAGTGATGTTACTCCTGTGTCTGTCTCCCTCCAAGTCCATGGTGCCACCATCAGCTCCACCACGCAGGCTCACTGCCTAGGTGTTCTCTTTGACTCCGACCTCTCCTTCAAGCTATCGCCAAATCCTTTCATTTCCATCCCAAAAACATTGTGCGCATCCGCCCCTACTTAACGCCTGATGCGACTAAGGTGTTGGTCCATTCCACTGTCCTTTCTCGCATTGACTACTGTAATCCGCTTCTCAGTGGTCTTAGGTGCTCCCAACTAGCGCCGTTACAGTCCATAATGAATGCGGCGGCGAGGCTCATCTTCCTGTCCGCCCGCACCTCCCATGCCTCACCCTCCTGTCAGTCCCTACATTGGCTTCCTATAAAATATAGAGCTCAATTTAAATTTCTGGTTCTTGCTTTCAAATCTCTACATAATGCTGCTCCCACCTATCTATCCTCCCTTATACACAATTATGTCCCGTCTAGGCCCTTACAATCTGCTGAAGACTTACGTCTATCTTCTGTCCGTACTCCCACCTCTGATGCTCGCCTTCAAGATTTCTCGAAGGCTGCACCGTTCCTGTGGAACTCGCTTCCCTCCTCCATTAGATGCTCACCCAGTCTCCACTCCTTCAAAAAATCATTAAAAACCCCTATCCATAAAGCTCCTGATTGATTCCTCTTCTGCAACTGTCATTAGTCTAATACTATCCTTACCTTTTTGTGTCATTTTACCCCACTCCCTCTAGCATGTAAGCTCAACGAGCAGGGCCCTCAACCCCTCTGTTCCTGTGTGTCCAACTTGTCTGGTTACAACTACATGTCTGTTCGTCCACCCATTGTAAAGCGCTGCGGAATTTGACAGCGCTCTATAAATATCATAATAATAATAATAATATGTGCGCCCAACTCTGACGAGTTTGACAGCCTTCCTCTCCCAGACCTGCTGGGAGACGGTCAGTTGTCTGGGGATTTAGAAGAGGTTGCACTGGGAGACCGGCTGAGCCCCCAGGAGCATATAGAGGTACAACAACTGTTAAGAGAGAAGCAAGACACTTTCTCTAATGTACCTGGATACACTCCTCTGGCCGCTCACCGGGTAGAAACCCCAGGACAACTTCCCATGCG
This sequence comes from Pelobates cultripes, assembly GCA_933207985.1. Taxonomy (NCBI): domain Eukaryota; kingdom Metazoa; phylum Chordata; class Amphibia; order Anura; family Pelobatidae; genus Pelobates; species Pelobates cultripes. The sequence continues at coordinate 426,020 of OW240914.1, read as the reverse complement.
CTAGACCCTCTACCGCATCCCTGAAACAGTGCGGGAAAATATGCGCAAGGAGATCGAGGTATGACCCGCTTTTGCGTGAACTACCGGAGTTTGAACGAGAAAACCGTTTCTGACGCCTATCCCATGCCCAGGATAGACGAACTGCTGGACAGGATGGCCAGAGGCCAGTACCTCACTACCATTGACTTGTGTAAAGGGTATTGGCAGATTCCCTTGGCCCTGGATGCCATCCCTAAGTCGGCCTTTGTCACCCCATTCGGCTTGTACCAATTTAAGGTCATGCCGTTTGGGATGAAAAACGCCCCGGCTACCTTCCAGCGGATGGTGGACTGACTCCTAGATGGGTTCCAAGACTACACCTGTGCATATCTAGATGATGTTGCCATCTTCAGCAATACCTGGCAGGAGCACTTGGCCCATATAGGAGCGGTTCTAGACAGGATTAGGGAGGCCGGTTTGATGCTGAAACCAGCCAAATGTAATATAGGGATGGCCGAGGTACAATATCTGGGCTGTGGGAAACAGAAACCGGAACCAGCCAAAGTAGAGGCCATAGCCCAATAGCTCACCCCTGGGACTAAGACTCAGGTACTAGCGTTTCTAGGGACAGCAGGGTATTATAGGAAGTTCGGCCCCAACTATAGCGCCCTGGCCAAACCCCTTACCGACCTGACCCGTAAGAACCTTCCCCGCCAAGTAACCTGGACCCCGGAGTGTGAGCAGGCATTTCAACACCTGAAAAATGCACTGATAAATGCCCCTGTCTTGGCAGCTCCCAATCCAACTAAACGTTTTCTTGTTCACACAGACGCTTCTATGTTTGGTTTGGGGGCAGTGCTGAGCCAAGTCGGGGCCGATGGCGGAGAACATCCCGTAGCTTATATCAGTCGGAAGTTGTTACCCAGAGAAGTAAGCTACGCCGCCATCGAGAAGGAATGCCTGGCTGTGGTGTGGGCCCTGAAGAAATTGCAGCCATATTTGTATAGACAGCCCTTTTCATTGCTTACGGATCACAACCCGTTAGTATGGCTGAACCGGGTGGCTGGGGACAATGCCAGGCTGCTGCGTTGGAGTTTGGCGCTAATCAGCCCCCCGTTCGGTAAGTTTAAAGTACCAAACAAAGGGATTCATACGAATGTAATGTTAATCGTGGATGGCAGTTTTTTATGTGTGTTTCACATACCGAATGGAGACCGACCGCAGGGCCAAAACACATGGAACCCTTTTCGGATACCACCTCGTGTGCAGTCAGTCAAATTACACCCTCCACCTAACTCCCGAACCCCATGGGAACTACAGCATGTGTGTGAAGGAATTCATGTACTTACCTGTATGCCTTCAGTTATACCCTCTCCCTGCTGTTTAAATACTTGTAATAGTTCGTTTCAGTATGTATTGAATAAATGTATTTGTCTACCGAACAGAGACCACCCGCCCTGGGTAGCAATCAGCCATAGAATGTAGAGAAAACCGCAACTTAATTGCTCCTTGGTGGCCGCCATTCGGCATACGAACACGTTGCGAGAACAAAGGATGGCGGCCATCTTAAAACTCACGGTCAGTGGGGCTTACGCATGAATTGCCTGGAACTATTTTCGGCACGGAAAACATGCGAACGCCTGGTCCTCATGGACGTCCTGGATGAATACGTTCCACTCCACAAATCAAACTGGCATTCGGTAGATAGAACCTACCGAACGAGGGGAACATTCGCATGTAACCAGCTGTACCATATGATCGGTTGTTTTTGTGTAGTTAGGCGGGAACGGAGACCGGCTCTTGCTACTGATTTCATGGAACTCTAAATCGGATACCTCCACATGGCGAGCCGGTCAAACTTCTACACGATGCGACACGGAAACTACCAAACAGAAATTCATGAGATTTGGATATGTGACTACCAGTATCCTCAGCTACCCAGGAGGAGTCTGTTACTGTTTAAATTGAATGCCTGTTGCTTCCAGTAAAATCAGTCTTGTTCCAGCATTAAGCTTTGGCTCATGTGTGGATTATTCGGCGATACCAGGGATATTTATTCTTGTGAATACTGGGTGATTTTCTTTTATGGGAAGAAGGGAATGCTTGACGGTGATAGCGGCGGGATTTTCCCTATTTTCCCTTGCACCAAGATTCCAAGCAGACACTCAGGACAGTGAATGCAAGGCTGGTACACCCTGCTTAAAAGAAACATGCTAAAAGAACTATTGGAAGTTCGTGGAAGGATTGCTAGCAACAAAACCAAGCGGGTCATTATTGCTGAGTTAATGGAGCTAGACCGAGAGAACTTGGTTGCAGCAACACCGACCGTTCAGGAGATGGAGACACCAGTGATTCGGGAGAATGAATCGTCAACCAACAAGGAGATTCGGGAGAGATTAGCATGGTTCGGTCCGAACCCAACGGCTGACATTGTTCTACAAGTAATGAACATTGTAGCGGAAGAGGCTAAACAAAAGAGAGAAACAGAGCTGCAACTGAAACTGGCGGAGGTCCAGCGGACAGCAGTAAACTCCCCAAACAGCGAGTACAGCACAGCAGACACAAGGAAAATCGGGATAAACTACAGCATGTTTAATGGGATTAAGTGTCATACTGAGGGGAGGAGATGTGTGGGAGGTAACAGTTACACTATTGGATACTGTACTGATTAATGTGAATCCCTCCCTTGCATGGGAGAATGCTTTATAAGGAGGTTGTGTGGATTAAAAGTGAGTTCTGCTCCTGATGCTGTGTGTCGTCCAGTCATTGGGATCTATATGGGGATATTCGTGGATTACCTTGCTTGCTGGAATTATAACTTTATGGTATTTTATTACTTGTTCCTGAGCCTCACTGGGATCTTTAGTGGAGTTAACCTGTGGAATACTAGGCCTCCGCTACAGTTAGTGATGTGGATATCAATCAATATGTTGATTATCTTGCATATCTGCCCGCGGCCAAATTAAAGAAGTAGTGCGTGCACGCTCCTAAAGTAATTCACACCAGACACAGGTTTCAGGTTAATGAAAAACTTGAGGAATGTTTATTCAGGGGGGACGGCATGTCCCTTAGAAAGCAAAATTACATCATATGCATTGTCAGAGATAACATGGAATAATACATCAATTATTGGTTAGGTGTTAAGTGGTTCATTTAGTGCTCTTCCTACCGGGTGTGATGTCACTGGTATCTTGGAGGTCTCCCCCAGATTCCAGCGCCATCTTGTTAGTGAGGGTGTTAGTCGATGTTAAAGGGGAAACTCCCTAGCGGCCATTTTGGGTAAATTACATAGAAAGTTGAATAATGCTGATTGTAGTTATACTGAGTAAATAGGTATTTTACCAACATGGATTGGGTTAATATTTTTGTCCACAACAGTCCTCCCTTAAAATGACTATTTACGAAAAGAAGGAGGAAAGGACAGCCAACTACTAACTAACCCGAATGATGTCCCTAATTGGCTGCAGCTCATCTGTCTGAACAGGCCTCGAACGCTTCACTGCGCAGGTATCCCGCAGCGGCTAACCCACTACATCTCCCGTGTCAGACTCCTGCCCGTAGAGAGAGACGCTGTCCCTATATGGAAGTAGCTGTCTGTTTGAGGTGGTGGGACTGAAGAGGTGTGTGTGTGGGGGGTGTCACAGTCCATATTGTCGATATCCTGATGTAGGAATGTAGGTGTAGTGCAGTTAATAGTCTGACCTACAGTCTTCTGTAAATATTTCTGTACACAAGGTATTACAAAACAAGTCAGAAAGAGAATTACTACAGTAATAACTGCCATACCTATTTGAAAGAGAGTTCTCTGCCATCCACTCATCCATCCAAACCATCTGTCCCATGAATTGGGGACTCCCGAATTCCTCTTTAATTCATCAGAAAGACTTTCTAATTTCTCTATGGCCATGGTTACCTTACCATTAGGACCTGTATTGTCCGGGATGAAAGTACAGCATGTCATAGTATCGGGGAGTATCTTACACACGCCCCCTCTTTCTGCTAGGATCATATCTAAGGCTATTCGATTCTGGAATGTCATCTGGGAGGTAGTCTGTAATTGTTCTGCTAAGTCCCTGTAGGTCATCTCGAGTATAATTGACAAATCGTTGCTGGTTATAGTAAATATAATTGATCCAGTTAACATTCTTTTTGGCAGTGATGAGTGGGATTAAGGATTTGAATCCTGCTGCCACTTCATCTCTGGCTTTGAACTCATTTGGTACCCCCCTTGGTACTCCAATGGCATCGATGTATACATGTGGGTCAAAACTACCTTGGATGGGGGTTTCTCTTTTTACTCTAAGATACGTATGTGGTGAATCGTATGGGCGTTGGTGGTTATCAGGGAAGATGTGTATGGGCATGATAACTTTAGTCAGGGCACACTCTCCCCACCACAGGCCAGTCATCTTAGATTTAACTTGCATGTCACCACATAGCCAATAAATATGCCCCACAGATTTAACTTGTTTTACTAATAAGGTAGTGGGAGGTTTCCAAAAAATGGCACAGTAGCCAGAAGGGAATTTGCCTACAAGTTTACCAGTGGCACCATGCATTGTATAGCAAGTGTAATTACCTGGATACATGGTGACTCCATCAGGTGGCCTGGTGCTCCCTTGGGTTATTGGGTAAACCTTTTTCCATGACTCACACACTGATGAGTTTACTACTGTCTGCGCATAGTAAATTTAACCCCTTAAGGACCACACTTCTGGAATAAAAGGGAATCATAACATGTCACACATGTCCTGTGTCCTTAAGGGTTTAAAGGCACTGTACCCAGGTGGGACCTGGCACCCAGGGCCGGCGCTACCTGTAAGGCGGACTAGGCAGCCGCCTAGGGCGCCCCTTGGGAGGGGGCGCCGCCAGGAGCGCCGGCCCCGCTTATCCTGCAGCCGCCCGAGCGCTCTGTAAAGAGCCTCGGGCGGATGCAGCTTTGCCCGGGCGGTGCGCCCATGAGGGCGGACCGCACCGCCCGGGCACAGCATGCGGAGAGGGGCTGACAGGAGGGAGCGCTCAGCGCTGAGCGCTCCCACCTGTCAGCTCCCTCTCTGTAGCGTGGCCGAGCCCTCTATGGCATGGTCCGACCGGTACAGAGAGCAGCTGTCTCCTGTACCCGGCCGGACTAACAGGAAGTGCACACTGAGTGTTCACTTCCTGTTAGTCCTGCCGGGTACAGGAAACAACAGCTCCCTGTACCGGTCGGACTATACTGGGCTCGGCCACACTACCACACAGGTAGGGGAGGGAGGGGGAAGAAAGAGGGAGGAAGGGGGAGAACAAAAAAAAAGAGAGGGAGGGGGAGAAGAAAGAAACAGGGAGGGAGGGAGGAGAAGAAAAAAAAAGAGAGGGAGGGAGGGGGGAGAAGAAAGAAAAGAGGAGGGAGGGGTGGAGGAAGGAAAACAGGGGAGGGAGGGGGAGAAGGAAACACAGAGGAGGGGGAAGAAAGAAACAGGGAGGAGGGAGGGGAAAGAAACAGGAGGGAGGGGAAGAAAAAGGGGAGTGAGGGGGGGAGAAGAAAACAGGGGAGGGAGGGGGGAGAAGGAAACAGGGAAGGAGGGAGGGGGGAGAAGGAAACGGAGGGAGGGGGAAGAAAGAAACAGGGAGGGGGAAAAAAGAGGGAGGGAGGGGGGAGAAGGAAACAGGGAGGGAGGGGGAGAAGGAAACAGGGAAGGAGGGGGAAGAAAGAAACAGGGAGGGGGAAGAAAGAAACAGGGAGGGGAGGGGGGAAGAAAGAAACTGACAGGGGAGGGGGGAGAAAGAAACTGACAGGGGAGGGGGGAGAAAGAAACTAACGGGGGGAGACATTGACGGGGAGAGAGAAATTGACAGGGAGGGGGGAGTGACAGGGGAGGGAGGGGGAATGAGAGTAACAAGGGAGGGGGGGAGAAGAGAGTGACAAGAGAGGGGGGAGAGATTGACATCCATCACACACACACACACACACAATCACACACAATGCACCCCTTACACACAAAGACAATGAACCCCTTGCACACAGAAAAACACACAATGCATTACACACACAATGCATTACACACACACACGCAATGCAACCCTTACACACAATGCATCCCTTGCACACACAGAAACACACAATGCATTCCCTACACACACTCAATGCACCCCTTACAGACTCACACACTTCATCCCTTACATACACAGAAACACACCTTGCAGCCCTTACACATACAAACACAGATTCACAAAATGCATTCCTTACACACAAATCAGGACATTCCCTACACACTCCATCCCCTGTGAACAAACTCATTGGTGGAAAATGAAGGTGGACCCTGGGACCCAGACCTTGAGCTGTGTAAAGGGCCCCCAAAAAATGGAGCTGCTTCTCGTTCTCCCAGAACATTGATTTGTGTGACCACAGTTACAAACAGCCTCCAGAGATCCTGTTATACACCAGACCAGTGGAGCCAGACTGCAGCTAGAGCCCATCATCATCCTCATCTGCTTGTAAGTAGGTAATCTAGTATATTATTCATGGCACTAATCTCTAATTTACCTCACATTAAAGAAACACTATAGTCCCCAGAACCACTGCAGCTTAATGTAGTGGTCCTGGTGTCTATAGCCTGTCCCTGCAGGCCTTTTAATGTAAACACAGCGGCACTGCAGCACTAGCGTTAGTTAACATGGCAGGTCATATGGGTGGGGCATTGCGATGTCACAGGGGGGAGGAGGGGGGCGTCAAACTTTACTTTTGCCTAGGGCGGCAAAAATCCTTGCACCGGCCCTGCTGGCACCACCACAAACATAACAGTTTTGTTGTGAGAATTAGCATTATACCTCATCCATTCAAGCCATAGATTAGTATCTGAAAAACCAGTCTCCACAGCCATAGTGTCCTCAAATGTAGGATTGGCAATAGCCACCATGTCTTTAAGGGTTTTGATGTGTGGTTTTAGGGGATTAATGGTCATGTGTGTGGAACCTACCCAGTCCGGTGATGTAAGCATGTCTTGTAAATAGAAGGTTCCCAACTTGTTATGTGAGCCACCCCCTTCCCAGTAAATTCCCATTACGTATTCCCCAGCGTCGCCTGGGCTGGGGCGTTCTATGTTTAAGGTTAGCTTTATTGAGCGGCTAACCCACAACCCTGTTGGCTTACACAAGGACATTCTGTATAACAAGGGTTTCCCATATCTGTCAACTTGGTCTAAGGCACTTTGTGGTCTGTAGACCAATGGTCGGCCCGTATTCCAACCCGCCGCTTTCCATGAACTTCAGTGATATAGCTTGGTGCTACTTCCAAGTGCTGTTTCTAAGTGTGTCGTTGGAGATATTCTGGAGAGTTTTACAGAAGCTTCAACTGTCTAAGAGTTGTGCTAAGAGCTTTCTTTTCTACTGTTACAGGTAAGATTCATCTGTAGGAAAAAGGTTACTGATTGCCCAAGGTTTGAATTCCTGTTGGTAATTATAAGGCATTTGATTTGATTAAGCTAGTTACTTGCTGTTGATTGCTGGTTAATTAGCTATTGTTTGCAAATAAGCAGAGGCCTACCCAGGTGTTAATCATTCCTAGTGGGCGGTGATTTTAGGAGTTATATAAGGCCTGGTTCCATTAGCTTGTCTAATATAGCTTGGTGCTACTTCCAAGTGCTGTTTCTAAGTGTGTCGTTGGAGATATTCTGGAGAGTGCTGTTTCTAAGTGTGTCGTTGGAGATATTCTGGAGAGTGCTGTTTCTAAGTGTGTCGTTGGAGATATTCTGGAGAGTGCTGTTTCTAAGTGTGTCGTTGGAGATATTCTGGAGATAAACTGGAGGTAATCTGAGGTATTCAGGAGGATAAATACAAAAGTTAAGATTTGTTCGATTTATATTATTCTTATAATTGGAATGGCAGGTTTAGTTCAGTGTAACAAATGCTATGCATTTGTTTCACGTTCCACTTTTTGGAGGTTTGGTTGTTGTCTAATCTGTAGACAGTTCTCTATCTTGCGGCAGGAGATTGTATTTTTGAAGTCTGAGATTTGTAAATTATCTGGTGAAGAAACTCAGACTGGAACTGCTGCAAAGCCACTGCCGCAGAGACATGCTAGGAATGGCAGATGGATTACTGTAGGATCTGGTAGACTTAGAGTTGTGGATAAAAAGGCATTTTGCACAGTCTGTTGCTCTTCATAATTCATTTTCTGCACTTTCAGAGTGTAATGGTGTTGTGGAGAGAGGCACTGAGGCTAGTGGTGTTGTGGAGAGAGGCACTGAGGCTAGTGGTGTTGTGGAGAGAGGCACTGAGGCTAGTGGTGTTGTAGAGAGAGGCACTGAGGCTAGTGGTGTTGTAGAGAGAGGCACTGAGGCTAGTGGTGTTGTGGAGAGAGGCACTGAGGCTAGTGGTGTTGTGGAGAGAGGCACTGAGGCTAGTGGTGTTGTGGAGAGAGGCACTGAGGCTAGTGGTGTTGTGGAGAGAGGCACTGAGGCTAGTGGTGTTGTGGAGACCGGCTTGGAGAGTATGGTGAAGCCTAATAGAAAGCAGTTGTTGTTGGGTGATTCCATTATAAGAGGTGTGGAGATGGACAATGGTGGTCTTGTGAGGTGTCTTCCCGGAGCTACTGCTCACAGAGACAGGAGACGTATCTGTAATATTGTTAAGCAAGCAAAGCAGGAAGGGGAATTGGATGTACTTGTCCATCTAGGGACAAATGACTTGGCTTGCAATGAGGTTTCAGAGGTTAAGGAAGTTTTTAGTGTTTTTGCCAATGATATACGGCAGGTTGCTTCCACACTGTCATTCTCTGAAGTTCTGCCTGTGCATAACACTCAGAACGACAGGCGGATGCGTATTAGGGACTTTAATTTGTGGCTTGGTGAATGGTGTCGGGAGCAAGGATTTGGCTTTATTTCTCATGGTAGCTCTCTTTGGAATGGAGATAAGCTGTACAAAAAAGATGGTTTGCATCTTTCTCAAAAGGGAACAAATGTTCTCAGTGAGCAGTTCAGAGGTTTTGCTAGTGTGACAGACCCATCTGTCTGGATTATAACTGCGTTGTTCGTCTGTTTTGCCGTTTTCATGAATTTCCCCGTTCGTATGCTTTGTTTAAGGGAATGTCGGTTTTGTCGAACGGAACTACCGAACGGACGGCCACCCAGAAGAGAAGTGTGCTGCTGGTTAACCTATTGATCCCAATTAGAACGTTGCGGTTAACCACAGACACTTCTCAATTAAAAACCGAATGCCGGGTGGTCGTCGTTCGTATGTCGACCACGAGGCGGCGGCCATTTTGTCCATGCGAACGACCAGCGGTGTTCAACGATTATTTCATGGATCGGAAAACGGACACTTTTTCAGCCGAACACCGCTGAAGCCGTCGACCTCCCCTTCTCAATCGACAAAAGCATGCGAACGACAGCCGTTCGGGAGATTCAACCACACGAATGGACTTAACCCAGATAGCCGTCCCATGGAGTCAATCGCATACCGAAGAACTGAAAGAGACTTTGACTCCATGGCGATTGAACTGTGCGAATGGGATCTGAGCGCTATTCTCCAATAATGTGCCCTCAGATCCAGGCTATCTGGGGATATGCAAGACTGATGTAAAATGTTCAGCAGTTATTAAGTTATGGATTTTTGTGTGTTTTTGTAACTTGTATCTAAAATGGTGATTGCCTCTGCTCGGGGAGATAATTGAATTACTTCCCAATTATTCCCCGAGCAGAGGGGAGGGAACTGTACTGCATGCTGGGAATATTGTGGGGATGTATGTCCAGAATGTCCCCATGTCCCTCTGTGATTTCAGTCTCCCATTTGGTCCCCTAGGGGAGTGTCCACCAAGTGGGAGACCTGCATAAATACCGGGCAGGTAGCCCACAGTAAACCAGTTCGTGTTTTACCCTCAAAGCGGAGCTTGGTCTCGTTATTGGGGGGGATTTGGATACCAGCGGCGAGAGACTGCTTACTTGGATTATTTGCCGCTTGGGAGATATTGTCGTTCGGTTATTAATTGCCGTTCGTGGATTTGCGGCTTGCGAAGGGAATTAGCCGTACAGGTACCGTTCGGGAGTTTGGAGTGTTCCCTGGCTGGCGGTTCGCCTGGTTTTATTATACCCGCTACCCGACCACATTATTGCGAACGGGGAATACTCGCTAAACGGCGGTTTGTACATTTCGTTCCTGGAGGTACCGTAACAACTGGTGGCAAGCGACGGGATGATCCTCAGCGCCCAAAGAAACCACTACAACCGGGACTAAATGGAATTACAGTATCAAAACCTGAGGAGAGCTACCCTAAAGGATTTATTAGAGCAAAGAGGCGGACAAGCCAGTAACCTCAGGAAGAGGGATATTATTACATTATTGCTGGAAATGGATGGAGTACCAGCGGCAGAGGGAACCGATGGACCCAGCACAGCTGACAGAACCCCCGAGGAGGCAAGCTTCGACCGGGCGGTAAGGATCAGGCTGGCCCATTATGGTCCCAACCCAACTACTGAGACTGTCACCCAGGTCATAGCCGCTGTGGAGGCCAACCTGCTACGCCAAAGTGGTGCTGCAGCAGCCCCAGTCACAGCAAACCTGGGAGATAGGAAAAAGGTACCCTTTACAGCATTTAAAGCCTTCAATGACACAGAAGGAGAAATTGATGGGTACCTTGCTGATTTTGAGCGGCAATGTGCCCTGCACAAGGTACCCCTGGAAGACTGGGTTACTATACTGTCCGGCAAGTTATCTGGCCGGGCCAGCGAGGCTTTTCGGGCCATTCCAGATGAGGAGATTGGGGATTATGGGGCCGTCAGGGAAGCTTTACTCTCCCGGTATGCTGTTACACCTGAGGCGTACCGGAGGAGGTTCAGAGACACGGTTAAAACCTCTGGGGACTCATATGTGGAATGGGCATGCAAGGTGCACCGCACAGCCGCTCACTGGATGGCGGGGTGCCAGGCTGTGTCCGGGGAAGAGGTGCTACAGATGTTCCTCTTAGAACATTGTTTTGACAAATTGCCCACAGGGGTCAGAGAGTGGGTAAGGGACCGTAAACCCTCCACTCTGCACGAAGCAGCTCGCCTGGCGGATGAGTATACCGACGCCCGCAAACTGGACAGTCTCATCAGCAAGGCTCCCGCCAGAGTGGAATACAGGCCAGCAGCACCAGCCCCCGCCAACCTATACCAGCCTCCCATGACTCGCCCATCAGCACCTCCTCCATCTGCCCCGTACCAACAGCCACCTAGATTTAATGCACGGGAGTACACGCAACCCATTCGGTGCTACCTGTGCAAACAACTAGGGCACAAGCGACCCGAGTGCCCGATGAACAGCGCCAACCAGAACCAGTCCTGGCGGAGACCAGCAGGCGGCAATCCCCGACCTCCCCTCCCGGCCGCTCACTGTGTAGAGGAAGAAGAGTGCTGGGGCATCCTGCATGAGGCAGACCCCGTTCAGGCTGCACACCGGGATAACCGACAGCATCACCGGCAGTGTGTGAAAGTAAACGGGAAGGAGGTCAGTGGTCTACGGGATACCGGGGCAACTATGACATTGCTCCAGAAGCACCTGGTATCCGAAGCCCAACATACAGGGGACACGGTCGCCGTACGAGTAGCAGGAGGTGCCGTGTTCCGTCTGCCCGTTGCCCGGGTACATTTGGATTGGGGAGTGGGCGCTAGACATGTGAATGTGGGGGTCATGAAGGACTTACCAGCGGATGTTCTCCTTGGCAATGACTTGGCGCCCCTTGTTTCCGCCTACGCTCCCATGGGTCCTGCTGAAGTGGACGCTGTCACGACCCGTGCCCAGACCCGTGCCGCCGAGACCGGCCCACCTGCTGTTGAGACCCAGGTAAGACTCTCTACCCCGACTTGTACCTTAGACCAGGCCCCTTTACGGGAAGGAAACCAGGGAAGACCCGACGCTAGCAAAGTACAGGGCCAGGGCCGATTCTGGGGGAGAAGGAGTAGATGGGGAGCACTACGAGTGGGTGGGGGATAGACTCTACAGGATCCCGAAACCGCCCCAGAAGCCGAATACCCCTCCGCAGAATCGACAGCTAGTGGTGCCCGCAAAATACCGGCAGGAGATTCTGCGGATTGGGCATGATGTGCCATTAGCCGGCCATCTAGGTTCCCGCCGCACAGCTCATAGGATCACGCAAAATTTCTTCTGGCCCAATTTTAACCGAGATGTGCGGGTCTATTGTAGCACGTGTGACACCTGTCAACGGGTAGGTAAGCGGGGGGATCACCCAAAAGCTAGGCTTCAGTCGATGCCTATCATTGGAGAACCCTTTTCCCGCATAGCCGTTGACATTGTGGGTCCACTGGCCAGGGCTAGTCCATCAGGTAAGAAGTATATTCTCACCGTGGTGGACTATGCCACACGTTACCCAGAGGCAGTAGCGCTGTCCAATATAGAGGCAGAGACGGTTGCTGATGCCCTGGTTAAAATCTTCACTAGGGTCGGGTTCCCTCAGGAGATCCTCTCCGATCAGGGAACCCAGTTCACCGCTGTGCTTACCCAGCAGCTGTGGAAGGTGTGCGGTATTAAACCTCTGCTTAGCTCACCTTATCACCCACAGACTAACGGTCTCTGCGAGCGATTTAATGGCACCCTCAAACAGATGTTGAGGACCTTTACTGACACTTGCAGAGACTGGGAGCGATTCCTGCCTCATCTGCTATTTGCATACAGAGAGGTGCCTCAGGAATCTACTGGGTTCTCCCCCTTTGAGTTACTCTATGGGAGAAGGGTCCGTGGACCCCTAGATCTCATTAGAGGACACTGGGAGGGGGAGACAGAGCAAGAAGGGACCCCCATAGTACCATATGTCCTGGAACTCCGGGACCGCATGGAGAAACTGTCCCTGATGGTAAGGGAGAATCTCCAGGCGGCCCAGGGGAGACAGAAACGGTGGTACGATCGGGGTGCCCGACAGCGGATCTTCCAGGTTGGGCAGAAGGTTCTGGTACTCAAGCCTGTGAAGACGAACAAGATGCAAGCATCTTGGCAGGGCCCGTATAAAGTGTTAGCTCAGGTATGCGATACTACCTACCTTATAGCCAGCTGTTCAGATGAAAGGATTCAGCGATCCTTCCATGTGAACATGCTGAAGGAGTATCAGGAGAGACCAGAGGATGTTGCGGCAGTATGTGCCCCAGCTACTGACGACCCCGAGAACTTACCGTTACCTGACTTGCTAGAGAGGGACCCCCAGACAGACCTTACTAGTCTTGTACAGCTAGGGGACCGACTAAACCCGGCAGAGAGGGTACAGGCAAGACAATTACTGTGGGAGAAGCAGGCCACGTTCTCCCAAGAACCCGGGTACACTACCCTAGCTGTACACAAGGTCGAGACACCCGGACAGAACCCCCTACGGCAACCCCCATACCGTATCCCTGAAGCAGTCCGAGAAGGAATGCGGAAGGAGATACAGGAAATGACCAGGCTGGGGGTTATCGAACATTCGGACAGTCCTTGGGCCTCGCCTGTAGTTCTGGTGCCTAAGAAAGATGGGACCACCCGGTTCTGTGTGGACTACAGGCGGCTCAACGAGCGGACCACCACTGACGCCTACCCTATGCCCCGGGTAGACGAGTTATTAGACCGTATTGCCAGGGGGCACCATAGACCTGTGCAAAGGCTATTGGCAGATCCCCCTGGCCGAGGATGCTATCCCTAAGTCGGCATTCGTCACCCCATTTGGCCTGTACCAGTTTAAGGTTATGCCATTTGGGATGAAGAATGCTCCGGCTACTTTCCAGCGTATGGTGGATAGGCTCCTCGATGGCTTCCAGGACTTTGCATGTGCATACCTGGATGACATTGCGGTCTACAGTGAGTCCTGGGAAGACCATTTAGTACACGTGGGGGTGGTGCTGGACAAGATTCGGGCCGCAGGCCTGACCTTGAAGCCAGACAAGTGCCATCTAGGCATGGCAGAAGTACAGTACTTGGGTCACAGAGTAGGCTGTGGGAGCCAGAGACCGGAGCCAGCCAAGGTAGAGGCTGTAGCTAACTGGCCCACACCTATCACCAAGACCCAAGTGCTAGCTTTCCTGGGGACGGCAGGGTATTACCGACATTTTGTCCCCGACTACAGTACGGTTGCCAAGCCCCTGACTGACCTGACTAAGAAGAATTTGCCTAAACAGGTCCTGTGGTCTCCAGCTTGTGAAGCCGCGTTTCAGGCACTGAAGCAAGCTCTTGTTAATGCTCCTGTCCTGGCTGCCCCAGTCCCTAACAAACGTTTTCTTGTACATACAGATGCTTCCATGTATGGACTGGGGGCTGTGCTAAGCCAGGTCAGGGAAGATGGAGGAGAGCACCCTGTCGCATACTTAAGCAGAAAGTTACTACCCCGGGAAGTAAGTTATGCGGCAGTGGAGAAAGAGTGTTTAGCCCTGGTCTGGGCACTGAAGAAACTGAGCCCTTATCTGTATGGACAAGAATTTTCCCTTATTACGGACCATAACCCCCTCGTGTGGCTTAACCGGGTCTCAGGAGACAATGGCAGACTGCTGAGGTGGAGTTTGGCACTACAGCCATATAACTTCACCATCAGCTACCGACCCGGTAAGCAGAATGGGAATGCAGATGGGTTATCTCGGCAAACAGACGTCCCTACTCCTTCCAGTCCGGTCATCCCCAAGTTGACCCGCCAAAGGGTCAAGCCGGGTCTGCCGGAGTGTTCCACAAGGGGGGAGCCGTGTGACAGACCCATCTGTCTGGATTATAACTGCGTTGTTCGTCTGTTTTGCCGTTTTCATGAATTTCCCCGTTCGTATGCTTTGTTTAAGGGAATGTCGGTTTTGTCGAACGGAACTACCGAACGGACGGCCACCCAGAAGAGAAGTGTGCTGCTGGTTAACCTATTGATCCCAATTAGAACGTTGCGGTTAACCACAGACACTTCTCAATTAAAAACCGAATGCCGGGTGGTCGTCGTTCGTATGTCGACCACGAGGCGGCGGCCATTTTGTCCATGCGAACAACCAGCGGTGTTCAGCGATTATTTCATGGATCGGAAAACGGACACTTTTTCAGCCGAACACCGCTGAAGCCGTCGACCTCCCCTTCTCAATCGACAAAAGCATGCGAACGACAGCCGTTCGGGAGATTCAACCACACGAATGGACTTAACCCAGATAGCCGTCCCATGGAGTCAATCGCATACCGAAGAACTGAAAGAGACTTTGACTCCATGGCGATTGAACTGTGCGAATGGGATCTGAGCGCTATTCTCCAATAATGTGCCCTCAGATCCAGGCTATCTGGGGATATGCAAGACTGATGTAAAATGTTCAGCAGTTATTAAGTTATGGATTTTTGTGTGTTTTTGTAACTTGTATCTAAAATGGCGATTGCCTCTGCTCGGGGAGATAATTGAATTACTTCCCAATTATCCCCCGAGCAGAGGGGAGGGAACTGTACTGCATGCTGGGAATATTGTGGGGATGTATGTCCAGAATGTCCCCATGTCCCTCTGTGATTTCAGTCTCCCATTTGGTCCCCTAGGGGAGTGTCCACCAAGTGGGAGACCTGCATAAATACTGGGCAGGTAGCCCACAGTAAACCAGTTCGTGTTTTACCCTCAAAGCGGAGCTTGGTCTCGTTATTGGGGGGATTTGGATACCAGTGGCGAGAGACTGCTTACTTGGATTATTTGCCGCTTGGGAGTGTGACAGAACCATCTGTCTGCTGGATTTTTGCCCGTTCGTCTGTTTGTCCCCGTTCGTATGAATGGCTGGTTTCTATAGCCCAGCCATTCGAATGACTCCTTTTTCCCGAACAAAACCGCCGAACGAACGGCCACCCAAGTGTGCTGCAGGTTAACGAAGTGATCACCATTATAACGTTGTGGTTAACCGCAGACACTTCTCAATTAAACCGAACTCAGGGTGGTCGTCGTTCGTATGTCGACCACGAGGCAGCGGCCATTTTAAATCATGCGAGCGCTCAGCGGTGTTTGGCTCTATTTCTATGGAACGGAAAACGGACACTTTTTCTGTCGAACACCGCTGAAACAAGGGAACGCCTGGCTGCCTCTCCGCAGCATCACGAACATGGCCCGTTGGGGAGATTGAGAACACACAAAGACTTGGAACATAGGTCATTACGTGTACCAGAAGGACTGCTTAGAACTCTGGCTCCGTAGCGGTGAACTATGTGTGTGGGATCTGGCTATTACGTAATAACTATACCACTCAGATCCAGGCTATCTGGGGACATGTAATACGAATGGGAAATGTTCAGTTTTCATGTAGTTATGCATTTTTATGTCTTTTATTATTTTATGTTTAAAATGGCGACTGTCCTTGTCCTGGAGTTAATTGAGTTACTTGGTAATTAACTCCAGGACAGAGGGGAGGGAATCAGAATGCACTGTGGGTAAAATATGTGACTGTGTGTCCGAAATGTCCTGCTGTCTGTCTGTACTTTGAGTCTTCCATTTGGTCCCCTAGGGGAGTGTCCACCAGGTGGGAGACCTGCATAAATACGGGCAGGTAGCCCACAGTAAACCCAGATCTTATTTGACCCTCAATGCGGAGCTTCTGTCTCGTTATTGGGGGGATTTCTTCTTCACGTTTAGAGACTGCTGGATGGAGCGAAAGCCGCTTTGGGGATATTATTGTTCGACGGTTCCTAGCAGTTCGTATATTGCCGTTCGGGAGTTTGGAGCCGTTCGTGGATTTCGATCGGGAGATTGCCGCTTCCCCTGCATTTGGTTTGTGGGTTACAGAGTAAGCGAACAGAGACTGTACTGCAGCCGGGGAAGGTTTACTAAACGGCGGTTTGGCTTAAAGACACGGGAGGTGTCTTAACAATTGGTGGCAAGCGACGGGATGAATCCTACAGCATTGGAGGTCAGCTACAAGAGATGCAGTACGAGGAATTAAGGCGTGCTACACTTAAGGACATATTGGAACGCCGAGGAAGGTCAGCAAGCAATTTAAAGAAGCGGGAGATTATTGCTTTGCTAATGGAGATGGATGCAGCAACGGGAATGGAAAGAGTCAACGTGCCCAGTACCTTGGATTTAACACCCGAGGAAATACGATTCAACCGGGCAGTACAAATAAGGCTGGCACATTTTGGCCCCAACCCCTCAGCTGACATCATGGTTCGTGTGCAGGCAGCAGTTGCAACACAACAGGCAGCCCGAGAAAGAGGAGCTGCAGCAGCAGAGGTACCGTATGACAATAATGTGGTTGCTAGAAAAAAGGTACCTTTTGCTGCGTTTAAAAATTTTGTGGAAACAGAGGGAGAGATTGATGGAGTTTTGGCAGACTTTGAGAGGCAGTGTGCGCTACATCAGGTACCTGCAGATGAATGGGTCACCATCCTCTCTGGGAAATTATCTGGCCGGGCTAGTGAAGCTTTTCGGGCCATCACAGAGGAGGAGATCACCAGCTACCGGGCTGTGAAAGAGGCGCTCCTAGCCAGGTATGCAGTAACCCCAGAGGCGTACAGGCGGAGGTTTAGAGAAACCAACAAGCTGGTTGGGGACTCTTATGTGGAATAGGCCTGCAGAGTCCATCGTACCGCAGCCCACTGGATGGCTGGATGCCAAGCGGTAACTGGGGAGGAGGTGTTACAAGTGTTCCTGCTGGAGCACTGCTTTGATAGACTACCTGCTGGGGTCCGGGAATGGGTCAGAGACAGAAAACCCTCTACCCTACCCGAGGCTGCCCGTCTGGCAGACGAATACACAGATGCCCGCAAGTTGGATGGTACAGCTGCTAAAGCCCCTGCCAGACTGGAATATCGACCAGCAGTAACACCCGCTCCTGCAGTCTACCAACCCCCAGTACACCGTACCCCAGCCGCACCACCAGCTAACAATTATATGCAACCAGCCCGATTTAATGCCCGGGAGTACTCCCAACCCATCCGGTGCTATGGATGCAAGCAGTTGGGGCACAAGCGTCCTGGGTGCCCCCTGAACAGTGCCAACCAGGCTCAGTCCTGGAGGAGACCAGTTAACGGAAACCAGCGCCCACCTCAGCCTGCTGCTCACTGCCTAGAGCAGGAGGAATTTTGGGGCATTCTGCACGAGGCAGACCCAGTGCAAGCGGCTCACCAGGATAATCGCCAGCAACATCGGCAAACTGTGAAGCTAAATGGCAGAGTGGTGAATGGGCTGAGAGACACAGGAGCCACGATGACACTGCTCCAAAAGAACTTGGTCTCAGAGCATCAACACACTGGAGACACTGTGGCAGTAAGGGTAGCAGGGGTGCCGTGTTTCGCTTACCTGTTGCCCGAGTACATTTGGATTGGGGAGTGGGCGCTAGGCATGTGGATGTGGGGGTGATGAAGGACTTGCCCGCAGATGTTCTTTTGGGAAACGATTTGGCCCCTTTGGTTTCAGCATATGCTCCGATGGGCCCTGCAGACGTGAACCCAGTGACCGCCCGTGCCCAGACCCGTGCTGCCGGAACCAGCCCACTTGCTGACGAGACCCAGGTAAGAGCTCCTTCCCCGACTGATACCCCAGATCAGGTCCCCTTAAGCTGGGATTCCCCAGAGGAGTTTGGGAGGGAAACCCGGGCGGATCCGACCCTCCAAAGATACAAGGACAGGGCAGAGGCTGGGGAGGAAGGAATAGATGGGGAACGGTATGAGTGGGTGGGGGACAGGTTATACAGGATCCCTAAACCTTCCCAGAAGAGTGTTGCCTCTCCGCCGAATCGCCAGTTAGTGGTACCTGCAAAGTACCGGCAGGAGATTCTGCGGATAGGGCATGATGTTCCTTTAGCTGGACATCTAGGGTCCCGCCGTACAGCCTATAGGATTTCACAGAACTTCTTTTGGCCAAACTTTAACCAGGCTGTGCGGATGTACTGCAGCACGTGTGACACATGTCAACGGGTAGGAAAGCGGGGGGACCACCCTAAGGCTAGGCTATTATCGATGCCTATTATAGGGGAGCCCTTTTTCCGCATAGCCGTTGACATTGTGGGTCCACTGGCCAGGGCTAGTCCATCCGGTAAGAAGTATGTTCTTACCGTGGTGGACTATGCCACCCGCTATCCAGAGGCAGTAGCGCTGTCTAACATAGAGGCAGAGACGGTTGCTGACGCCCTGGTTAGAATTTTTACTAGGGTCGGGTTCCCTAAGGAGATCCTCTCCGACCAGGGAACCCAATTCACCGCTGTGCTCACCCAGCAACTGTGGAAGGTGCGCGGCATTAAGCCGTTACTTAGCTCACCCTACCACCCACAGACTAACGGTCTCTGCGAGCGCTTTAACGGTACCCTCAAACAGATGCTGAGGACCTTTACGGACACTTGCAGAGACTGGGAGAGATTCCTGCCTCATCTATTATTTTCTTATAGAGAGGTGCCCCAGGAATCTACTGGGTTCTCCCCCCTTTGAGCTGCTGTATGGGAGAAGGGTCCGCGGACCCCTAGATCTCATTAGAGGCCACTGGGAGGGGGAGACGGAGCAAGAGGGGACCCCCATAGTGCCATATGTTCTGGAACTCCGGGACCGCATGGAGAAACTGTCCCTGATGGTAAGGGAGAATCTCCAGGCGGCCCAGGGGAGACAGAAGAGATGGTACGATCAGGGTGCCCGACAGCGGGTCTTCCAGGTGGGGCAAAAGGTATTGGTGCTTAAACCTGTGAAGGCCAACAAGATGCAGGCATCTTGGCAGGGCCCATACAAGGTAGTGGCGCAGATCTGCGACACTACTTACTTGATAGCCAGCTGTGCAGATGAGAGGATCCAGCGGTCCTTTCATGTGAACATGCTGAAAGAGTACCAGGAGAGACCTGAGAATATTGCAGCAGTGTGTGCCCCAGCTACAGATGATTCTGAGAATTTACCCCTTCCCGATCTATTAGAAAGGGATTCCCAGACTGACCTTACTACCTTGGTACAGCTAGGGGACCGGTTGAACCCCACAGAAAGGGTACAGGCGCAGCAGTTGTTATGGGAGAAGCAGGCGACGTTCTCCCAGGAACCAGGTTATACCACCCTAGCTGTGCATAAGGTAGAGACCCCTGGACAGACCCGTTACGACAGCCCCCCTACCGTATCCCTGAAGCAGTCCGTGAAGGAATGCGGAAGGAGATACAGGAGATGACCCAACTTGGGGTTATCGAGCACTCCGACAGCCCTTGGGCCTCGCCCGTAGTCCTGGTGCCAAAGAAAGATGGGACCACCCGGTTCTGTGTGGACTACAGGCGACTCAACGAGCGGACCACCACTGACGCCTACCCAATGCCCCGGGTAGACGAATTACTAGATCGTATTGCCAGGGGGCGATATCTGACCACCATAGACCTGTGTAAGGGCTACTGGCAGATCCCCCTGGCCGAGGATGCTATCCCCAAGTCAGCATTTGTCACCCCATTTGGCCTGTACCAATTTAAGGTCATGCCTTTTGGGATGAAAAATGCACCGGCTACCTTCCAACGGATGGTGGATAGACTCCTGGATGGCTTCCAAGAATTCGCCTGTGCATACTTGGACGACATTGCGATCTACAGTGGGTCCTGGGAGGAACACCTGGTACATGTAGGGGTTGTGCTGGATAAGATTAGGGCCGCTGGCCTGACATTGAAGCCAGAAAAGTGTCATCTAGGTATAGCTGAAGTACAGTACCTGGGTCACAGAGTGGGGTGTGGGAGCCAGAGACCGGAGCCAGCCAAGGTAGAGGCAGTGGCTAACTGGCCCACACCTACCACTAAGACCCAGGTATTGGCCTTCTTGGGGACGGCAGGGTACTACAGACGTTTTGTCCCTGACTACAGCACTATTGCTAAGCCCCTGACAGACCTGACGAAGAAGAACTTGCCTAAGCAGGTCCTGTGGTCTCCGGCTTGTGAAGCTGCATTCCAGGCACTGAAACAGGCTCTTGTGAATGCCCCTGTCTTGGCTGCCCCAGTCCCTAACAAATGCTTTCTCGTCCATACAGATGCTTCCATGTATGGACTGGGGGCTGTGCTGAGCCAAGTCGGGGAAGATGGAGGAGAGCACCCTGTCGCATATCTCAGCAGAAAGTTGTTACCCAGAGAAGTGAGTTATGCGGCAGTGGAGAAGGAGTGTTTGGCGTTGGTCTGGGCGTTGAAAAAGTTAAGCCCCTATTTGTATGGGCAAGAGTTTTCCCTGGTGACTGATCACAACCCACTCGTTTGGCTTAACCGGGTCTCAGGAGACAATGGGAGACTGCTGAGATGGAGCTTGGCACTACAGCCCTACAATTTTACCATCAGCTACAGACCCGGTAAGCTAAACGGAAACGCAGATGGGTTGTCACGACAAACAGACGTTTCCATCACCTCGTAGTCCGGTCATCCCCAAGTTGACCCGCCACAGGGTCAAGCCGGGTCTGCCGGAGTGTCCCACAAGGAGGGAGCCGTGTGACAGAACCATCTGTCTGCTGGATTTTTGCCCGTTCGTCTGTTTGTCCCCGTTCGTATGAATGGCTGGTTTCTATAGCCCAGCCATTCGAATGACTCTTTTTCCCGAACAAAACCGCCGAACGAACGGCCACCCAAGTGAGGAGTGTGCTGCAGGTTAACGAAGTGATCACCATTATAACGTTGTGGTTAACCGCAGACACTTCTCAATTAAACCGAACTCAGGGTGGTCGTCGTTCGTATGTCGACCACGAGGCAGCGGCCATTTTAAATCATGCGAACGCTCAGCGGTGTTTGGCTCTATTTCTATGGAACGGAAAACGGACACTTTTTCTGTCGAACACCGCTGAAACAAGGGAACGCCTGGCTGCCTCCACGAAAGCATGCGAACATCGGCCGTTCGGGAGATTGAGAACACACAAAAGACTTAACCCAGATAGCCCACCCATGGAGTCATTCGTGTACCGAAGGACTGTAAGAACTCTGACTCCATGGCGATTGAACTATGTGTGTGGGATCTGAGCGCTATTCGCCAATAATATGCACTCAGATCCAGGCTATCTGGGGACATGTAATACGAATGGGAAATGTTCAGTTTTCATGGAGTTATGCATTTTTGTGTCTTTTATTATTTCATGCTTAAGATGGCGACTGTCCTTGTCCTGGAGTTAATTGAGTTACTTGGTAATTAACTCCAGGACAGAGGGGAGGGAATCAGAATGCACTGTGGGTAAAATATGTGACTGTGTGTCCGAAATGTCCTGCTGTCTGTCTGTACTTTGAGTCTTCCATTTGGTCCCCTAGGGGAGTGTCCACCAGGTGGGAGACCTGCATAAATACGGGCAGGTAGCCCACAGTAAACCCAGATCTTATTTGACCCTCAATGCGGAGCTTCTGTCTCGTTATTGGGGGGGATTTCTTCTTCACGTTTAGAGACTGCTGGATGGAACGAAAGCCGCTTTGGGGATATTATTGTTCGACGGTTCCCAGCAGTTCGTATATTGCCGTTCGGGAGTTTGGAGCCGTTCGTGGATTTCGATCGGGAGATTGCCGCTTCCCCTGCATTTGGTTTGTGGGTTACCGAGTAAGCGAACAGAGACTGTACTGCAGCCGGGGAAGGTTTACTAAACGGCGGTTTGGCTTAAAGACACGGGAGGTGTCTTAACAGGGAGATATTGTCGTTCGGTTATTAATTGCCGTTCGTGGATTTGCGGCTTGCGAAGGGAATTAGCCGTACAGGTACCGTTCGGGAGTTTGGAGTGTTCCCTGGCTGGCGGTTCGCCTGGTTTTATTATACCCGCTACCCGACCACATTATTGCGAACGGGGAATACTCGCTAAACGGCGGTTTGTACATTTCGTTCCTGGAGGTACCGTAACAGCTAGGATGTATTTAAACTAGGAGGGGGGGGCAAAAGGGTGATAAAACATCAATCCAATTGTCCCCCAAAACAAGGACAGAAGGTGCCTGTAGCAAGTGTGTTAAAAAATGATAAGCTTAGAGTCATGTCTACAAATGCTCGCAGTTTAGGGAATAAGATCCATGAACTTGTGGCAATAATGGCAACTGATAGTGTAGATTTAGTCGCTGTTACTGAGACATGGTACAATGAGAAAAATGACTGGGACATAGCAATACCAGGGTACTCTTTATATAGGAAAGATAGAGGAAGGCAAGAAAGGGGAGGGTGGCCTTGTATGTGAAGGATAGCATAAAATCTAGCCTAATAAAAAGTTAGTAGAGGCAAACATAGAGTCCGTTTGGGCTACGTTAGAATTTGGTAATCACACAGTAACTGTGTAGGTGTGATTTATAGGCCCCCAGGACAAATTGAAGAGTTAGATAATCTACTAGTTGAGGAAATAGCTAAAATGACAATGAAGGGGAAGTTATCATCATGGGTGACTTTAATCTTCCTGATGTAAATTGGAAAACAAAATTAGCTACTTGTGCCAGGAGCACACATATTCTAAACTCCCTACTGGAGTTGTCTCTAAAGCAAGTTGTTGAGGAGCCGACTCGTAAAGAGGCCATACTAGATTTAGTGTTAACAAATGGAGATTTGGTATCAGATGTTACTGTAGGTGAAAGTTTAGGATCCAGTGATCATCAGTCAGTGTGGTTTAATATAAGAACAGTGACTGAGTCACACCACACAAAAACAAAAGTTTTAGACTTTAGAAAAACAGACTTTTCTAAAATTAGAATATGGGTAGAGGAGTCATTATCAGACTGGAGCAATTTAAATGGAGTCCAAGAAAAATGGGATTATTTTAAAGTTGCACTATTGAAGGCAACAGAAAATTGCATTAGGCTTGTCAGTAAAAGCAAAAATTCAAGAAACCACTGTGGTACTCCGCAGATGTGGCCAAAATAGTTAAAAACAAAAAGTTAGCATTTAGGAATTATAAAAAAACCCAGAGTGAGGGAGACAAAATGATCTATAAGATTAGGCAGAAAGAGGCTAAGCAAGTTATAAGAGCTTCCAAATCACACACAGAAGAGAAAATAGCACAGTCAGTAAAAAAGGGGGATAAAACATTTTTTAGATACATAAATGAGAAAAGAAAAGTAAAACAAGGATTAGTTAGATTAAAAACAAAAGAAGGAAGGTATGTAGAAGAGGATAAAGGTCAGGCTGACTGCCTCAATGAATATTTTTGTTCTGTATTTACAGATGAAAATGAAGGAAAGGGACCTCAGTTGAGAAAAAGGATAAATGAGTCATTTATTACACGTGAGTTTACAGAGGAAGAGGTTCTATTCCAACTGTCAAAAGTAAAGACAAATAAGTCAATGGGACCTGATGGAATACACCCAAAGCTATTAAAAGAGCTTAGTGGTGTACTAGCAAAACCATTAACAGATTTATTTAACCAATCATTGTTAACAGGAGTAGTCCCAGAAGATTGGAAGTTAGCGAATGTTGTGCCCATTTACAAGAAAGGTAATAGGGAGGAGTCGGGCAACTATAGGCCAGTAAGCCTTACTTCAGTAGTGGGGAAAGTGATGGAAACCATGTTAAAGGATAGGATTGATGAACATCTAAAAACACATGGATTTCAAGATCAGAGACAACATGGGTTTACTTCAGGGAGATCATGCCAAACAAATCTTATTGATTTTTTTGATTGGGTAACTAAAATTATAGATCAGGGTGGTGCAGTAGACATTGCTTACCTAGATTTCAGTAAGGCTTTTGACACTGTTGCACATAGAAGGCTTATCAATAAACTGCAATCTTTAAGTTTGGATTCCAATATTGTTGAATGGGTAAGGCAGTGGCTGAGTGACAGGCAACAGAGGGTTGTAGTTAATGGAATATATTCGAAGCTTGGACTTGTCACCAGTGGGGTACCTCAGGGATCTGTACTTGGACCCATTCTCTTTAATATTTTTATTAGTGATATTGCAGAAGGTCTTGATGGTAAGGTATGTCTTTTTGCTGATGATACTAAGATATGTAACAGGGTTGATGTTCCAGGAGGGATAAGCCAAATGGCAAATGATTTAGGTAAACTAGAAAAATGGTCAGAATTGTGGCAACTGACATTTAATGTGGATAAGTGCAAGATAATGCATCTTGGACGTAAAAACCCAAGGGCAGAGTACAGAATATTTGATAGAGTCCTAACCTCAACATATGAGGAAAGGGATTTAGGGGTGATTATTTCTGATGACTTAAAGGTAGGCAGACAATGTAATAGAGCAGCAGGAAATGCTAGCAGAATGCTTGGTTGTATAGGGAGAGGTATTAGCAGTAGAAAGAGGGAAGTGCTCATGCCATTGTACAGAACACTGGTGAGACCTCACTTGGAGTATTGTACACAGTACTGGAGACCGTATCTTCAGAAGGATATTGATACCTTAGAGAGGGTTCAGAGAAGGGCTACTAAACTGGTTCATGGATTGCGGGATAAAACTTACCAGGAAAGGTTAAAGGATCTTAACATGTATAGCTTGGAGGAAAGACGAGACAGGGGGGATATGATAGAAACATTTAAATATATAAAGGGAATCAACACAGTAAAGGAGGAGACTATATTTAAAAGAAGAAAAACTACCACAACAAGAGGACATAGTCTTAAATTAGAGGGACAAAGGTTTAAAAATAATATCAGGAAGTATTACTTTACTGAGAGGGTAGTGGATGCATGGAATAGCCTTCCAGCTGAAGTGGTAGAGGTTAACACAGTAAAGGAGTTTAAGCATGCGTGGGATAGGCATAAGGCTATCCTAACTATAAGATAAGACTAGGGACTAATGAAAGTATTTAGAAAATTGGGCAGACTAGATGGGCCGAATGGTTCTTATCTGCCGTCACATTCTATGTTTCTATGTTTCTATGTTTCTATGTCCCCAATGGTCACCCGTCACACAGATATATGGGTCTTTTTTATTTGGTATGTCTTTGTATATTGCTGAGTGTTGTGATTGTGGAAAAGTACAGGAGACAATATCACAGTAATCAAAAGTAAACGTAGCCACGTGTGTGTTTGAAGAATTATACCAAAATGTGTAAACATGATTGTCTTTAGTGATAGCAACTTGTTGGGCCTTTAAGAGGCCTAGCAGCAGACATAGGTATAGAAGGCTCATGTTTGGGTGGGATCCGCTTCCTCAGGATCAGGATCTTGCATTGTGAAGCGTGTATCCAGGTATTCTTCCCAGCCAACTTTACAGAGGTAGCTGTAGTTAGTAGTACTTGATATGGACCATCGATCCTTGGCTCAAGAGTGTGTTTTCTTAGAAACTTCTTGACCATGACCCAATCACCAGGTAGTAACTTGTGCATGCCTGTATTTGACTCTGGATCTGGAATAGAAGAAAACACCTGTGCATGGATTTTGGTCAAGGCATGAGAGAGTGCAGTTATATAATCTACCATTGCATCTGACTGGAGTTGAAGTTATTGTGGAAAGTAACAGCCTAACCTGGGTGCTGTCCCAAACAAGATTTCGTAGGGGGATAAATTAAACCTCCCTCTTGGGGTGTACCTTACACAGTGCTGTGGGAAGACTCTCTGGCCAGGGTAGGTTAG
Organism: Pelobates cultripes; assembly: GCA_933207985.1. Taxonomy (NCBI): domain Eukaryota; kingdom Metazoa; phylum Chordata; class Amphibia; order Anura; family Pelobatidae; genus Pelobates; species Pelobates cultripes. The sequence goes on along the minus strand of OW240914.1, from coordinate 399,674 downwards.
TTTCTTGGGACATTTTAAGCATTCTGGCTTTCAGAGTTGTAGCGGAGAGGTAGTATAATCCACAGTATCTCCGCTGGTAGACAGGAACTACATAAAATAATCCAGGTAAAATCAGTACAGCGTACAATAATCCCGGTAGCGTTATATAAATCCTTCCTTCCCAAGAACTAGACGACACATAGGCTGGGAGTCAACTGAACTTTTAATCACAGGTCACAGTATTTATGTGGTTCCCCATGCAAGGGGTTTCCCCACTGACTTTACAGGGGTTGTACAGTAGGGGACTACATGGGAAATTTAACAACCAAGCTATTTCTCCCACCATGCACTGCTGCACAAGAGGGATACTCCCACTAGAATATCCTGTTACGTGGATTATCCCTCCATGCAGCAGAATTAGCTTTTCATATAAAAATACATAACTTTAACATTATCCATGCTGTTATACCGAATGACGGTTCGGTAGGTAGCTGGGGTCTGAGTGCACATTTCGTGAAAGTACCGCTCAGATCCCAGCACATCCAGCCGAACTTCGCATGAATTACACTTCAATATACACTTTGCATAAAAGACACGAATACACCCGCAGGGATAAAGTACCGAAAGACCGGTACTCCCGAACGGCCTTGAAGTCCAGCGGTATTCGTGCCGTGGAGTAGCTGATTTTAGTTCCAGGCACTTGACGACAAAATACCGCGGGGCTAACAAAGGATCCAAGATGGCCGACCGCCGCGTGGTCGGTATCCGAACGGCGGCCACCCTGAATCTCTAATAACTACCGAAAGCTACAATGTTGCATTATTTAATAGGAGCCACTCGACCTCCTGTGTGTGGTCTCCCATTCGGTAGTTTTGTTCGTTTCACGAACATTGTTGAAATTCACTGTTCATGAAACTACTGTATGAATGCTGGTGGCTTTCATGCCGCCAGCATACGAATGCTCTTGTTCGCATAAAATACAGACACATGGCTATACTTGGTGTAAGGAAACCAAGTGTATTTAAACCTCATTCGGTAGTTTTCTCCCGAACCGCCAGAGCCTTAGTGATTATAGCCCTCCGTTCGGTAGATAAGGTAGACAAATCCTATAGTAATTTAAATAGCTTCACCAGATAATTCCCTTAGTGAAACACACGAATCCCCAAACATCAGTCGAAGTCAAGAAGAAGGGTACAAAATGAGCTGTCCTTTAATGGGTGCACACAGCTTTTATGCAAGTCCCCATGCAAGGGGACAGCCCTCAGGGAGGGACAAACAATAGCCAATCATAAACAGTAAAATGTTAACACGCTGCACGAATAGAAGGATCCTTTGCAAACATAATATAACAAAGAACAATAAAACTGTAAACATAGCAGTAACTAAACAGCAAATGAACCCTGTTCTACTCTGAATGGTACAGCAAAACAAGGATTAGTTAGATTAAAAACAAAAGAAGGAAGGTATGTAGAAGAGGATAAAGGTCAGGCTGACTGCCTCAATTAATATTTTTGTTCTGTATTTACAGTAGAAAATGAAGGAAAGGGACCTCAGTTGAGAAAAAGGATAAATGAGTCATTTATTACACGTGAGTTTACAGAGGAAGAGGTTCTATTTCAACTGTCAAAAGTAAAGACAAATAAGTCAATGGGACCTGATGGAATACTTTCTCTAGGCGGTCCCCGGCCCTCTACTGGGTGGTCAATACTCCCAGCCTTTCTCTAGGCGGTCCCCAGCCCTCTACCGGGCGGTCAATACTCCCAGCCTTTCTCTAGGCGGTCCTCATCCCTCTACCGGGCGGTCAATACTCACAGGACTCCTTTCTCACGCAGGATTTCAACACCTTGTTGGATTTGGGAGAGTTTGTGAAGCATGTGTTGAAGGAAGTGGCATTGATTTGAGTTGGCAATTTTTAATAAGCATATATTTTATGGTACCTACTATGAAGACCTAATGTCCATGCATGTCGATGTTTAGTGCACTCAATGTTTCGACACCCCTTTGGATTTAATGAGGACATGTCATGAAATTGAGTAGTCAGAGAGCAGAACCTGGGGGTGGTCCATGTTTGTAAAGTGTTTCCTGTAGACACACAATGTCTGCTCCCAATGTTTGAAGTTCTCTAGTTAGAATGTGCCTCTTAACAGGGGTATTTAATCCTCTTACATTAAGGGTACAGACTTACATGTAGGGAGAAATGAATATCAGATATGGTAGAAGTCTTAACAATGAGATTGTCCCAGCTCTCTCAAGCCTCTGGGATCGTTGTTGTATGTAATGTATATGTGACATGTCCCTTGGCTGTCTTATGTTGTAAACATTTAAGAACAGTAAGCAGCAAGTCAGTCCCCCAGGGAAACACACATAGAAGCAAATATTTACAGATAAAATAACAAAAACAGTAAGACACAAGCCCGGTATGTGGCTAGGAATCGGAGTAGAGTGTCTTGGGGTCAAACTGCATGTGCTAAATATTTTGGAGACCCGTGTTGGGTGCTTATAGAACCTGGCTAAAAGTTACAGTTCACTAAATTGTAAGTAGAATTATTGCAAGTTATTGAACCATTCATCTACTAACACTCTGCCACATTGCCACTAGGGTTAATAAAACAATAGTGAGAGCAAAAAGATATCGCGCCACAGGGGAGATAGGGAGATTCAATATACGGTGGCACGCACACAAGCAATACATAAACCAAGGTATTGTTATATTTTATTGCTGTAATACCTGTTTCTCGCCTCTAGTGGCCTCCATAACAACTGCTGCAACTCTGCATGATCCTGTAAGCAACCTGTATTACATTATACTGGAATCTACTTACCTGTCTCAACTGCTGCAACTCTGCATGATCCTGTAAGCAACCTGTATTACATTATACTGGAATCTACTTACCTGTCTCAACCGCTGCAACTCTGCATGATCCTGTAAGGAACCTGTATTACATTATACTGGAATCTACTTACCTGTCTCAACTGCTGCAACACTGCATGATCCTGTAAGCAGCCTGTATTACATTATACTGGAACCTACTTACCTGTCTCAACCGCTGTAGCACTGCATAATCCTGTAAGCAACCTGTATCACATTATACTGGAATCTACTTACCTGTCTCAACCGCTGCAACTCTGCATGATCCTGTAAGCAACCTGTATCACATTATACCGGAATCTACTTACCTGTCTATACTGCTGCAACACTGCATGATCCTGTAAGCAACCTGTATTACATTATACTGGAATCTACTTACCTGTCTCAACTGCTGCAACTCTGCATGATCCTGTAAGCAACCTGTATTACATTATGCAGGAATCTATTTACATGTCTCAACTGCTGCAACACTGCATGATCCTGTAAGCAACCTGTATTACACTATACTGGAATCTACTTACCTGTCTCAACCACTGCAACTCTGCATGATCCTGTAAGCAACCTGTATTACATTATACTGGAACCTACTTACCTGTCTATACTGCTACAACACTGCATGATCCTGTAAGCAACCTGTATTACATTATACTGGAATCTACTTACCTGTCTCAACTACTGCAACTCTGCATGATCCTGTAAGCAACCTGTATCACATTATACTGGAATCTACTTACCTGTCTCAACCGCTGTAGCACTGCATAATCCTGTAAGCAACCTGTATCACATTATACTGGAATCTACTTACCTGTCTCAACCGCTGCAACTCTGCATGATCCTGTAAGCAACCTGTATTACATTAACTACTGCAACTACTGCAACTCTGCATGATCCTGTAAGCAACCTGTATCACATTATACTGGAATCTACATACCTGTCTCAACCGCTGTAGCACTGCATAATCCTGTAAGCAACCTGTATCACATTATACTGGAATCTACTTACCTGTCTCAACCGCTGCAACTCTGCATGATCCTATAAGCAACCTGTATTACATTATACTGGAATCTACTTACCTGTCTCAACTGCTGCAACTCTGCAAGATCCTGTAAGCAACCTGTAATACATTATACTGGAATCTACTTACCTGTCTATACTGCTGCAACTCTGCATGATCCTGTAAGCAACCTGTATTACATTATACTGGAATCTACTTACCTGTCTCAACTGCTGCAACACTGCATGATCCTGTAAGCAACCTGTATTACATTATACTGGAATCTACTTACCTGTCTCAACTGCTGCAACTCTGCATGATCCTGTAAGCAACCTGTATTACATTATACTGGAATCTACTTACCTGTCTCAACCGCTGCAACTCTGCATGATCCTGTAAGCAACCTGTATTACATTATACTGGAATCTACTTACCTGTCTCAACTGCTGCAACACTGCATGATCCTGTAAGCAACCTGTATTACATTATACTGGAATCTACTTACCTGTCTCAACTGCTGCAACTCTGCAAGATCCTGTAAGCAACCTGTATTACATTATACTGGAATCTACTTACCTGTCTATACGCTGCAACTCTGCATGATCCTGTAAGCAACCTGTATTACATTATACTGGAATCTACTTACCTGTCTCAACTGCTGCAACACTGCATGATCCTGTAAGCAACCTGTATTACATTATACTGGAATCTACTTACCTGTCTCAACTGCTGCAACACTGCATGATCCTGTAAGCAACCTGTATTACATTATACTGGAATCTACTTGCGCGCGGCAAGTCCTGTAAGCAACCTGTATTACATTATACTGGAATCTACTTACCTGTCTCAACTGCTGCAACTCTGCAAGATCCTGTAAGCAACCTGTAATACATTATACTGGAATCTACTTACCTGTCTATACTGCTGCAACTCTGCATGATCCTGTAAGCAACCTGTATTACATTATACTGGAATCTACTTACCTGTCTCAACTGCTGCAACTCTGCATGATCCTGTAAGCAACCTGTATTACATTATACTGGAATCTACTTACCTGTCTCAACTGCTGCAACACTGCATGATCCTGTAAGCAACCTGTATTACATTATACTGGAATCTACTTACCTGTCTATACTGCTGCAACACTGCATGATCCTGTAAGCAACCTGTATTACATTATACTGGAATCTACTTACCTGTCTATACTGCTGCAACACTGCATGATCCTGTAAGCAACCTGTATTACATTATACTGGAATCTACTTACCTGTCTCAACTGCTGCAACACTGCATGATCCTGTAAGCAACCTGTATTACATTATACTGGAATCTACTTACCTGTCTCAACTGCTGCAACTCTGCATGATCCTGTAAGCAACCTGTATTACATTATCCTGGAATCTACTTACCTGTCTCAACTGCTGCAACACTGCATGATCCTGTAAGCAACCTGTATTACATTATACTGGAATCTACTTACCTGTCTCAACTGCTGCAACACTGCATGATCCTGTAAGCAACCTGTATTACATTATACTGGAATCTACTTACCTGTCTCAACTGCTGCAACACTGCATGATCCTGTAAGCAACCTGTATTACATTATATTGGAATCTACTTACCTGTCTCAACCGCTGCAACTCTGCATGATCCTGTAAGCAACCTGTATTACATTATACTGGAATCTACTTACCTGTATCAACTCCTGCAACACTGCATGAACCTGTAAGCAACCTGTATTACATTATACTGGAATCTACTTACCTGTCTCAACTGCTGCAACACTGCATGATCCTGTAAGCAACCTGTATTACATTATACTGGAATCTACTTACCTGTCTCAACTGCTGCATCACTGCATGATCCTGTAACCAACCTGTATCACCTATATTGGAATCTACTTACCTGTCTCAACCGCTGCAACTCTGCATGATCCTGTAAGCAACCTGTATTACATTATACTGGAATCTACTTACCTGTCTCAACTGCTGCAACTCTGCATGATCCTGTAAGCAACCTGTATTACATTATACTGGAATCTACTTACCTGTCTCAACTGCTGCGACTGCATCCTGTAAGCAACCTGTAATACATTATACTGGAATCTACTTACCTGTCTCAGCACCGCAGCCTGCTATCCTTACATTATACTGGAATCTACTTACCTGTCTCAACTGCTGCAACACTGCATGATCCTGTAAGCAACCTGTATTACATTATACTGGAATCTACTTACCTGTCTCAACCGCTGCAACTCTGCATGATCCTGTAAGCAACCTGTAATACATTATACTGGAATCTACTTACCTGTCTCGACTGCTGCAACACTGCATGATCCTGTAAGCAACCTGTATTACATTATACTGGAATCTACTTACCTGTCTCAACTGCTGCAACACTGCATGATCCTGTAAGCAACCTGTATTACATTATACTGGAATCTACTTACCTGTCTATACTGCTGCAACACTGCATGATCCTGTAAGCAACCTGTATTACATTATACTGGAATCTACTTACCTGTCTATACTGCTGCAACACTGCATGATCCTGTAAGCAACCTGTATTACATTATACTGGAATCTACTTACCTGTCTCAACCGCTGCAACACTGCATGATCCTGTAAGCAACCTGTATTACATTATACTGGAATCTACTTACCTGTCTCAACTGCTGCAACTCTGCATGATCCTGTAAGCAACCTGAATTACATTATACTGGAATCTACTTACCTGTCTATACTGCTGCAACTCTGCATGATCCTTTAATCAACCTGTATTACATTATATTAGAATCTACTTACCTGTCTCAACTGCTGCAACTCTGCATGATCCTGTAAGCAACCTGCATTACATTATACTGGAATCTACTTACCTGTCTCAACTGCTGCAACTCTGCATAATCCTGTAAGCAAACTGTATTACATTATACTGGAATCTACTTACCGATCTCAACTGCTGCAACACTGCATGATCATGTAAGCAACCTGTATTACATTATACTGGAATCTACTTACCTGTCTCAACTGCTGCAACACTGCATGATCCTGTAAGCAACCTGTATTACATTATACTACAATCTACTTACCTGTCTCAACTGCTGCAACACTGCATGATCCTGTAAGCAACCTGTATTACATTATACTGGAATCTACTTACCTGTCTCAACTGCTGCAGCACTGCATGATCCTGTAAGCAACCTGTATCACATTATACTGGAATCTACTTACCTGTTTCAACTGCTGCAACTCTGCACGATCCTGTAAGCAACCTGTATTACATTATACTGGAATCTACTTACCTGTCTCAACCGCTGCAACTCTGCATGATCCTGTAAGCAACCTGTAATACATTATTCTGGAATCTACTTACCTGTCTCGACTGCTGCAACTCTGCATGATCCTGTAAGCAACCTGTATTACATTATACTGGAATCTACTTACCTGTCTCGACTGCTGCAACACTGCATGATCCTGTAAGCAACCTGTATTACATTATACTGGAATCTACTTACCTGTCTCGACTGCTGCAACACTGCATGATCCTGTAAGCAACCTGTATCACATTATACTGGAATCTACTTACCTGTCTCAACCGCTGCAACTCTGCATGATCCTGTAAGCAACCTGTATCACATTATACTGGAATCTACTTACCTGTCTCAACTGCTGCAGCACTGCATGATCCTGTAAGCAACCTGTATTACATTATACCGGAATCTACTTACCTGTCTCAACTGCTGCAACTCTACATAATCCTGTAAGCAACCTGTATTACATTATACTGGAATCTACTTACCTGTCTCAACTGCTGCAACAGTGCATGATACTGTAAGCAACCTGTATTACATTATACTGGAATCTACTTACCTGTCTCAACTGCTGCAACTCTGCATGATCCTGTAAGCAACCTGTTTTACATTATACTGGAATCTACTTACCTGTCTCAACTGCTGCAACTCTGCATGATCCTGTAAGCAACCTGTATTACATTATACCGGAATCTACTTACCTGTCTCAACTGCTGCAACTCTACATGATCCTGTAAGCAACCTGTATCACAATATACTGGAATCTACTTACCTCTCTCAACTGCTGCAACACTGCATGATCCTGTAAGCAACCTGTATTACATTATACTGGAATCTACTTACCTGTCTCAACTGCTGCAACTCTACATGATCCTGTAAGCAACCTGTATTACATTATACTGGAATCTACTTACCTGTCTCAACTGCTGCAACTCTGCATGATCCTGTAAGCAACCTGTATTACATTATACCGGAATCTACTTACCTGTCTCAACTGCTGCAACTCTACATAATCCTGTAAGCAACCTGTATTACATTGTTCTAGATAATTTACTGCAAACCAATTAGTTTGAATGACTATCTGTTCCTGTCCAAATTAAAGATAATAAAGTTGCGTGCACGCAGAAGTAAATTCACACTGAGACACAAAGTTCAGGTTAATGAAAGAACTTCGGAGAAGTTTAATGACTTCTGACAGAAAATGGGTGCGCAGACCCTTATAAAGGCATTATTACATCATTGAAGAAAATCAAGATATAGACAAATAGACATTGTTAATTGGCTTAGGTGCTAAGATGTTAGTAAAATACCCTCCCCATTCTTAGGTCACTATCTACGTAATTTCTTAACTCCTACAGGTCTTAGCGCCATTTTGTTAAAATGAGGAGCTCACTCGACGGGAGGGGCCTTTTGGCGGCTATCCATTTGGAGCGTAGCTGGCACTTGTTAGTTTCTCAAGGTTAAGTTTCAAGGATTTTAGTAAATACACATTTTATCAAAGCTATTTCTTGCTGACATGCAAATTCTATGTTCTATAGACAAAGCTTCCTTGTAAAACTATGGGGGCCTCTTAGAGGTATAGCAAGAGGATTTAAAGGGGCCTTACAAATTTATAGAGGCCTAATAATTCTACAACAGTCCCCCCTAAAATGTTATTTGCTAAAAGACAAAACTTTATTTGTTAGTATCAGAAGAAGTATTAGCCCAAAGACACAGAAACCCCATGACCGCTGACTTAGTGTTAATGCAAAGTGCAAGTCTATCCCTCTCTTGACCCTAACAGGCTGCAGCACATCCGTCAGTACGGTTCAGGAACACTCTTCACTCCGCTGGTAACCCATAGTGGCTTATCCACTACTTCTCCGTACGGCAGTCTACCCATAAAGACGGACGCTGTACTGTCCCTTCCTAGACTTTCTGCACTTCATCAGTATACGGGAGAGTTTGTAGCGGAATACAGGGTGAGATGAGGTCTTGATCATCGATTGTCAGATGAGTGAAGGTTGGTGTTGCTTGGTCTACAGTTTTCTGCAGAAATTTCCTTAGGCATGGGAGGACACAACAAATGAGAAGAGCGAGAATAAAAAGAAAAATTAGTAAGGCAATACCAATCTGGACTAAAGCTCTCTGCCAACCAGTCATCCAACCAAACCATTTTTCCCAGGGATCAGTAACTCCAGAGTTTCTCTTTAACTCCTCTGAGAGTCTATTTAATTTAGCTATGGCTAGAGTGACTTTACCATTAGGACCTGTGTTTTCTGGAATGTAAGTGCAACAAGTCATAGTGTCGGGAAGTATTTTACAGACTCCCCTTTTTCGGCTAAGATCATGTCTAAGGCCAGTCTGTTCTGGAAGGTCATTTGGGATGTGGCCTGTAATTGCTCGGCCAATCCCTGGAGGGCATCCCTGGTGTAGTTCACGAAGCGCTGTTGGTTGTAATAGATATAATTAATCCAATTAAGGTTTTTGTTGGCAGTGACTATGGTAAAAAGTGATTCAAAACCTACAGCTACTTCATCTCTAGCTTTAAATTCATTAGGTACCCCCCTAGGCACCCCAATGGCATCTATGTAAATGTGGGGGTCAAAACTGCCTTTTACTGGGGTTTCGCGCCTTACTCTGGCTGATGTATGTGGAGGGTCGTATGTGTCATGATGATTATCAGAAATAATATGAATGGGCATGCTAACTTTGGCTAGGGTACACTCACCCCACCACTCAGTTTCCAGCCTAGATCTTAACTGTAGATCCCCACATAACCAGTAAATATCCCCCAATGACCTGGTATGGTGTTGCAACAGGCGTATAGGAACAGTTCTGTAAGTGGCGCAATAACCTTTAGAAAGGTTACCCATGAATTTACCAATCCCGTCATACATGGCATAACAAGTGTAATTACCTCTATAGACTGTGACTCCATCTGGTGGCTTAACATTTTCAACTAAGAGAGGGTATTCTGCCGTCCATGCCATGCAGAGGGACCTATTAAAGTCATATTGGTAGGCAAAAAGGCTTAAGAAGCAATCTTCTATCTCTAAAGGGAGAATTAGGGGGACGGTGCCAAGGTGGGGTCGGGCACCGCCACATACATAACATGCTGTTTTATTATGTTTGTTAGCATTATACCTCATCCATTCTAACCACAAATTAATGTCATTGAATCCAGTTTCAGCGGCCATGGTATCTTCAAAAGTGGGGTTAGCGATGGCCATCATATCTTTAAAGGACTGGATATGTGGTTTTAGCGGATTTGGGACCATATGATCAGCCCTTGCCACTCTGGAGAGTGGTACATATCTCTGAGGTAGAAATGACCTAATTTGTTGTAGGAACCTTTCTTCCAATACATTCCCATTACATATCGGTCTGCATCCTCGGGGCCAGGATGTTCAATATTTAACATTAATTTCATAGGGGTACTTCCTCCAGGCTTTCTTAAAGTCATTCTTTGAAGGAGGGATCTACCCTGATTGTCTATCTTGGATAAAGCACTTTTGGGTTTATAACCCCAGGCAGGCCCAGTATTCCATCCCGCAGCCCCCCAGTAGTTACAGTCACAACCCCATTGTTCATCTACTACACAAACGTAAGGGTCTTTTGCTTGTGGTATATCTTTATAAATGGCTTGAATCTGTGACTTAGGGAATGGGCACTCTACAATATCACAGTAATCAAAAGTGAATGTAGCCACATGGGTACATGATGAATTATACCAGAAAGTGTACCCACTAGCATCTTTGGTGATGGCCACCTGCTGGGCTTTAAGGAGGCCAACTAAGGAGATAATGTACCAGAGGCACATGGTTGCATAGAGTTAGCTTCCTCTGGGGCAGGTGTCTTCTTGCAGTGGGAAGCGTGGATCCAGTTAGGCCTTCCGGTCAATTTGACAGAGGTAGGGGAGATCAGGAGAACTTGGAACGGTCCGTCAAATCTTGGTTCCAGGGTGTGCTTTCGCACAAATTTCTTGACCAGAACCCAGTCACCGGGGAGCAGACTGTGGTTGCCTGTGTCAGAATCAGGATCTGGAATTGAAGAGAAAACTTGGGCATGGATTTTGTTCAAAGCATTGGCAAGTTCAGTTACATAATCTACTAAAACATCAGTTTGAAGTTGTAGTTGTTGGGGAAAATAGCAACCTAGCCTAGGTGCAGTCCCAAATAGAATCTCGTATGGGGACAATGAGGTAGTATTTTTGTACAAGAGAATTCATTAGATCTTTTGATAAATGTGCAGGTCTGTGTGCCCATTGTACGACTGCTGGGTACAAATTCTTAGGGAGGCAGAAATTGAGGTTGTTGGAGTACACTCCATCCTTCAGAACTGCCCCTTTCTGTTTCCACTTCTGTATTTCTTCAGGGGCAACTGTAGCCTGTTGTTCCAGCAGGATTTTCAGGTCAGTTGGAAGAGTCTGCAAAGTAAATATGGGAGTTTCTTCATTTCCGGACACTCTTCTTTCCACTTCCTGTGGTTCTTTTGCAGCTTGTTTTGCAGCCTGATCAGCTAGATGGTTGCCCTTTGCTTCATCTGAGTCCAACTTCCCATGTGCTTTTATCTTCAAAATAGCCACTTCTTCTGGGAGTAGGAGGGCGTCCATCAGCTCCTTGATTGCGTAACCGTGCTTGATTGGTGTACCGGTGGTGGTAAGAAATCCTCTTGTTTTCCAAATTAATCCGAAGTCGTGAGCCACGCCCAGTGCATATCTTGAATCCGTGTAGATATTGGCGCGCTTTCCTTCAGAGATCTTGCATGCTGAAGTCAGGGCTTGCAATTCAGCTTCTTGTGCAGACATAGTTGATGGTAAAGATGATGATTTGACAATTTCATCTGTTGTGGTTACGGCATATCCTGTATGGTATCTTCCTTCTTCATCAGCATATCTTGAGCCGTCCACAAACAGGGTGAGATCGGGATCTACCAATGGGTCTTCATGCACAGTTGGTAGATGTGTTGTTTCCATTTTCATCTGTTCAAAACAGTCATGAGGTGTATCTGGGTCGTATTCATTCACTATGGTTAAATCTTGGAACTTATTTTCCAGGAAATGACGTGGCCATGCTTTTAGGGTCAGTTGTTGGATATTTGACAACACCATTTTCCTGTAGCTGTGATTCGTCCATAGTGGCCCATGCTTTTGCCATAGGCCCAAGATCATTCCATGATATTGTTTTCAACTTGGTCACAGGGACATGTGGAATGGCAGTGTCCCAATGACGGTACAAATGCTTGAGTTCCGGGGGTAGATGAATCAAGACCATACTGTTGCCTTCAGAATCACAGTAGAAGTCTTGTGCAGTGAGTTTTACTTCGACCAGATGATAGAGTTCATCTTCATAGCAGGGTTCAGGAGTGATGTTTGATTTGTACCACATGGTACAGAAGGCATATCCTGCTGCCATCATGAAAGGATAGGTTGGGATGCATTTCCTTCTTGATGGTGCCAGTGAGAAGAAAAACATAAGTTTCGTCCATGATGAATCCGTAGTATACACCCCCCTCAGGGAGTGGCAGAAGAGTGGACGGATTGAGAACTTGACATCTTTGGAGGGTAATGTTGTCAGGCAACAAAAGATGACATTGAAGGCGAAGATGCCTAGCAGGAGTAACATGCTTAAGTTGGACCTGGTTGACTATGGCAGAAATGTCATGGGGGGCCAAGACAACCAGGGGGTGGCCAAGGACAAGATCTCCAGTTCTTTCAATGAGCTCTCTGGCAGCAAAGACGGCCCGAAGGCAAAGAGGGACGTCCTCTGGCCACAATATCCAGTTGGCAGGAGAAAAATCCAATAGGCCTTTGGCGGCCTCCAGGACCATGGGCCTGAGTGAGCACTCCTGTTGCATGGCCTTGTCTTTCAGAAACAAACAATTTGAACGGTTTGGTATAGTCTGGTAGGCCAAGAGCAGGAGCAGAAGCAATAGCACGTTTGAGAGAACAGAAGTTATCAAGGGCTTCTGTGGACAAGCAAAATGGGTCTGACTTGAGAGCATCATAAAGAGGTTGCATAAGGAGCGAGGCTTCTGGGATCCATGCTCGGCAATAGGAAATGAGGCCTAGGAAGGCGTGTAGTGACTTTGAGGTCCTTGGAGGTGGAATGTCCGGTACTGCTCTAACTCGGTCACGAGTGAGATGTCTGGTTCCCTGAGACAGACAATGGCCAAGGAAGATAACAGTAGGTTGGCAGAATTGCAGCTTGAGACGTGAAGCTTCACATCCTTGTTCTGCTAGATAGTAAAGAAGATGAATTGAGCATTGTTCTGTTGTGGGTAGATCATCTCCACAGTAAAATGGGAAGGGAACAAAGAACTGTAGTGTCTTTTCATGACAAAGGTGTATTTAATTGAACCTGGCCGTCTGCAGTGAGGGTGATGGATGCTTGGAGGCGGGATAGGACATCAGCACCAACACAAGAGACATCGGTGTCAGGCAGGAACGATGAGTCAGGCAGGTCTTGTTCTCTAGGAACACTGCGGGATGCACCTGTGTTAACCAGGAAACCAGGAAAGCAGTAGGGTGACCTTCAATAGGTAAAGTTACAGTGGCCCTTGTTCCCTGTAGACACTGCCATGGCAGGGGCATTAAGCATCAGCGGGTTTGCTCTCCTCTGTATGGGCTGTGTTACTGACTCAAACCCCTTTCTATGTCATTAGCCATAGCTTTTTGCAGTCTGAACATGTCTATCATTATAAATAATGGTTAATAGTAAGTTAAGTAAAGTTCCTAAATGTCTTTGGATAAAACATTAACTATTGCGGTACTATCATTTATATTAATTAGACTATAACAATTATACCACCCTGTAACTAAAATAAACAACCAGTAGTGGCTGGGTTAATAAAACATGCCACAAACCCTTCTAATGCTAAACCATATTCGATTAAGCAAAGATACAATGTTTAAAATAACTTGCATTATTTGGCTATTTCCCTTGTTGCAAGATTAATCTGGATAATCAGCTGTTATGCTCTTATATTCGTGTCCAACAGATTTCATATGTAGGTCACACCACATTTGCAAATTACATTTTAGCAACCTTCTTTTTTTTTTTTATATCACGGACAAATTGCTGATACAGGGAAACAAATGGCATGATTGTTTTAGTAATTATAATGTTTCAGTGCATAATAGGGGTAGGCCTCATGATGGAGGCAGCCATGACAGGGGCGGGGAAGGAAATGACAGCAAGGGAGGAAGTGAGAGGGGTGACGTCCATGATATGTGTGGGAAAGGAAGACCGGATGTGTGGGCATGGTAAGGGCGGAAGTGACGTTACTTTAGAAGCAACCGTGACTGTGGATAGGTCACGGGACTGGCAGGCGCCATCTTTAGGGTGGTGGTTGACGTACTTTCAACCATACACTATATTAAAACTATTAAAATAAGTCAGAGAAGCAACATTCTGTTCTGCAAAATGGAATACTAAACTATGAACAGACCTGGCAGGTTAAATAAGACAGTTGAAAACATTATGCATTTAACAGCCCATACAGCTGTCTTCTAGAAACATGTTCTTTAAAATGATGCAAGATAAACTCGCGGAATTCAACCTTATCTTCCTCAAACCATTTATCACTTTCCTCTTCACATACTAGCTTAACTCCGCATATTCCCTCTATCCACATTGCATAGTTCTGCAACAAATCACGCTTGCCTATACACTTAACACGTCCAAATATTCCACTATTCTTGTATCAGATGCACTTACCTCCGTAAATCAACACTGAGCTACATTCTTGTGTCTCCCCCACAATCCTCACTACTTTATCACAAAACTCAATCTATACATACACACATATATATATATATATATACATATATATATACATACACACATATATATATATACATATACAAACGGCAACAATAATAATATTATTACACAACTATAACACCATAACCTCTGAATTAGAATATTTTCCAGCAAAAATCCCATTCCTAACTCTTATCAGTAGCTCCGAAATGCAGAAGGCATGTACCTCCCCCATTCGGAGGCAAGTGGGGAGGAAAGGGGGGGGGATGTGAGACAGTGCAAAAAAGGGAGAGAAGCTGCAGGCATGAAGATTAACCATGTGAGTGCTGGAAAGTAACAAGACAGAAGGACAGAGACTTATTCGTTTGGAAACCAGAAATCTTTGACGGGAGAAACGGACTGGAGGTGCAGGGAGCTGCAGAGAGAGGATGAGGGTGACGAGATCTGTAGGACTGATGGGGGGGGGGAGAATAGGGATCCATCAGCATCCAGTAACACAATTATTATAATACACAAACAAACTTAAACCTTTGTGATCAATTTCTTCCTCAACCTATCCCTTTTGCTGAATAGCTCTTGCTACTCGGTACCAGGCTTCTGCTGTACAAACCAAATCTTGGTCCGACAGCTTCCCTTTCTTCTGTCAGTAACTTACGCCAGCTCTCTGGCTACAATCTGCCGCACAGAGGTACGGTAATTCCACATACTTTAGCAATCTTACTCACTTTCTTAACCATCTCTTCTCCTTCTCTGTCTTCCACTAGATCACATACTAACCAACCCTTACTGGGTTTATCTAACTTCTGTCCCATCCTCCCTATACAAGGCGTCCCAGATATAGAGAGAGAAAGGAACAGAACGTCTACCGTGCTCGACTGCTACTTTAAGAGCAAACTCTTTAAGTACGTCTTCCCAAAACGTAGACTAGTCACTGATTCCGCCTACCCGTGGTAGCCGCGGATTGGAGCGTGGCGAGAAGTGTGTGACCAATCACTTCTCTCAACAAAGAGAAAGAGAAATAGGAGGGGAAAGTGTAAATAGTACAGTGAGTAAGATAGAAGTAAACACAGGAATCTGTGTGACAGACAATTAAGACAATAACATTTCAGTGTAAATACAGTGCATGCATCACAGTTCAAATAAGTTCAACAGTTTTATCCCTTGCCTTTACTCGTGTGGCCAAAAGCCACCTCCCTCAACCTCGTAGTGTCCCTGTTGCGGACCCACCCGCAAGTCTCACTACCAGCAGCCACAGGAAACAGCAACAGCTTCCAACCCGAATCCTGTATAGCCTAAAGAATTGAAATCTTACCTGCCTCAGCGCTTGAGACTGGAATTTTACCAAGAAGAAGTGTCCGATGAGGCTAGCTAAGCGGTCAAAATGACACTCTGGGGAACCCCCAGGAAGCAATGAGTCTACATCATCCTCCACAGATTCCCCCTACTCTTTTTCCTTACAGCCACAGCCATGTGGCTCCTAAAAGAGTTAAACAGGCAATAGAGGACCCCCAGGAAAACTTCCACAGGTCCACCCCCCTTTTTCCTTACTACCACAGGCATGTGGTACCTAAAAGGAGTTAAACAGGCACTTACACTCCCCGGGTACAAAGTTAAACACATACCAATACAAACACACCCAGGCAACAGATAGTCAACATGCAGGTAAACTAGGTATCATTAACAATACAAAGACTCTGGGCAAGTTATTACCTGACTTTGATGTCCTCTCGGCAGCAGTCACAGACACTGGGGCAGGTCAATCACAGGGGCAGGAACATACCGGCTAGGTGCTGCAGCAATCTCTACCGTGTATTCAGAGGTGATCAGGCTCTTTTCCTTCCCCCAGGATTCAGCCCCCCCAGCGTCTTCTTGGACAGCTGCCCAGACTGGACATAGCCCAGAGCCCCACGTTGAGAGCGCCAATTGTTCTAGATAATTTACTGCAAACCAATTAGTTTGAATGACTATCTGTTCCTGTCCAAATTAAAGATAATAAAGTTGCGTGCACGCAGAAGTAAATTCACACTGAGACACAAAGTTCAGGTTAATGAAAGAACTTCGGAGAAGTTTAATGGCTTCTGACAGAAAATGGGTGCGCAGACCCTTATAAAGGCATTATTACATCATTGAAGAAAATCAAGATATAGACAAATAGACATTGTTAATTGGCTTAGGTGCTAAGATGTTAGTAAAATGCCCTCCCCATTCTTAGGTCACTATCTACGTAATTTCTTAACTCCTACAGGTTTTAGCGCCATTTTGTTAAAATGAGGAGCTCACTCGACGGGAGGGGCCTTTTGGCAGCTATCCATTTGGAGCGTAGCTGGCACTTGTTAGTTTCTCAAGGTTAAGTTTCAAGGATTTTAGTAAATACACATTTTATCAAAGCTATTTCTTGCTGACATGCAAATTCTATGTTCTATAGACAAAGCTTCCTTGTAAAACTATGGGGGCCTCTTAGAGGTATAGCAAGAGGATTTAAAGGGGCCTTACAAATTTATAGAGGCCTAATAATTCTACAACAACATTATACTGGAATCTACTTACCTGTCTCAACTGCTGCAACTCTACATAATCCTGTAAGCAACCTGTATTACATTATACCGGAATCTACTTACCTGTCTCAACTGCTGCAACACTGCATGATCCTGTAAGCAACCTGTATTACATTATACTGGAATCTACTTACCTGTCTCAACTGCTACAACTCTGCATGATCCTGTAAGCAACCTGTATTACATTATACCGGAATCTACTTACCTGTCTCAACTGCTGCAACTCTACATAATCCTGTAAGCAACCTGTATTACATTATACCGGAATCTACTTACCTGTCTCAACTGCTACAACTCTGCATGATCCTGTAAGCAACCTGTATTACATTATACTGGAATCTACTTACCTGTCTCAACTGCTGCAACACTGCATGATCCTGTAAGCAACCTGTATTACATTATACTGGAATCTACTTACCTGTCTCAACTGCTGCAACACTGCATGATCCTGTAAGCAACCTGTATTACATTATACTGGAATCTACTTACCTGTCTCAACTGCTGCAACACTGCATGATCCTGTAAGCAACCTGTATTACATTATACCGGAATCTACTTACCTGTCTCAACTGCTGCAACTCTGCATGATCCTGTAAGCAACCTGTATTACATTATACTGGAATCTACTTACCTGTCTCAACTGCTGCAACTCTGCATAATCCTGTAAGCAACCTGTATTACATTATACTGGAATCTACTTACCTGTCTCAACTGCTGCAACACTGCATGATCCTGTAAGCAACCTGTATTACATTATACTGGAATCTACTTACCTGTCTCAACTGCTGCAACACTGCATGATCCTGTAAGCAACCTGTATTACATTATACTGGAATCTACTTACCTGTCTCAACTGCTGCAACACTGCATGATCCTGTAAGCAACCTGTATTACATTATACTGGAATCTACTTACCTGTCTCAACTGCTGCAACACTGCATGATCCTGTAAGCAACCTGTATTACATTATACTGGAATCTACTTACCTGTCTCAACTGCTGCAACTCTGCATAATCCTGTAAGCAACCTGTATTACATTATACTGGAATCTACTTACCTGTCTCAACTGCTGCAACTCTGCATGATCCTGTAAGCAACCTGTATTACATTATACTGGAATCTACTTACCTGTCTCAACTGCTGCAACTCTGCATGATCCTGTAAGCAACCTGTATTACATTATACTGGAATCTACTTACCTGTCTCAACTGCTGCAACTCTGCATGATCCTGTAAGCAACCTGTATTACATTATACTGGAATCTACTTACCTGTCTCACTGCTGCAACTCTGCATGATCCTGTAAGCAACCTGTATTACATTATACTGGAATCTACTTACCTGTCTCAACTGCTGCAACACTGCATGATCCTGTAAGCAACCTGTATTACATTATACTGGAATCTACTTACCTGTCTCAACTGCTGCAACTCTGCATGATCCTGTAAGCAACCTGTATTACATTATACCGGAATCTACTTACCTGTCTCAACTGCTGCAACACTGCATGATCCTGTAAGCAACCTGTATTACATTATACCGGAATCTACTTACCTGTCTCAACTGCTTCAACTCTGCATGATCCTGTAAGCAACCTGTATTACATTATACCGGAATCTACTTACCTGTCTCAACTGCTGCAACTCTACATGATCCTGTAAGCAACCTGTATTACATTATACCGGAATCTACTTACCTGTCTCAACTGCTGCAACTCTGCATGATCCTGTAAGCAACCTGTATCACATTATACCGGAATCTACTTACCTGTCTCAACTGCTGCAACTCTGCATGATCCTGTAAGCATCCTGTATTACATTATACCGGAATCTACTTACCTGTCTATACCGCTGCAACCCTGCATGATCCTGTAAGCAACCTGTATTACATTATACTGGAACCTGTCTACTTACTCTGCATGATGTATTACATTATACTGGAATCTACTTACCTGTCTATACCGCTGCAACCCTGCATGATCCTGTAAGCAACCTGTATTACATTATACTGGAATCTACTTACCTGTCTCAACTGCTGCAACTCTGCATGATCCTGTAAGCAACCTGTATTACATTATACTGGAATCTACTTACCTGTCTCAACTGCTGCAACTCTGCATGATCCTGTAAGCAACCTGTATTACATTATACTGGAATCTACTTACCTGTCTCAACTGCTGCAACTCTGCATGATCCTGTAAGCAACCTGTATTACATTATACTGGAATCTACTTACCTGTCTCAACTGCTGCAACTCTGCATGATCCTGTAAGCAACCTGTATTACATTATACTGGAATCTACTTACCTGTCTCAACTGCTGCAACTCTGCATGATCCTCTAAGCAACCTGTATTACGTTATGCTGGAATCTACTTACCTGTCTCAACTGCTGCAACTCTGCATGATCCTGTAAGCAACCTGTATTACATTATACTGGAATCTACTTACCTGTCTCAACTGCTGCAACACTGCATGATCCTGTAAGCAACCTGTATTACATTATACTACAATCTACTTACCTGTCTCAACTGCTGCAACACTGCATGATCCTGTAAGCAACCTGTATTACATTATTCTGGAATCTACTTACCTGTCTCAACCGCTGCAGCACTGCATGATCCTGTAAGCAACCTGTATCACATTATACTGGAATCTACTTACCTGTCTCAACTGCTGCAACTCTGCATGATCCTGTAAGCAACCTGTATTACATTATACTGGAATCTACTTACCTGTCTCAACTGCTGCAACACTGCATGATCCTGTAAGCAACCTGTATTACATTATACTGGAATCTACTTACCTGTCTCAACTGCTGCAACACTGCATGATCCTGTAAGCAACCTGTATTACATTATACTGGAATCTACTTACCTGTCTCAACTGCTGCAACACTGCATGATCCTGTAAGCAACCTGTATTACATTATACTGGAATCTACTTACCTGTCTATACTGCTGCAACTCTGCATGATCCTTTAATCGACCTGTGCTATATTATACTTAACCCCTTAAGGACCAAACTTATGGAATAAAAGGGAGTACCAGCTTTAACTCTTTCAACCATGTATCATCCTGAACCTGGCTGCAGTGTGACATTCCACAAACTACTAATCTATTGGGAATAACGTCAAACCTACTTGTATATAAAAGGCTTTATTCATTTTCTTTCAAGATATCCTGTTTGTTGCATATTACCTTGATTCTGTTTTACTCTCAAAGTATCCTGTTTGTGGCAGATTGCCTTAATCCTTTCAAGTAAATTGTTATGTCTAAACAGACAAATAAAGTTTCAACCGATAACCCTGGCAATTGTCTCCTCTCTGACCTGCTCCGGGACATGACAATATCCCTTAAGTGTATGTGTCATTGGAGCATAGAAAATGATACCCAAGTTATGCTAGGTAATTCCCTAGATTAAAGCATTGTCATGGTTGCACTTTTAAACTTAGAATTGCTGGACCCTCTGCATAGAATGTAACCACGAGTCTTCCTTATAGAAGGCAAATGTATGAGTGAAGTGGTATCGAAGTTCTTCCATATTTCTCATAGTATATAGTAATACTTTGTGCATCCACTCCCTCCTGGATGGGGCTGAAGATTGCTTGCGACACCGCCGGATCAATAGATTATGTGTTGGATAGTGGAGTATTATTTTGGATAGGAGAGTGGAACATATAAAATAACAAAGTTGTTAAAGGGTGCCTGTGTATACATGTTGGAGAATATTGCCATCTCACAACCCTTTTATAATAAATCTCTTGAATGGAGTCGTTAAAAGAAGATTGATGGATTAGTGTACAAGCTTTCTTCCAGTCATCAGTGATCTCAAAACCCAAATCTCTGGATAATTCTTTTGTAAAGGGTTGGAGGTCTTTAACTTTATCTTGATGTAGCAGGGAGCAGAATGTTGAGATTTCTCGTGCTAATAATGTGTTTTGTACAATGTGACTCATATAATGTGAGACAGGATATCGATTTTAATATTCCGGACCGTTGGAACCAGTGGCGTACACATGACCCATGGGGCCCCGGTGCGAAAATTGATCCGTGGGGCGCCCCCCCCCCGCGCTTACTCGGCGCTGGTCGGGGCCGCAACACATGGCGGCACCGCGACCGCGGTATGCACACACACTTAAAGGACCACTACAGACACCCAGATCACATCAGCTCAATGAAGTGGTCTGGGTGCCAGGTCCCTCTAGTTTTAACCCTGCAGCTGAAAACATAGGAGTTTCAGAGAAACGGCTATGTTTCACTGAGGGTTAATCCAGCCTCTGGTGGCTGTCTCATTGACAGTTGCGAGAGGAGCTTCCGCGATTCTCACTGTGAAAATCACAGTGAGAAGACACTGAACGTCCATAGGAAAGCATTGAGTAATGCTTTCCTATGGTCGGTTTAAATGCGCGCGCCTCTTGCCGCGCATGTGCATTCGGAGCTGAGAGGTGGAGGGATCCCCAGCGCCAAGGGAGTCCGACGCTGGAGAAAGGTAAATGCTGAAGACACACACATTCTCACGAACAGACGCATACACGCTAGCTAACAGACACACACATTTACTGACATACATACACACTCACTTACAAAACATACACTTTCACTGACAAACACACACTCACTAACAGACAAACACACACAGTAACAGACACACACAGTAACACACTCACTAGCAGACACACTCACTGACACACACTCACACAAACAAACACTAACACACACACTAACACACTAACACACACTAACACACTAACACACACTACCATACACTAACACACACATACACACACTAACACACACACACACACACACACTAACACACACACACACTAACACACAAACACACACACACTAACACTAACATACACTAACACACACACAAATACACACACTAACACACATATACTAACACACAAACACACATTTATTTTTTTAAATGTAATCCCCCCCAGCCTCCTTACCTTTTGGAGTGCTGGGGGGATTCCCTGGGGTCCAGTGGTGCTGCTGACCCCAGTCAGGCGGGTGGCCGGTCGGCTCAGTGCTTCCTCTTCAGCTCCCTCGCGAGCCGCGTAGGGATGTCGGCGCCGGAAGATGACGTCATCTTCCGGCTCCGGTATCGGTGCGCGAGGGAGCTGAAGAGGAAGCACTGGGTGCTCCCTCGCGCGCCCGCCTGCCCGACCGGCCACCCGCCCGGGTTAGCAGGGCCAGCCTCGGGGGGCCCTGGGGTGGTCGGCTCCTGGGCCCCCCAGGGGAAGAGGCTGGCCCTGTGGGTACATACCGGGTCGCAGCCGCGACCCCTGCGACCCTGGTATGTACGCCACTGGTTGGAACAATTGTAGGGTGGTCTGAATAGCTTGTGGTTAAAATAGGCTCTCCTCGGGCCAGGGTATGGTGAAGAGGGAAACTCGAAACATAGCGGCTTCCAGTTCTAACCGCTGTTTGTTGTTATGTGGAATAGACCATCCATAAATCCTAGTTACCCAATTACTGGGTAAAACAGTTATGTTTTATTTAGCTGTCCTTATGTTCAACCTGCATATTTTATTCATTAATAGTTGATTTTAATGTTTTTTTTTTCCTAATTTTACTCTCATTCTTAAATATTTTCATTGCATTTCCTGTACACACATTTATTTGTTTCTCCTATCATGTATTCCTTTGAACAGATCAATAACATTAAGTCCCTTCTGCCGGTGACCCTGAATAATGGAACTGACTCTCTAATGAACATTTTTCAAAGTGGGAACAAGGCAATCATCCAGTTCACGACTGATGTAATGGTATCGTATGATTGGAATCACGTTGTGCGCATTGAGCTCACAAGGCGTTATTCAAGGAATGTTGCTGGCATGTGCGGGAATTACAACCAGGATCCGGCAGATGACTTTCAAATGCCTAGCGGCTCTCAGGCCCCTAATGCCATTGAGTTTGGAAAGAGTTGGAAGGTAAGACATTTTTATGACTAGATTCAAAATCTGTATTATTTTCCAGTATTTTAAGAGTCCAAATATTTGATTGCCAAATGTATGTGTTTCCAGTAAAATAATAGAGTTACGGAATGGGCTCTAAATGTTTCTGGGTTATTTGCCCCTTTGTTGAATTCTTCAGAGACTCTGCACGTAGAGAACAAATTAAAATCTGAGTGAAAAATCCTTCCTGGCCACCAGTTATTAAACCTATTACAAAATACAAGGACCAAAAGGCTGCTATGTCAGTGGTACTTTACTGGCAACATCAGAAGAAAGGGACGAGTGTTGTCAAAATATCAGAGTTGAGTGTAAAGTGAAATAACAAAGCAGTGGGTGACAGCAGGCTGGTCCCCTCGTTTCCATTCATGATCAGACAGTAAGGAGAATACCCCAGGTTCCTGGGACCTCTAATTACTTTACTAATTTTCACATGTAATCAGGGTGTGGTAAAATGGAATTATTGTGCAGGGTCGACGTTAGTTTTTCAGTCACAACATTTGTGTTCCCTGTTTAAAAATACATGGGTGCCCATGCAAATAAAATAAATATTCCCCAAAATTTCTTCAAATATCAATACCAAGTGTATCCATAAAATCATACTCTCTCAAACTAATGAGAATGGAGAGATGCTGTCCAACAGCTGGGGCAATTTTATAGGTGTTCCTGCGCATACCCTCACCCTCCAGCATGCGTTGGGGGTGAGAAGCAGTGGACACATTAATGGCTGCCCACTTTAATCATTACTTAAACATTTTAGATTGCTGAGTTGCCTTTAAAGTGTGAGTTTATAAAAGGGTTTGTCTGCCTACAACTTGATGGTGTCAGTCATCATGTCAATGGGCAGAGATTGGAACAGTTAGAGACTTGAGAGATGTAGAATCAAGCTAAACAATATAAAATAATTGTAGTCAGAGTAAGAACAGATCTGAGAAAGTTATTATTTTTTTTTTTTTTAAGTTCTATGTTTCTTTCATTCTGGTCCTTCCAGATGGACAATGGCGCAGACTGCTGGGATGACTGCAGTGGACCCTGTCTAACCTGCCCTCCAAATGTGGCAGATAAATTTAAAACAGATAACTATTGTGGGCTTATTGCCAAGAAAGACGACGGTCCCTTCAGCGCGTGTCATGCTTTTGTGGATCCCAGCACTTACATGGATAACTGCGTGTACGATGTGTGTGTAAATAATGGTTACAAGCAGCTTGCATGTCAGGCAATTAAGGACTATGCAGACACCTGCCAGCAGGCAGGGGCGAACATCACTGAATGGAGAGAGACGGCCGGATGTCGTAAGTGCTTCTAACATAACCTTGCAAATATAATTCCTGCTAAAATAAAACATAAACTAGTGGATGGGAAATGAATCTCACCCACAAACAATACCACAACTCCAAGTACATGTATTTTAAATAGCAGGAATAATCGTAAGGCCTTGGTAATTAGTTGGATCCCAGTGCAGGACTTTGTATTCTGCACTTTGTGGAATACCCCTATGATCCTCAGGAAAAAAAATACGAATAGGCAAGTTATGTACTGAAAAAGTGCACATTTATTGATGGTGGACATAAAAACAAAATATGGCATGGCAGTCTTCATTAATCCTGAGTGTAGAGGCAGGGTTGATGAAGGTGCAAACAGCATATCATTGACAGCACTAATCGTAATAATATAGGTATCCATGCAAAGATGACACATTTGCAAAAATAGGAACACTTAGTAACAAAATTGTTGCAATACCTGCTACTGCCTGATAAAAGAGAGACCACCTACTCCGCTATCCATGAAAAAAGATGAAGTGAGAAACCTGGATGCGTTTCGCACCCCCCTGGGTGCTTTCTCAACATAAGTTCACATAGGAAATTCTGGAGATATATAGGAGAAGTCCACTGAAAATGAGGCTCTTCGTAGATTGGACCATATGTACCTAATTGCGATAAAGAATGTGCGGACTTGTAACCCTGTGTTTCCTGGGAATTACTTAATCAGGGCAATCCTTTCCTTAAAGTAGTACACTTAATAAGTCACCAATATCAAAAGAAAGGAACTCAGAGTCCAAATTATCTACCATAAAAAAATGACAACAGGAAAGAGCTTTAACCAACTAGAAAGCTACAATTTCTGGGCAAATTGTGTGGTGTTCTTGCCTCCACCAGTAGTCTACAACCAACTAGAGTGGGCGGAGTAACTGTTATTAGTTATTTATATAGCACATTTAATTGCAACGTTGTTGCCCAAAGTGCTTCACAGTTACATTAAGCAATACACAAGATCCAGCGCACTCTCCTATCTACTAAACAGCAACTTCAATGTTGACAGAGTTTATTAGTTTTTTTTAAAGTTTTTTTCTAAAGGTTCCTTTCTGCTCCTTCTCCTACTTTACCTGTGTGCTCCTTCTGATTATTTCTGCTCCTTTACCTGTGTGCCTTCTGTCCCTTCCTGCTCCTTGCTGACCATTTCTGATCATTTCTTCTCTTTCCAGTGCCTTGCTAACCCTTCTTGTGCCTTGCTAACCCTTCCTGCTCATTTCTGTTCCTTTCTGTTCATTTCTGTTCCTTTCTGCTCCTTCTCCTACTTTATCTTTGTGCTCCTTCTGATTCTTTCTGCTCCTTTACCTTTGTGCTTCTTTTGCCCCTTTCTGCTCATTTCTGTTCCTTTCTGTTAATTCTCCTACTTTACCTTTGTGCTCCTTCTGATTGTTTCTGCTCCTTTACCTTTGTGCTTCTTCTGTCCCTTCCAGCGCCTTGCTGACCCTTCGTGCTCATTTATGTTCCTTCCTGTTCTTTTCTGTTCCTTTCTGCTCCTTCTCCTACTTTACCTATGTACTCCTTCTGCCCCTTCCAGTGCCTTGCTGACCCTTCCTGCTCTTTTCTGTTCCTTCCTGTCCATTTCTGTTCCTTTCTGCTCCTTCTCCTACTTTACCTTTGTGCTCCTTCTGTCTCTTCCTGCTCCTTGCTGACCATGCCTGCTTCTTGCTACTCCTTGCTGCCCTTTGTGCTCCTTGCAGATTTTTCCTGCCCCTTGCAGACCCTTCCTGCTCATTTATGTTCCTTTGTGCTCCTTCTGCCCCTCCCAGCTCATTGCTGACCCTTTCTGCTCCTTGATGTCCCTTCCTGCTCATTTCTGTTCCTTCTCCTACTTTACCCTTGTGCTCCTTCTGATTCTGTGCGCTCCTTCTGTCCCTTCCTACTCATTGCTGACCATTTATGCTCCTTGCTGACCCTTTCTGTTACTTGCTGACGCTTCCTGCTGCTTACTGCCCCTTTCTGCTTCTTGCTGTCCCTTTTCCAACTTTTTTTTTTTAATTCTTTATTTTGAAGATGCATGTCGACATATCATGAGTTACAGTGGCATAGTTAAAAGATAAATCATGGCATAATACCGGTTTAGAGGTATCACATAACTTGTCTAGTGGAGCTGCACACAATGTTGCGTTATGAGAACTAGTAACAGTGTAAGCGATTACTCCCAGGCTTATGGCCCCTTTTGGAGTGTAGCACGTGAGGCCTCTGCAGCGGCCATCTTGGATGGTGTCTGTCACTGCAACATCTGGCTGTTCCGCTGATGAGCCCTGCTGCATTTTCTGTGTAGCCCCATAATCTTTTTGCCTAGATTTGGTGTTTTTAATAAAACTAGCAAAATAGCTGTTTAACAGATAAGGGAGTGCGCTGGATTTTAATTTTTACTGTACTTATTGGCCCCCAGCAGCACCCCATTTAAGCATGTTTAGGTGAATGCAGCCAACCCCTTGTTTTTTCATATATATATTTAGGAGTCTAGCCAGCTCCTTGGGTTTGCACCCCTCCCTGTCACACGTGTCTCCTCCCAGGACCCTATTTAGCCCTGTACTGCAGAGAACTTGAGGTGGAAGGATTTTCCCAAGTGAGAAGCTCATCTAACAGTTGGCTGTTAGAGTAGGACCTGCCAAAGATGGGGTACATTGATGTTGTGCCAGGCTTATGCAACGTATGATCATATAATGTAACTAAACCCCCATTATTTTTTGCCTAGATTAGGTGTTTTTAATAAAACTAGCAAAATAGCTGTTTAGCAGATAAGGAAGTACGCTGGATTTGCATTTTTACTGTACTTATTGGCCCCCTGTAGCACCCCATTTAAAGGGACACTATAGTCACCCAGACCACTTCAGCTCAATGAAGTGGTCTGGGTTCCAGGTCCCTCAGGTTTTAACCCTGCAGATGCAAACATAGCAGTTTCAGAGAAACTGCTATGTTAACATTGCAGGGTTAAGCCAGCCTCTAGTGGCTGTCTTCCAGCAGAGCATCCATAGGAAAGCTTTGAATTTTTTTTTCCTATTGACAGCTTGAATGCGCACGCGGCACTTGCCGCGCATGCAAAATCGTCTCTGCTGACATCGGCAGGGGAGGAGAGGTCACCAGCACCGAGGGAGCCCAGAGCTGGAATAAGGTAAGCTGCTAAAGGGGTTTTAACCCCTTCAGCCCAGCAGGAGGGGGACCCTGAGGGTGGGGACACCCTCAGGGCACTATAGTGCTTAGTTTTCCTGACACTATAGTGATCCTTTAAGCATGTTTAGGTGAGTTCAGCCAGCCCCTTGTTTTCGCATATCGCTAATTAGCCAGATATAAAACACTGCCTCTCTTTGAGGGCAGTGTCAGTTAATTGACTCTGGTTCCTGCTATAGTGTATCTTGATCCAGTGTTTTCCAGGCGGTTCCTGACCTTGACTTATCTCATCGTTTACTCTGACTTCCACTGACTTCAGCTTTCCATGACTACTCTTCTTGCCTGTTCTGTGACTTGGAGCTATATTCCTGCACAGACTCACAGCCTAGGTGGCTTCTTACCTGGTCACCTTGGTGTGTGTTTATTTGCCAGGATGAGCGTATAACTCTGCACATCAGACTCCACATCAGGTAACATCCTGACAAGCACCTAGTGATAGACCAATCTTTGGTGGCATAGTAAGGAGCAGGACATCTACGTGCATTGGTGGCACTGCTCATTCCTACTAATTGTCTTTCAACGACACTGAGAAAATAAGATAATCTCTAGTGCAGATCTCTTGTTACTCTTTGTAGACCTGCAGGAACAGAAACTCATGTCTCTCATCCCTCATACAATAAAGTGAATGGACTTTGAGTGAACATAGAATTAAATAAGAAAGTGAGTCCAAAAACTGCACTCATCACACTTGTAAACGTGGTCACATTTTATCTTTAGAATGAATGAAACTCGTTGTTTGCTGTATATAAACCCCTTTGAAAATGAAATCTGGTAAAGAAGAGATGTTAATCACATTTACACTGTGTTCTTAATTGCCCCTAGGCTTAAACTGCCCCCAGAACAGCACCTATATACTCTGCGGGAGGGCCTGTGCCCCAACGTGTCAAGATCCGACTGCATCATCTCCATGTTCTGAACTCTGTGTGGAGCAATGTCAATGTGATCCAGGTTTCGTTCTGATAGGAGGAAAGTGCTCATCCAAAGAAAACTGTGGTTGCTTTATAAATGGGCGTTCATATGCGCCTCACCAGTCATTTTGGGGGGACAATACCTGTAGCCAAAAGTGTATTTGCAATGGACAAAGCCAGAAAGTGGAGTGCAGTAAAACATCATGCAGAGTTGGCGAAGAATGTAGTGTGAGAGAAGGACTCCAAGGCTGTTACCCCACCACTTTTGGAAAGTGTAGTACCTGTAGCAGTACCCATTACTTCACATACGATGGAGGTAAACATGATTTAACTGGCAACTGCAAGTACCAGCTCTCTGCCCTCTGTGACCACAGTCTAGGGTTAACTGATTTCCAGGTCAACATTCAGAACCAGAAAGTGGCAAACTTGAACCTATCAGTCGTTGCAAAGGTTGAAATAGAAGCGTATGGGACAAAGATTGAAATTAGCAGACAGAATGCCAATCAAGTCATGGTGAGAATCAATTTTGTACAATGAAAATATTACATTATTAACCCCTTAAGGTCTGAGCCAAATGTACATGTGATCAAAACAAAACGTAAACAAAAACTGGAATTTGCGCTATATGTCTGTTCAGGCGTAATTTACCTCTTTCACACTATGTGCACCCACACTTATTATATATCATTTTATTCAGGGGAAACAGGACTTTCATTCAACATCAAATATTTAGGTATATAATATAATTTAATATGAATAAAATATAAAAAATGGCGAAAATACAAATTTAAAAATAAATGTTTAGTTCTACGTGACATTCTAACTGTGAATGTCAAAATACTGTTTGCTTTTACTGCAATAAAATACACATATTTGTATTCAGCCATGTCTCAGGTGTAAAACAGTACCCCCTATGTACAGGTTTTATGGTGTTTTGGGAAGTTAAAGGGTCAA
This sequence comes from Pelobates cultripes, assembly GCA_933207985.1. Lineage (NCBI taxonomy): Eukaryota > Metazoa > Chordata > Amphibia > Anura > Pelobatidae > Pelobates > Pelobates cultripes. Next base: position 369,915 of record OW240914.1, on the reverse strand, counting down.
ATATAGCATGTTAAATTTTTCATTTTTTTCACATTGAAATTCGCCAGACTGTTTATGTTGCCTTTAAGACCGTGTGGTAGCCCAGGAATGAGAATTACCCCCATGATGGCATACCATTTGCAAACGTAGACAACCCAAGGTATTGCAAATGGGGTATGTCCAGTCTTTTTTAGTAGCCACTTGGTCAGAAACACTGGCCAAAGTTAGTGTTAATATTTGTTTGTGTGTGAAAAATGAAAAAAAATTATTTAAACGCCAATTTTGGTGAGTGTTTGTGACTACATGGCTACTAAAAAAGACTGGACATACCCCCTTTGCAATACCTTGGATTGTCTACTTTTGCAAATGGTATGCCATCATGGGGGTAATTCTCATTCCTGGGCTACCATACAGTCTTAAAGGCAACATAAACAATCTGGCGAATTTCAATGTGAAAAAACTGAAACGTAAGCCTTATATTTGTCTCTGTAACTATTGAAACCACCATAAATCCTGTACATGAGGGGTACTGTTATACTCAGAAGACGTCGCTGAGCACAACTATTAGTGTTTCAAAACAGTAAAACATATCACAACAATTATATCGTCCGTGAATGTGCCATTTGTGTGTAAAAAATGCGAAAATCTCTTTCACTGATGATATCATTGTTGTAATACATTTTACTGTTTTGAAACACTAATATTTGTGTTCAGCAAAGTCTTCCGAGTAACACAGTACCCCCCATGTACAGGTTTTATGGTGTCTTGTAAAGTTACAGGGTTAAATACAGTGCTAACAAATTAAATTCCCTGGATTCTCGGCCTGGGTTGTCAGGCAGTTGCCGCAAATTGTAATTAATAAATTGACTTAATTGTGTGTGTGTGTGTGTGTGTGTGTGTGTGTGTGTGTGTGTGTGTGTGTATATATATATATATATTAATTTTAAAATACAGTTAGAATGAAATTACGTGTGTGTGTGTGTATATATATATTTAGTTTTTATTTTTTTAGATTTTTTACGTATTTACATATATATTTGATATTATAAATAAATATATATAAAATTATCTATATATATATAATCAATATCATCGTACGCGTATTTTGATATTAATATATATATTAATATTAAAATACACATAGACGGTGTGTGTATTTATGTGTATGTATATATATATATATACTTAGATCATATATATATATATATATATATATATACGATCTAAGTTTATATTTAATTTTACACTGTTTTTAAACAGTTTTTTATTTTTTTCAGGCAGCTGGGGAAGTACCTGTCATTACAGGCATCCCCCCTTCTGGCTATGCTGTCCATGTGATCGCAAGGTCCTCGCAAGAACCTCGCAATCACATGGCCCAGGGGAGCTGAAGAGTACAGAGGGGGACATTCTAGGACGGCGGGGACATTCTATGCCGCCCTCTGGCGTTTAGAGCCGGTTCAACAAAAGTCCAACAAAAAAATGCAAACATAATTGAATACCACTGGTATGGAAACAGCTAAATCTTGATAGGGATAGATGACTTTTATGGGGTTCTGGGACACGTGTGTCTCGAAGTCCAAGCGTACATATGTAGAGAGAATAGAAAAAAGCATCCAATGGTACAGTATGTGGCGGACCACCTGGCATCCCCGACTGGATACCTCAACCAGTCGTGCTTCTTAGTAGTTGCCAAGTACCATAAGCACAGTACCGGACACCATAAGCACTGTAGCCCCCCTTGGCAGCCACAGCTTAGCTGGGGTCTTGTTGTCACTTCCCATCCTGCACCAACACCTATATTCAGCTCCCAGTAGGAAGACCAAGAGAGTATCGCAGTATAGCCAGTAAAAGTGCAAGTATAGCTGCCCCCCTCCCTGCTGGGAAGTAATCTAATTTATTTAGGGCCACACATGGCCTTTTATGCAAACCCCATGCAATGGATTCCCAACACAAAACAGGGTAACCCCCTCCCTTCTACCTGAGAGATAATTGAGTCAGGAACTGTACAAACTCAGTTATCTTCAGGCACAGAAAACAAACATTTTACAAATTCTCCAAAAGTACCCCCAAAACACATGAAAACCCCACAAAAGTCACATCCCCTGATAGCCCTGATCTGGGTGATAAACATATCCAAAAGTCACCCAGATTGGTTTGGGTTTTCCATGGAAGTCATAATTTGACCGACCGCACACGAGGCTCCTGCCCAAAATAGTTCCAAGGGAAAAGTGGTAGGGGTCAATCAAGTTCGGTAGTTTAAAAATGAACAAACTACCGAACGTAGTCAATAGTCATAACGTGGAGCTTGTTCCCCTTATCCAGACCTCCGATTCCACCAAACAGTGGCCTTGCACGATGTACCGAACACAGGCGATTATGGAAATTCGGTAGTTTGAGTGACCGATTTCAGTTTCATGCACTCGACGACCAAACACCGCTGCCTGCATTCGCGGGAACAAGATGGCTGCCACAACGTGTTAGGCCATACGAACGTCGGCCACCCAGACGAACAATTAGAACACTGCGGACAGAATCGTTACAAGGTGCTCATAGGGTTTGACAAGTTCCCGGGTGGTCCTTAGTTCAGGAAAATCCCACAAACCAAATCTTTTCACCTTGCTTTTATAGGGCCCATAGTCTTTCGGCAGGAGGCAACCTGCAGGCTCCTCCAGGAGCACGTGGCGAGGTTATGTAGCCACATAGTATATTCCAAATTTTGAGAACTGTGCAAATAATAAATAGATCCTACTCACATTTACCTGAGTAGAGCGTAGAGTGGTATTCTTCCCATGTCTAGGATATATGGGTAGGTGGAATTCTTTAGGTTTTCTCAGCGTGGTAGCATAGATGGAGCCCAAGGTATTTATAAAATAGTGCTCTCTGTATGTCTGAAATCCAGGAGTAGTCAAGCAGACTCATATTTGGTCAAGCATTTGGTCACTGCTCGATGTATAGGGCGCAGGTGGTATGATCTCTACCCTGGATTCTTGGTGAGATTCTCACTGGAATCAATGGTCAGGATGCCAGGCAGTAGATAAAAAATTTAAAATAAATAAAAGGAGTATGGCACAAGAATAATATAAAAATAGCCAATGGTAATTTATTAATAAAATAAATTAAAAATCTTCTAAAACGCATTTCACCTTTCAATAGGCTTTATCAAGTAGATAAATTATTTTACACTGAGTCTTGCAGCCAATAGGAACTTGGCAGTCACTACCTTTTGGGACATATCGAGGGAGAAAGTCCAGAGCACAAAAGGCAGCTTTGTAATTGTACAACACGATATAGTATTAAACTCAGTATGAGCTTTTTATATGCCCATGAATGGTATAATGTTGCTTGCAGGAGACATGTTAGATCTAATTTCTGGATAAAGTGAGTTTTTAATTAATGTCCAAATATCATGTCTATTGTGGCTTGTCTTTTTAACCCCTTAGTGACCAGACCGTTTTTTAATTTTCTTTCCGTTTGGGACCAGGGCTCTTTTTAATTTCTGCTGTATTTGAGTTTAGCTGTAGTTTAACTCTTACTCATTTACTGCACCCACACATTATATGCCATTTTTCTCGCCATTAAATGGACATTCTGAAGACACCATTATTTTCATCATACTACATGATTTACTATAAAAATATTATAAAATATGATGGAGCAAGTGTAAAAACACGCTTTTTCTAACTTTGACTCCCAAAATCTACAACCGCAAAAAAAAAAAACCCCTTACTAAATAGTTTCTAAATTTTGTTCTGAGTTTAGA
>OW240914.1:323676-361176 GCA_933207985.1 Pelobates cultripes | reverse complement strand
TGAATTTTTCCACATATTCTGGAAAAGTAGTAGACGGGCACCTACTCCTCCAGAATGGTAAGTGGGTTTGTCATAAAGGCTTCTTGTGAAATGAGGAACCTCTAGACTTTCCTCCTCTGTTGGATGAATGTCCGCCTCTCCATGGAATAGACCTTCCATATTCTCTTCCCGGTTTATAAGATCTGGTATCGCGAAAGGAGGGGTACTCAGAGTATCTTCTGGCTCGAAAGGATCCACGGGTTTTCCGGTCTTGTGGAAGAAAGGCTTTTTTACCTTCTGCAGCTCTTTTGATGCACTCGTCTAGGTTTTTACCAAACAACATCTCACCATGAAAAGGAAGGGCGCATAGACTAGACTTTGATGATGAATCTGCGGACCAGGATCTCAACCATAAAGCTCTTCTAGCTGAAATTGAAAGAGCCATATTCCTTGCTAAGGCTTTCACCATGTCTACCGAAGATTCTGACGTAAAGTCAACGGCCAGTTTAATATCATTTAATCTTTCCAGAAGAGAAGATCTGTTTCTCCCATCTCTGATATCCTCTTCCAAGTTTTCGATCCAGATTTTCAAGGCCCTGGACACTGAAGTAAGGGCTATTGCAGGGTGAAAACCAGTCCCTGCTGCAACATAAGCCTTTGAGAGATGCAGATCCATCTTCTTGTCCATTGGGTGTCTAAATGAGCCTGCATCATCTACTGGTAATGTGGTATGTTTTGCAAGTCGAACTACTGCCGCATCCACCTTAGGGGCATTATCCCAATGGTATGAATCAGATTTGTCAAAAGGATAGAGGCGAGAAATTCTGCCTTGTGCTGAAAGCTTCTTATCTGTATTAGACCATTCGTCTTTAATTAATTCCTTAATAGTATCATGCACTGGAAAGGTTGCTCTTTTCTTTCTCAAGTCTGAGAAATAACGATAAGAGGTTGACTGTTCTGCAACTGCCTCTCTTAAGCTCAAAGATTTACGGACTTTGTAAATGAGGTGGTCTATCTGAGCAGGTTCTAGAAAATCTGCAGGGGCCTGAGTTTCTTCTTCGTCTGAAGATAAGAAATTCCCCTGGTATGATTCCATATCCATGGATTCATCTGACGAATCATGATGTTGGTAATCCGAAGGTTCATGTAACCGGGGTCTTTTGTGACTTGCCCCTGCTTCTTTGATATCTTGAGCCACTGCTTGTTTTATGAATTGTACAAATTCCATTGAAGGATTAGATGTTCCAGCTGCTTCAGATAAACATTCTGCACATAACCGTTTGCCCTCCAGCGGTTTTTTATTACAGGCTTCGCATTGATTTTTCTTTGGAGATTTTCCTTTGGATGATCTCACTGTTTTCTTTCCCGTAGAACTATCATGATAGGGAAATATCTCATATTAGCACTCTTTTACTTTATGTATCCATGTTAAGAAAAATTAATGATATGATATGGCTTACCTATAACTCCTAGAGTGTGACCTATTTTTATATCCAGAAGAATCCGAATCAGAAGACATTGATCTCCTTTTGTCTTTCTCCATTGTGGAGATGATTATGAAATAGTCTAGAAAAGTAATTTAATTAGTATAGAAAGAAAAGAAATGGGAATTGTGAGAGAAGAAAAAAAAAAAAAAAATTATGTGTATATACCTTTAAGAAGTAAAACTTACCTTCAAATATTTCTTGCAAAGGAAATGCTATTCAAAGTAGAAAATGTATGAAAACAGGACTTCTAGAGTCCTAATAAGAACCTCAGGTACACTCTATATACGCTTTTGGCGCTTAAATAGGCGTGTGACGTCATATCTGACGTCACCGCCTATTCGCGCATGCTCAGAACGAGCGAATTCACCGCTCGCCAACTGCGCATGCGCGGCACAAACCCGGAAGCAACCTCCTAGCCGGAGGCACCCTTGCTGCAGCCGGAACCCAAGCGCCGGTTTAGGCGCGCGCAAGGACATAGCGTGCACGCGAAACTGGCGTGCACGCGAAGCTAATGTGCCCGTGAACGAGCGGGCACGCGCGAAAACGGCGCACATGCGCCCCAGGAGTTCCAGGACGCCGGGAAGGCTAGTGTGATACCTTGAGCCACCAAAAAGTTAGAGAAAGAAAGGTACAAAGCAATCAAAGGTAGGGGGGGGAACCCCACACATATGTAATTAACAGAATATATGCAGAAAGTATTTGTTTAGATGATCTCACTGTTTTCATACATACATGTGGGGTTTTGTACTTCAATGTAGAAATCCATCCAGAATAGGGTCTTCTCGCCACTTCCTGCTACCTCTTGGTCACTGCAGGGAATCAGAATTATTTGGCATTTATTTTCTCTTGCTACCCCTAGGGTCACTGCAAGTAGGACCCCCGGTCACTAAGGGGGTATCTTCAGGGGGACACCTTTGCACAGGGCCGGATACTGAAGCTTCCCAAGGAAGAGAGGCTGAACTTCCTTGGGGGTAGAAGGTAAAAACCCTCAGGTAAGCCATAAAAGAAAAGTGATTATAGTCCTAAAATAGACTAATTTGGTCCTACAGGGATAGGACAGGAACAAAAAGACTGAGGGAGGAGGAGGTAGGAGGGGGTATTTGTACCCTTGTTTTAATTGGTTCCTGTCTAACTAGGGATAGGGGAGGAGCTACCCATTGTTGTGCTGCCATGGATATGGCCAGGAAATATATATATATAATGTGTGTGTGTGTGTGTGTGTGTATATAATGTGTGTGTGTATGTATGTATATATATATATATAATGTGTGTGTGTGTGTGTGTGTATTGGTTTGTGTAAATGTATATGGGGATTGGCTCCCATATTACAGGAGAATGTACTTATGGAGGCTCTTATTATCTACAGCACCAAATACATATATATCTATATAGAAGGGCGTAATATATCAGACTGTGAATTAAAGAATTTTAATCACGTGCTACTCACTACATAGGGTGAGTTGGACTATTTATAAGCTGATAACTTTTACACCATCAGATAAGAGCTGAATTTCGTAATTAGTTATTTTAATTGTTATAAAGTGTGTTTGAACAGCCTCTTTTTTTTAATTCTTTATTTTTGCAGTGCATGAAAATGATACAGGCAGGCTTGAGGTGCCCCAAAAGCAGTCCTCAGGCTATTCCTCTGCGTTACATGCGGGACATATGTTTATCAAGCACAATTTTTTTTTTTAAATATAAACATGCTTAGTCAATCATACTTTAAGCTATAAGAAGGTAAGATAGCTAGTTCAGAGTCATTTTGTATGAGGATGTGACATAACTAGGAGTATTTCTATGTTGCTTGCCGAAAAACCTAGGCTGAGAACAGTACAGGTCATGCATATATGTATATCAGTAGTTGTACAGATAAAGTAGTACTCCTAGGCTTCACGTGGCTTACAGGCTAGGCCTTGAGCACTCAGTGCAATACAAAAATCACCTTTTAGCAGTAGATGCCCAGTTTTATCAGGGCATGGGCACAGTTATACAGTAAGTTGCTTGGAAGTTATCCTTACGTAACAGGCTGACTAAGCATTAAATCTGAGTAATATTCTATCTTTCATGGTTTACTATGAGTGTAACGAACATAAGATCACCAATCTCAAGGTCTATTCATGCTGATGCAATATCATTAACTGTGTGATTCTTCAGTGATATGATTAAACATCTAGCGCCCTATGCTTAACTAATAGAGGCTAATATAAACAAGCGTGAGTAAGGTATACTATGGTTGGCAAAAAGCATTTGTCAGCACATGAAATCAAACTGGTATGCAGCGGTCACCGGCAAGGCACTTGGATCTGGACCCGTGGGGTAGCGTATGCGGGTCATAAGAGAGTTTGTGGTAAGTCACTATTTATCCTATTCCTTCTGTGGGAATGCGGCTGAGGCTCTCCGGTTGGTCCAGAGGAGGTGCTGATGCTCGGCCGGTGGTGGGGGTGTCCCTCTTGCCCCAAGCTGGTGTGCAGGCCTGCGTCTTCTGGCCTGAGACTCGGTGGCACACGTTGCCCGAGTGTCTCCCCCTCATGGGGGTGGCGGGAGGTCTGTATGTTGATTGCCGCTTGCGTTTCCGCCTATGTGGCCGACGCCTTCGGGTCAAGGCCCTCTTGGCCTGCAGCCTGGGTGGGCCGGGGTGGGTGAGTGTCAGCTTTTGGTCTCGTGTTGCGCCCAAGGGAATTCCCCTCTTGCCCGGCCGCCCATAGCTCCCCTCTCTTGGGTCCATGGGGTCCTGTCGTTTTGTCTTGGTGCGCTGTGCGCGCCGCTGGAGCTTCTCCCAGAAGTCGTTGAACAGTGCATCCAGACGCTGCATGAGGTCTGTGCCGCAGTCGGAGCTCTGTTTAGCTGCTTCAAGCTGAGTTGCTGCGAGTACTCCGCCGCCATTTTCAATGGGCCACGTGTCGCCGGCCCTGGTGTCCACACGCTGTGTATAGGCTCGGACTGGGCTTGCGGCGAGGACCGGGATATCCCCCACCGGTCCCGGGGGGGGGGGCGGGCAGGATGAATGAGGGTCGAAGTGGTCGTGGAGCAGGTAGGTGGAAAGGAGAGCGGCCGTCTCCCCTCTGCCAGCCATCCTGTAGGCCTCGGTCACCGCAGCTAGGGATCTCGGGTGATTAGCTAGTCGATTTGGGTGTCCAGAGTTGCCCCCCGAGGATCCCAATTCAGTTATGCCCGTTAGAGTAGTTCTGTGCCAGTTTTACTGGGTATTTTCCCCAAAATCAGGCAGATAATGCAGGAGCTGGGTTTCAGCACGTCCACTCTGCTTGGCAGCTAGGCTCCGCCCCCCCTGAACAGCCTCTTTTATCCACTTTATGTTATATTGCCCAGGAACGTGTCAGTACTGGCATTAACTATTTTGTCTTGGGTATGATCTGTGGGCATATCATGCATATTCATAATTATATATAAAGTTTGGTTTAAGAAGGTTGTATACTGGTCAATTATCAAATACGCTACTCACTTCATTTTGTATTAAAGGGACACTATAGTCACCTGAACAACTTTAGCTTAATGAAGCAGTTTTGGTGTATAGAACATGCCCCTGCAGCCTCACTGCTCAATCCTCTGCCATTTAGGAGTTAAATCCCTTTGTTTATGAACCCTAGTCACACCTCCCTGCATGTGACTTGCACAGCCTTCCATAAACACTTCCTGTAAAGAGAGCCCTATTTAGGCTTTCTTTATTGCAAGTTCTGTTTAATTAAGATTTTCTTATCCCCTGCTATGTTAATAGCTTGCTAGACCCTGCAAGAGCCTCCTGTATGTGATTAAAGTTCAATTTAGAGATTGAGATACAATTATTTAAGGTAAATTACATCTGTTTGAAAGTGAAACCAGTTTTTTTTTCCATGCAGGCTCTGTCAATCATAGCCAGGGGAGGTGTGGCTAGGGCTGCATAAACAGAAACAAAGTGATTTAACTCCTAAATGACAGTGAATTGAGCAGTGAAATTGCAGGGGAGTGATCTATACACTAAAACTGCTTTATTTAGCTAAAGTAATTTAGGGGACTATAGTGTTCCTTTAAGACTAGTATTAATGGGGATTCCCACACTTATTTATGTATGCTTACTTTACAATATCAGGTTGGCTTATATTACCTGTGTTTGCTCAATCAAACCTCTAATATCACTTTCCAGTGAGTAAGGTGGAAGGGTAAGGGGTTTTATTCTTAACATAAGGGGGAGTCCCTTGTTACTCATTATAACACATAGTCTTCTTTCTGCTATCATTAGGTCTAAACCTCTCCTTCCACTTTAGCTGTGGTGAAAGTCTCAGGTTCTGTGTTGGGTTGTGAACACATTTTCTGACCTAACCAAGACGCAAGTGGGTGTCAGGTATGTTTTGCCTAACCCCCCGCCCCTCCAACCCCACCCCTAAGATTATGAGTTGAGTGTTACTGGCTACTGGCTCATCAAGGTTAGTCTGCCACTAGTATAGAATTTTCTGGCTTCTTCATCTCAGTCACAGTGGTCCCGTGAGGCCAACCCCTTTCCTCCACACTTGAGGACATTCGCCCCTCGGGCCAAATCATAGTTAGCCGCCTCGCACGGTTGCATAGAGAGGGCCTCCCTTGTCACTCCCTTTCTATCTTATGCTTTTAGTTGTCACTGAGAGACCAACACCCCACCACAACGTCCGGTGGCAACATATTCCCTCGTGCCAATCGATAGAGCCTCTCAAGCCACTTGGCATCTAGTAGGGCCCCTCCTGTTACCACACCTAGGAAATTGTTTTGCCACTTGGCACTAAATAGCCAGCCAGTAACCAATATGGTGCAGTTGCTGATTATGTTTTGAATATTTTTCTTTTAGTATGTCTCAGCTACCTGAAGATGCAGACAATTTGTCTCTGCCCAGTACTCCGGACAGGTCCTTGTCACTTTCACAAAAAGACGACATTGGTAGCCCTACTGCTATACGAGCATGGGCCAGACCTCGTATTACTGCGGAGCTTTGTAGATGCAGTGTCCCTTTTTCCTGCTACTGCCAGAGAAGCTGAACTGTTCAAATGAATGTGAACAAACACCGACAACACAGGAGCGGGAGAAGGGACAAGTGGTCCAGGCAACTCAGACCTTCATGCCATGGTTGCCTCACTAGCAGCATCTATGGGGAAGGTCAATGAGAGACTTGATAGGATAAAGGCTCAGAGCTTTCCTATTATGTTAACTATGCTCTCAGCTACTGTACTCCCCGATGATCCACTATTAGAAACAGGTAATTTCTTACCATCGGGTTCTGAAACCCATATTATTAATCCAGTCCACATGGTTCCAGCAAACATTAAGAAAGACATGCTGGAGGGGAAGGATGTTAATCTTGTTGCACTGCTTATTGATTCAAACGATGTTATTGAGAACCTCACTTATGCTTATGGTGATATTTCTGTGGTGTTAAAAGCCAGGGACCCTAGACTTAATAAGAAACTGTCTATACCCGATTTTGTCATTGCATTTGGTATATGTCGGGATGTTATATGCTCGGTATATCCGCATAGAGAAGAGGAACTTGACCTCTATTTGCACAAGCTGGTGGACTTGGGAAATAAATACAGTGGCTCATCTTTTTATGATTACCACCGGTCTTTTTCGGCAAGGGCGTTTGCAATTTTGGCTCAGTACAACATAAACTGACTGGAGCCGCATGGATACTGAGCTATTTTGCTGACACTTTGCTGGTCTAAATTTGTGCTTCCACCTCACATGCCTCAGACTATTGTCCCATCTTGCCCGAGTCCACACCTGGGGCTTTCCTGGAGACACATACAAGGACAGACAGATCAGGCAAGGACAAACTCAGTCGTCCTATTTACCTTAGAAAGTCGCAGGTGTGCAATAATTTTAATGTAGGTACATGCATATAAAGTGCCTGCAGATTGTTGCATGTGTGTTCACATTGTTTTAGGGCTCATGCCAAGTCCATGTGTCCTAATAAAAACCATGCTAAACCTTATCTGAAATCCAAAAATGTTGGCTCTTTGGCTCACGCCTTAGCTTCTCACCCATCCAAACATCTAGTGGATTTCCTGATTAATGGTTTTTCTGAGGGATTTCATACAGGTCTGGTGCATATTCCTGCGGGCATTTACTAATACAACAATTTACAATCGGCATTTTCTGACATGGAAACAGTTAATGCTCTTTTATGAAGACTTTTTTTGGGACTTTTTCACGCGCCCTCAATCTTCCAATTGGAGAACCAATCCTATAGGATTAGTTACCGGGAAGTCCATAGGGAAACACAGACTCATTTTAGATATTTCTGCACCTCACTCCTTGGCCATACAAAGCCATAAGTCATTAATTCAATCCGAGGAATTTTCCCTTTAATACGCCAACATAGACAACGCTATACCCACCATCATCACGGCAGGTGTAGGAGCTTGGCTGAGCAAAACAGACATCATCAATGCATTTAAATTACTTTCCATACGTCTGTCTCTATGGCATCTGCATGGTCTGAAATGGAAAGGTTTATACTATTTTTTTTTTTTTTTATTTTTTTTAACAAGGCTCACTTTCGGATCGAAAAACAGCCCAAAAATATTAGATACGTTCGCTGAGACTTTGTGTTGGCTTATGTTGAACAATTGCAGATGCCATGCGGTAATACACTACTTAGATTACTTTCTGTTTGTGGAAAATAACTCCTCTCCCCCCAGTGATCTAACCAAGGCCATCTCGTTTTTTCATGATTCAGAGCACAGACGTGTTCATGCAGATAAAGGCACATTGAGGAAGATTTCTGGGGGTGCCAGTTTCTCCCAAGAAAACAAAGGCCCTGACACGTTGGTAAATTTTTTGGGTATCCTTCTTTATTCCGTGAGCAAGGAAGCTAGCCTCCCCTTAGGGAAAATTGATAGTATCCTGCAGACCATAAACAATTTTCTGCATAGTAGGACATGCAATCGGAAGGAATTGCAATCTCTGTTGGGGTCACTAAATTTTGCAATAAGAATTATTCCGCAAGGTAGAGCCTTTAGTTCAAGACTCCATTGCCTTCTTCCACAATTGCCTAATGACTTTAGCCGTAATTGCTTGGATGCCCAGGCTATTGCTGATTTATTAATGTGGCGTAAATTCTTGTTACAATGGAATGGCAGAAGTATGTTTCTACTACAATTGTCTATTCATTCTCCTGTAATTTGGATGGATGCTGCAGCATCCACAGGTTTTGCAGCCATATGTGGCAATGAGTGGCTCTGTGATGGTTGGCCAGAGGAGGTACAGCTCATCGAAGGGTTCTCACCTGGGCCGCTGGAAGTCATCTGAATTTGCTCTGTACATACCTCAACCTGTGTTAAACTGTCATCTTGAGGTATTTTCTTTGCACTATGTTTCATGTATTGAATAAATATTTATTTGGCAAGATACTGTTAATTTTTGCCCACTTTATTACAGGCCTACCGCATACGTCGGTTTCGGCACACTTCAACCGACTTGTTCCTACCTATATAATACACCGAACAATACACACGCTAACGTTGCAAGAATAGCACCGAACACAAATATAAAGGCTTTGCCTGGAGTTGTGGGAGGAGCTTGTTGATCCTACTTAAGGCACTTCCCCCTTACCTGCATCACCGTGAAAATCAGACGTTCGGCAGGCCCCACCCACCACCCCCTCAACTCTTTTATTTTTTAAAATTTTTATTTAATATTCAGTGTGGGCCCACTTTATTTCAGACCTACCGCATATGTCGGTTTTGGCACACTTCAACCGACTTGTTCCTATCTATATAATACATCAAACAATACACACATTCTAATGTTACAAGAATAGCACCGAACACAAATATATATATATATATACATATATATATATATATATATACACACACATACTTTTATTTCCTATATGTATGTATAATATATTAAAGCATTGTATATTTTACATATATATGACTTCATTATAAGTGTATTTCCTGTGTGTCCAACTTGTCTGGTTACAATTACATGTTTGTTCGTCCACCCACTGTAAAGCGCTGTGAAATTTGTTTGCGCTATGTAAATAACATCATCATAATAATATTAATAATAATACTCAAAGTACACTTATAATGAAATCATATATATGCATAATGTATTATAAAACGAATTAATTATTTTATAATATATTATACATATATAATAGACACTCCTCACTTACCGACAGGGGTCCGTTTCTACGACCAGGTCGTAGAACTAATCTATCGGTAAGTGAGGAGTTAAGGGATTCCCTGCTCTGGTATGTTAGCATATGTTCGGGGAAGTTTGCCCGAACATAGATTTGAGGGATTCCCTGTTCTGGCGTGTTTGTCTATGTTCATGGAATCCCCACGACGGCTCGCACTTATGCCTTGTCGTAAGTCTGAGCCATCGTAAATCAGGTAGGTCGCTAAATGAGGACCACCTGTATATGTTTAATATATTTTATTTTTTACTTTTTTAGCAGCCTGGGGGACTGCCTCACAGCTGGCAGGTCCTAGAGTCCTATTGCAGCAGGGGGACTGCTGGGGTCTCTGACAGTTCCCCCTCTGACCATGATTGCCATGGATCACCGGTACAAGTAAGTCCAGGGCTCCTATTTGCCGTGGACGTACTAGGTACATCCGCGGTCCTTAACGACCGTTTTTTGTCGGACATACATAGTACGTCCACAGTCGTTAAGGAGATATACATAGATATATATGTAATTTCATTCTAAGTGTATTTTGAGGTATATATACAGATAGATAATTATATTTACAGTTTTTTCTTTATTTTTAATATTTATTTATATATATATATGTATATATACAGTTATTATATATAAGTGTGTAATTTTACACTAAGTGTATTTTTATATTCATATGTATATACACCCTGTTCCAAATTATAATGCAAATTCTATTTAAGTGTCACAAAGGTTTAAATATTTTGTTTTACAGTTTAACTCATGGATGGCATTGTGTCTCAGGGCTCTTTTGATCACTGAAAACAATCTCGGACACCTGTGATAATTAGATTGTCAGGTGAGCCCAATTTAAGGAAAAACTACTAAAGGAGGGTGTTCCACATTATTAAGCAGAGCACCATTTTCATGCAATATGTGGAAGAAAAAGATCTTTCTGCTGCCGAAAAGAGTGAAATAGTTCAATGCCTTGGACAAGTTATGAAAACATTAGATATTTCATGAAACTTAAGCGTGATAATCGCACTATTAAGAGATTTGTGGCTGATTCAGAGCACAGATGGGTTCATGCAGATGAAGGCACATTGAGGAAGATTTCTGCCAGATCCATGCATTGGATCAAGAGAGCAGCTGCTAAAATACATTTACATAGCAGCAAACAGATATTTGAAGCAGCTGGTGCCTCTGGAGTCCCACGGACATCAAACGGCTGCATTGGGCAGAAAAATACATGAAGACTAATTTTCAAACAGATGAGTGCAGTGCAACCCTGGAGGGTCCAGATGGATGGAGTAGTGGATGGTTGGATGGACACCCTGTTCCAACAAGGCTACGACGTCAGCAAGGCGGTGGTGGAGTCATGTTTTGGGCCAGAATCATGTGAAGAGAGCTGGTTGTCCCCTTTAGGGTCCCCGAAGGTGTAAAGATGACCTCTGCAAAGTATGTGAAGTTTCTGACTGACCACTTTCTTCCCTGGTACAGAAGGAAGAACTATGCTTTCCGTCATAAAATCATCTTCATGCATGACAATACCTCTGCATCAATGGCTGCTATGGGGATAAAAGGAGAGAAAGCCATGGTGTGGCCTCCAGCCTCCCCTGACCTCAATCCTATTGAGAACCTTTGGAGCATCCTCAAGCAAAAGATCTATGAGGGTGGGAGGCAGTTTACATCCAAACAGCAGCTCTGGGAGGCTATTCTGACATCTTGCAAACATATTCAAGCAGAAACTCTCCAAATACTCACAAGTTCAATGGGTGCAAGACTTGTGAAGCTGCTATCAAATAAGGGGCCCTATGTTAAAATTTAACGTGACCTGTTAAAATGTTTAAAAAGTTAAAATGTTGTTATAAGTTTGATTGAAATAGCTTTTGATTTCAGTAAATATGCTGCAAACACAACAAATGAAAAATTTCAACCTTTAGTGTATTGAAACTTACTGTGCGTAATAATTTGGAACAGTGCAGTGTAAGTTTTTTATGTTTAAAAAAAAAAATACTGTTAAAAGTTGAATTGTACTCTTAATAGTTGATAACATGAGAATTATGCTGACTGTTATTTACATAAATTATTTTGGTAAATGAGAAAAATATAATTTGCATAATAATTTGTTACAGGGTGTATATATTAATAAAATAATACACTTAGTATGAAGTTATATATAAGATATAGATAGATAGAATTGGAGAGGTGGGACTGACTGTCTGACCGATCGCCAGCGGGATACGGCAGTGAATGGTAAGTACATGGGGAGGGAGGGTAGGGGTTAATTAAAAAAAAAAAATGTTTTAATTAAGTGCCCTGACCCCTCGAGGCACTCAGTACAGGCAGAGCATCGGAAGTCTGCCTGATGGCATCCGATGTTCTGCTCTACATTGCCGGGCGCCACATGCGGCAACCCGGAAGTGATTGCTATGGGGTGAGCCATCACTCAGGTATCTGGCAGTGTGGGGGGATATTCTACAATGCCTCATTATCGAGACATCTTGTAATACCCATAGAGCGGCTGGAAGTGATCACGATCACTGCCAGCGCTCAAATTTACCGCGGACGTACCTCATACCGTTTTTTACTGACGTACCTCCAATGTCCGCGGTCCTTAAGGGGTTAAAGAACTTTGAAACTAATCTACACACTGTGCTGGCAGAATAAAACTAAATTCAACATTTTCCCTCCTCTCAACTGTCAATTAAAGGGACACCATAGGCACCCAGACCACTTCATCTTGTTGAATGGATAAATACATTATGTTATTGGTAAAATATATATTAATTGCTTAAATGGCTGTTAATTGGAAAAGGGGATCCATTGTATATTTTCCCATTTCTTGTCTCTCTCTGCAGGTCAATGGTTTGATGCAGAATCTGCCCTACAGCTACAAGGATGGAGGTATTACCATGTATCAGAACCCTAATTCCATGGTAATCAAAACTGACTATGGACTTTCTGTGTTATATGACTGGTCATGGAATGTCATGGTTACCCTTCCGAGCACTTATACTAGGGCGGTTGGTGGTCTTTGTGGTAATTTCGATCAGAACAAAGATAACAATGTAACAAATGAAAGAACATCCCGAGCATCACCCGCTGCATTTTGCAATAACTGGAAACAAGATGCACAATGTGAAGATGTAGATAGACCACAATGTGCTGGATTGGCAGAAAAGGAACAGACACAGAGAGATAAAGGCACCGAATGTGGCATTTTACTGGACAGTCGAGGCCCGTTCCATAAATGTCATACGTTAGTGAATCCTGAAAATTATTTCAAGAGCTGTACTTATGTCTCCTGTATTTTACCGAACACCCAGAACTCCCTCTGCTCAGCTCTGTCTGCTTACACCACGGCATGCAAGGTAGCTGGTGGCACCGTCCAACCCTGGCACAGTGACACGTTCTGCTGTGAGTTCTTGCATATTAAGAAATGTCGATGGATAATGAGAATGTAAAGCCAATGGTTAATGTATAGAATGCCTATATCTATCCTTGACACTATCGATGTGGACTGCACTTCCTTTAATGTGTATCCATAATTTCTATTTGGGGTTAAAAAAGTCACAGTAATATCCATATGGCAAACAGTTGGTGAATTTTCATTTAAAAACTAAACAAATAAAAATCTCCTGAATTTTCTTATATTAATCATTGTAGTGTAAACATTAGACTGCAGTGTATATAATGTAGACCTGCTTATTTTAAGATGTTTTGACATTGTTTAGCATATCTTTAATGTATTCCCTGATAATATTTGTTTCTTGTGTTTAGAACACAATTTTCCAGTTCTATATTCATGAAGGCAAAAGTGGAGCAATTCTGGGACAGAGTATAATACGTTTCCATGGAAACCAATGGGATGCCCCTGCTTTTTGCTCCACATTTCACACTTGCCCCAGAATAACTCCCAGTTGAAAATGATTAATTTTAATGTTATATTAAAAAACTGAAGGAAAGGATTATATTTAGCAAATGTTCAAAATACGACGAGAATAATGTGTCCCAATGCAAGTAGGGTAAATATTATGTGACAAATATATAATACCAACATTGCTGCAACAGCGCAAGAGTTCTTTAACTAAATCACTAAAGAGTTTAGCCCAAAACAGTTATCTGGAAAATGGCTACTTTGTAAATTTTGTAATATAATTATTCTGACCTAAAATTACAATTCCCTCGCCAGCTTTTTGTAATTCCCTTTTGCCCTGGTTTAAGAATACACCTGAGGACATTATTTCAATGAATGTGAACTGTTTTGTGACAATGTTCCTTTAAAAAGGAAAACATATACTGGGATTAATGTTGTATCTCTACTGTCCCTTCCAGCATTATCCTGTCCTCCTAACAGTCACTATGAAGAGTGTGCGAGTGACTGTCCTCTCACCTGCAATGGCCTCATAACCCTAGCTGGCTGTGACTCTACCTGTAGTGAGGGCTGTGTCTGTGACAATGGCTTTGTGCTGAGCGGAGCATTGTGCACCCCCCTCTCACAATGTGGCTGTGTTTATAACGGAGCCTATTACACTCTCGGAGAGACTGTTTATGAAGAGGAGAGTTGTTCGAAGAGATGTACCTGCAGTAATGGTGGTGATATGATCTGCTCGCCAAACACTTGTTCTCCCAATGAAGATTGTGGCTTGGAAAATGGTAAATGGGGCTGTTACCCCAAAGGTTTAGCCATCTGTACTGCACGTGGAAATCTTCACTATAACAACTTTGATGGGCGCACCTATGCCTTCCGGGGGCTGTGCTCTTATGTAATGGCTCAGAGCTGTGACAATGGTATGACTGGAGTGAGGACAAGTGGAGATGACTTCAAGGTCATCGCGCAGCATGAAAAGTTCGTAAGCAGTGCTGCAGTGGTCAGACTCGTAACTGTGGAAATCTATGGGTATACTATTATCCTGACACGAAAGCAAAAAGGAACTGTCCAGGTAATTATGTTGTTATTTAGAAATATCTAGAAAAATATGTAACAACATATCACATACGCACAAACCGTAATCAGGTAACAAAGTAAAGTTCTGAAAGGGACGTTTAATATTCTACTGGTTTCCATGTTGATTGCCTTCACTTTTCGAGGTTTCAGAGTTATTTACTAAAGTAGGAGTTCAAAGTAAACTCAGATAAAATTTAGGGCCAAAATAGGTAAATAAAAAAAAAACTGCAAGTCACGTGTGCTCCCACTTGAACTATTTTGATCTAAAATTTGCAGGAAAAGTGAGAATTCAAAGTGGATTTCAAGGTAAAAATAGTAAACCGGAAAAAATGATCTGATCCAGATATAATTCCAGTTTAACTACTTTGGCCTTAGATTTCAAATTGACTTTGTATTCTCACTTTTAACAATAAACATATTAGTCTGAATGTGTTTTTTATGCAGTTCTAGCCACACCTATCCTGGCTGTCAATCAGACAGTCTCTGTGAATAAAAAAAGTTTCATTTTTACAGCACATTGCATATACTTTATGTCGTATTATCTCCTGCTGTGTGATTTGCTTGCTAGAGCATGCACCAGAGTTATATGTATGAGTAAATCTGAATTAAAAGAGTATGTAAAGTAAACACACTGTGCTGTAAGATTGGATTGAAAATAGAACCATTTTCCATGCAGACCGTATCAGTCACAGTCAGGGGATATGTGTCTAGGGCTGCATAAACAGAAACAAAAGTTATTGAACTCCTAAATGGCAGCAAATTGAGCAGTGCGACTGCAAGGTCATGATCTATTCAACAAAACTGCTTCATTACACTGAAGTTGTTTTGGTGCTTTGGGTGTCACTTTAAATAACATAATGTTATTGTAGTTCAGCCTAGAGCAGGCTTCAACAAACTCTGGCCCTCCAGATGTTGCTGAGCTACAACTTCCATGACTCTATGAATGAAATAGGCTGAGAATCATGGTAGTTGTAGTTCAGCAACATCTGGAGGGCCGGAGTTTGGGGAAGCCTGGCCTAAAGTGTGAAAAAACAGCTGTAAGAGAAGCCTGCAAGATGGTAAAACTATAATTTACATGGACATTCCAGGCTAGAACCAACTATTTATTATAAAAACATTGTATAACTGATAATAATAGTAATAATCATACATGTGAATATATATATATATATATATATATAAACAACCACTATAAAATAATAAAACAGAAAAAAATACTCACTTTTAAAATGTATTTTATTTTTTTTGCAAAGCCTCAAACTTTTAATCTTTTTACCTTTTTTGTTGCTTCATTTTATTTGCCATATAATTCAGTTTGTGTTCTTGATTGGCAGGTAAATGGAACAGATTACAGATTGCCGGTTACTTTACTTTCTGGAAAAGTCCGAGCTGAATATTACGGTCAGGGTGTCATCGTTAAGAGTGATTATGGTATACAGGTGACCTTTGATCTTATTTATGGTGTCACAGTGTCTGTCCCGAACACTTACAAGGGCAGGACCTGTGGGCTGTGCGGTAACTATAATGGAAATGCTATCGATGACATGGGTTGGACGGCAAACGAAATTGATACTTTTGGGGAAAAATGGAAAGTGTCAGACCCCAGCAATTCCTGCTCCGTAGGATGTGGTGCCAGCGATAACCCTTGCCCCACATGCGAAGGGCCTAAAACTGAAATATTTTCTAGAGAGAATTACTGCGGCATCATGAGCTCAGCTATATTTGGCAAATGCCATTCTGTCATCAGTTACAGTCAATATATAAAGGACTGCATTTATGACCTGTGCCAGAGTGATGGGGACACCAGCATATTGTGTGATAATGTAGCGACCTATGCAGCTGCATGTAAAGATGCTGGCGGTCCAAGCATTCAATGGAGGACAGAAGACTTCTGCGGTAGGTGTGACGAATGGTACACATTCTAATACTTTCTATCCAATAGTGGGGGGGGGGAAGTAAAACCGCCAGTGAGTTAAATACAGTAACTAAGAGTAATGTACAGCCCTGGGATACTGAATACCAAGCTTGTTCTTAGTGCTACGACACAACTGCCAGATTTAACTTCTCAATGAGTCTCTCAATGTTGAAATTACATCAATTAGATGTAGGATTTACAAAGATGCCAATATGGCTTTTATTCATTTTGAAAGTCTTGCAGAATTCCCTTGCAGAGTCCTGATCCGGTCTGCTTTCTACAATTTCTATCCTGTAATCTCCTCTTTATTTACAGCTATGGCCTGCCCCATTCATAGTCATTACAGTGAATGCCCGGAGCTCTGTTCCACCAGTTGTGCCACCCTCACTGACACGTATGGCTGCTCCAAGACCTGCACTGAGGGCTGTGAATGCGACACTGGCTACTTATTCGATGGTACAGATTGCAAACCTGTAGAAGAATGTGGCTGTTTTGGAAATGGGCGGTATTACAAGGTACAGATAAGGAAACACATAACATGAACATGCAAATTATTATCTATATTATCTATTTCTACATAATGAGCATTTTATTAACACTCACAAAAAAGCGAGAAAGGGTTTCTACTTTAGCAGACGTGGTAAAGGGGCCGTATTGCCCCTCTAGGCTGTCCAGTAACTTTTTTGTCTTTAGATAAATAAAAGGTAAATGTTTTCTTCATATAACTATTCATGATACTTTTTTGATTGATTACTTTAGTATGATTGTATTGTTTTATTGTATCAGTATGTATCTATCTGTCAAACAATAGATTTAGGATTCTTTTACCACCACCTGCTGGTCTCGTAAGATATTGACTTTTTCTCTATTGAATTTTTAATTATTGCACCTGTTAGGTATAAAAGTTTATGTTTTTTGAAGTTTTTTGTGAATTAATTTATGTAGCATACCAAACACATTACACTCCCATACAATGTGGCAGAGTTTGCCAAGAAGAGTTGTAAGAATTATTCAGTTCCACGTTTGCAAGCTGGCAAAGACATATCCCAAATTCTCACAAATTTAAAGGGACACTATAGTTACCAAAACAACTGTAGCTTAATGTCGCAGTTTTTGTGTATAGATTTGTGTATAGAACATGCCCCTGCAGTCTCACTGCTCAACTCTCTGCAATTTAGGAGTTATATCTATTTGTTTATGCAGCCATAGCCACACACCCCTGCATGTGACTTACACAGCCTGCCTGAATACTATATAATATTATTTTTTTTAAATGCACTGTTAATAGCTTGCTAGACCCTGCAGGAGTACCCAGTGTGTGATTAAAGTTCAATTTACAGAGCAGAAGATAAAAACGTTTAAAGTAAGTTACATCTGATTGAAAGTGAAACCAATTTTATTTTTCATGCAGGCTGTGTCAGTCAGAGCCAGGGGTGGTGTGACTAGGCCTGCATGGACAGAAACTAAAGTGATTTAACTTTTAAATGGCAAGGATTGAACAGTGAAACTGGAGTGGCATGATCTATACACCAAAACTGCTTCATTAAACCAATGTTGTTTTGGTGACTATTGCGTCCTTTAATAATAACTAATATGTATGCAACCCGTCAATGTATGTGTTATTTTTGTTTTGTTTAACTTTAACAGCAAGACAACAATATCTGACAACATTAGAGTTTTCTTTTTAATAAGACACAAATAGTAAATGTCCTGTCAAAAATCTACTGTGCACCAACTATACCTTTATAAAATGCCACCGATTGCTAAATAACAGAAGACGAGATCTAGATTTGGTATGATGAGGTGGAACACGTTTAACCCCTTAAGGACACATGACATGTGTGACATGTCATGATTCCCTTTTATTCCAGAAGTTTGGTCCTTAAGGGGTTAATGACATGTAACATACTCACATCGATCTGAAGGACACGGGGGACTTCACTCACTCAATCCATGTTTTCACATGTACTCCTTAGAAGGCAAAGCAGCCGGGTTTCATTTTATCTAAAAGTAGTATATCCTCCTATTTATCAGCTGATTGGATTGTGCTGCCAGTGTGCCCCACATCTGCCAAGATACTCAGCTGAATAGATATGAGTGGAACATGTTACACGTCCAAAGATTTAACAATGGTGTTTAGACATAGGACTGAAATAGAAAATATTTTTTTATTTTAAGATGCAGAAATTATTTTACAAGTTTTAACGTGACTTAAAACATCAAATACAAAAGTGATATATAAATGTTGCGTCTGTATATATGCAAACATGGGAACGTTCACATTTGTTGGAAAAATAGGGTAGAGTTCCAACCCTGACACTCAGATGTTTGCAAGCCCCTTGGGAAAGAATTACGGGATATGACGTTCACAGATCTGCAGTGCAAAGGTTAGCTGTTATAGCTGTAGAGCATACAGCACAGTTCATGCTATTAATATGGGGGCGGAAGGATGATGGCTGAGGTGTTACCCCCAAATTTTAGAATTGACACAGTCTGGGTAATCCACTAAATTGGGATTCATCAGGGACTGACAGGGCAAGGCTTATTCCTGGGAGGTTTTATTCAAAATAGCTGAAAACATGGCCGAATCAAAGAATTTGTCCAATGTGGCTATTCTTGTCTAGAAATGTAATCTCTCTAGTTAGGTTTCTATAATTCACATTTGATGAATAATCTCAGTTTGGTGTAGTTATACCTTCTTGTATGCACCACACAATGGGAGAGAACGACAGCCAGGCCAAAATATCCAACCAGGAAGAAGAAACCCTCAGAAAAAGAATTCTTGTTAAAAAAGAAAATCCCCTAGGTACTTTAGGACTCCGTTTTGTGACTTTCTATTCAGTCAATAGCCCCCTCATGTTATGTCTGACCATTTCTTTCCACAGCTGAATGAAACCGTGCTGAACGAGGACTGTAGCTATCAGTGCAACTGTCATCCCACCCTGGGCTTGAGCTGCCATCATTTTGCCTGCTCAGAAGATGAGAAATGTCAAATTCTGGACGGCATCAGAGCATGTATCAACATTGGTGAGAATTGTGTATAATCGTATTAATGTCTGGGTAAATTATAAAAAAGGAAATCTCAATCTTTCTACTGCAAAAATGTAGAAAATTCAGACTAACAAACATTTTTTTAAATAAAAATGTACATCCTTTATAGCTGTATATTTAAAAGAGGGTTTAAAAGTTTGGGAACACTCGTTCCTTTTCAGTAAGAATATGAGCTCCCATGCATGGAGATACCTTGCTCCCCGATGCTTAGAGTGCAGCATGTTTAGCAATGTGTCCGAGTCCTGCTTTAGTAGGGTGATATTACATATTGTTGCAGAGGCTTTTTCAGTGAAACCGTTATTTGCTGTTTACTAGAAATGTACATTTGCTGCAAACAAATTGTTTAATCTGCAAACGATTTGGAGATCAAATACTTGTGAATCCGAGCTCCGAATCATGGAACAAAACTAAACCTTCCTATTTGTTAAAATGAATCAAAAGATTTTGTATTATAAACAAAATTATGGGGTTCATGGTGGTGTGGGAAAAATACCTCAAACACAGCATAGCAGACACAGATCGGTCTCAAATCTTACTGGCCCACAAAGGGCTCACACTAAACGCATTGCATATTGAAACTAGTAGGAAGGTTCTATACCGCTGGTACATGGTCCCGGCTCGACTGAGACACCTCGAACGCACTAAATCAGGGACATGCTGGAGGTGCCTCCAAGAGCCTGGGTCCAGGCTCAACGTATGGTGGCCATGCGGGGTACTCACGTATTATTGGAAGGGAATCTCACTGTTACTGTGTAACAAAAATATCTTTCCAAATTATAGATCCATGCAAGTCTAAACACTGTCGATTGAAGGAAACATGCAAACTCCAAGACGGAAAAGCTATTTGTGTTCCAGACTACACATCTACTTGTTGGGCTTGGGGTGATCCCCATTTTAAAACTCTTGATGGTCTAACATTTGATTTTCAAGGAACCTGTACCTATACTCTAGCCAAATCCACTGGTGAAGACACTGACTTAGTACCTTTTCGAGTGGAAGCCAAAAATGATAATCGTGGAGATCGAGCAGTGTCTTTTGTCAGGATGGTGACTATTGCGTTGTACGACCTTGTGATCTCAATCCAGACTATGGAGTTTGGGAAAGTACGGGTGAGTAGATTTCATGGACAT
Organism: Pelobates cultripes; assembly: GCA_933207985.1. Classification (NCBI taxonomy): domain Eukaryota; kingdom Metazoa; phylum Chordata; class Amphibia; order Anura; family Pelobatidae; genus Pelobates; species Pelobates cultripes. Next base: position 340,529 of record OW240914.1, on the reverse strand, counting down.
AGTAATCTGATTTATTATTTAATCGTATTGTAAGGAGACATTTTACACAATAACATGATTTTGCCACTTCTCTTCATGTCTGGGTATTGGGAGTTCCAGAACCATGCACAGTTGAGTCATGCGTGAGACATTGACAGGGTTATTTAGTCTGAATTCTGTATGGATTGGGAAAATCCAAAGTACATTATTACATTTCCACAAGATATGCGAATCAGATATTTACTCATTGTAATTCTGGTATGAATACAGTGTTTTGTAAATAATATGCACACCCAATGTTTGCTTTAACTTCACCTATTTACAATTGTAAATCCTACACAACATTTATAATTTGCATATTTATTTCTAATGAATCTTGCTTTGTAGCAGGGAATCTGAAAATATATTTATTAATCTGTTATAACCCTTTTCTCACTACTGCCATAAGCACACCCCTCAAACTGGAAAACAAATTATCATACACCATGGCCTGCTCTCTTGCTGTAACTTATCTGCTGAATGCTGGTGGAGAGTTATAAAAAAATAGCCCTCCTACCCCCACCTCAAAAAATGGTGAAGACACTGACTTAGTACCGCACGCCCGGGAGGCCTTGCATTCCACCGAGCACCGAAACGCTCTACTGCGCATGCGCAAAACGGTGTTTACGTTTTTTGGCACCAAATTCAAAAATTGGTGGCATATAAAGCTGTGCAGGACCTTTCTGACCCCAAGGGTGGGTGTACAGTCCTGGTTCTCCGTGTCACCAGCCCTCCTACACGGTTCTAAGATGGTTTGAGGTGAGATTTAACTCTTAAAACTCTCCTTTTGTCACCTATTTCTATTGCATGCTCCTATATATAATTACTGGTGTTTTTTCCTTTTTCCCAGATATGTCCAGTCCTATATCTCCGGATAAGACAGATAAAGACAAGATGTCAGCATCTGTTCCTAAAAAATCCACAAGCAAATCTAAGCACTTATGTTCTCTGGAATGTGCTGTGCCTCTACCTGATGGATGTAGCAAAACGACATGCAATCAGTGCTCTACGGAATTGCTAGAAAAAGCCAAGCAGACTGATATGTCATTCTTCCTGTGCTGGTTTCAGGAAAACTTGTCCCAGACATTTGAATCTTTTAAAGATGCTGTAAATAAAGAACCGGCTATTCAGGAGAAGCAGCCTACGAAACGTAGGAGAAATAGATCTCCTTCTCTGTCTGATATTTCTTCAGGAGAATGCTCTTCCTCATCACCTTCTGATATTTCCAGCCTCGTTTCAGGTGTGGAAGAGGGTTTTCCACCAGAAGAGCTCAAAAAATGTATTAAAGAAGTGGCGACAGCTGTACGAGAACCAGAACCTACCAAGAGTAAGGTTAAAGGTTTCCAAATGCCCCCTAAGATAATCGATCTCCTTCATAGAGAATGGAAGAATCCTGAAAGACGTGCATTTATTTTAAAACATTTTTAACTTCTGTTCAAACTACAGTCTGAAGAGAAATGGAAGAATCTTCCCAAGGTAAATATTCAGATAGCCCAGCTATCAAAGAAGATCACTATACCCATTGGCGAGGTCTCAGGACTTAAACACCCAAAGAACAAACGAGCCGAAACTTCATGTAGAAGAATCTTCCAAGCCGCAGGCTACCATTGCAGAGCCGAAATAGCAGGTTCAGCGGTTCTCAGGGCACAGAACATTTGGCTCCAAGCCCTGGAAGAGTCTCTTATGGGAAAGTCCGATACCGACCCTGCCCTGCTGATGTTCCTCCAGAAATGATCTAACAAATTTCCTTCAGATGCCTCTGATAAGATTCTTCGTTTATCAGCAAGAATTATGGGTTTGTCATCAGTGGCCAGAAGAGCGCTATGGCTACGAACATGGACAGCTGATTCAGCTTCTAAGGCAGCCTTGTGTGAATTACCATTTGAGAGGCACTCCTTTGGAAGACATTATTAGACAAATGTCAGAAACAAAGAAAGCTCTACCTCTGGAATTAAGACATCGAAATATATCAGTTTAAGGGTCAGCGTTCTTTTCGTTACCAGGGGCGTTTTCGCAGATTTCAAAGACATGGTGAAAACAGCAGTCAGTGGTCTAGACAGGATTCCAACAGGCAAGACAAAAAAAGAAAATGTTGACGCCAAAAGAGTAGGAAGACGCCTTTGGTTCTTCGCCCACGAATGGGAAAAGAGTATATCAAACAGGTGGATTCTAAGAACAGTTTCAGAAGGTTACAGAATCAAGTTTTCCGCAATGCCACAACCATCCTTCCTACTGTCAAGATATCCATCAAGAAAGAAATCAGAGACACTCCTAACAGAAACCCTTATCCTTTTAAGGAAAGATATAGTAAAGAAGGTACCCAAACGATGGGAATTTCAGGGAGTGTACTCCTACCTGTTCCTGGTTCAAAAACCAGACGAATCCTTTCGGCCTATCCTAGAACTAAAACATGTCAACACCTGCATACTGTATCAAAGGTTTCGTATGGAGAATATTCTGTCTGTCACACACATCTTACAGTGGCTTATTTAAATCACCAAGGAGGCACAAGGGTGAAAGCTCTACAAGACCTCTGCTATTGCATCATGTCTTGGGCCCAAGCAAAACTTCTCGCAATCTCATCTACCCAAATCAGAGGGTCTCTAAACATTATTGCAGACAACCTCAGCATGAGTCATTGGTCTCAGACAGACTGGTCACTATCAAACCAAGTTTTCTTGGAGCTGGTTACCCGCTTTTGCAGGCCGGATATAGACCTGATGGCCACAAGGAGAAACAGAAAACTGCAGAGATTTGCTTCCCTCCAAGCACGAGATTACCCAGATATTTTAGATGGTCTATCGATTACTTAGAACTTTGACATGGCTTATGTTTTCCCTCCATTAGCTCTTATTCCACGAATTTTTCAGAAGATAAGATGGGAGAAGGCAAGAATTCTAGCTGTCCTGTCCTTCTGGCCAAACAGGAGTTGGTTTTCAGAAGTGGAAAACATGACCATCTCACGTTGGTCTCTCCCAATCTCTTCCAACATGATAGAGCGTGTGACTCTTCCTGTAGAAACACTGGAAATGTTCCTCCTGACGACATGGTTGCTGCAAGGTTGATCCCTCAAGGACATGGTCTTTCAGACCGCTTATGTGACGTTCTGCTGTCTTCAGTCCGCTTGTCCACAACAAGAATCTATTTCAGGGTTTGAATGAAGTTCAGAGCCTGGTTCTCTGTTCGAGGTTCGGATCCTGCCAAAGCATCAGTCCCAGAAATTCTTTCTTTTTTGCAGGTTGGGTTTGAAGCCGGCCTAGGGGTCTCTACTCTCAAGGGCCAGATTTCAGCTATAAGTCACTTCCTGGTTCGTCACAATCCCTCAGACTTGCTTATCCAATGGTTTGTTAAGCCCATATGGCTGAAGAAACCTCCCAAGTTGGTCTCTTTCCCTACCTGGGATTTGTCCTTGGTGCTTCAAGCCCTTTGTGAACCACCGTTTGAACCATTACTGGAGGTTCCCATTAAACTGCTTACCTTCAAGATGGCATTCCTGGTGGCTATCACCTCAGCTAGGAGGATAGGTGAGATCCGGGCTCTATCTTCCTCTCCTGAGTTCACTGTTTTTCATCAAGATAAAGTTGTCCTGCCCCCCAGGCCTTCTTTTTTACTCCAGGTTATCTCAAGTGCTTCTGTGAACCAACCTATTATTCTGCCCGCCTTTTGCCAGTCTCCTGCATCTGATCTTGAAAGAAAGTGGCATCTCCTTGATGTTAGAAGAACCCTGAAGGTCTACCTTCAGAAGACTCAGGGGTTTAGGACCTCAGATCATCTCTTTGTCTCCTTTCAAGGTTGTGCTGTCTCCAGACCATCTTTAGCCAGATGGCTGACCAATACCATCAGGTTGGCTTATCAATCTAAAGGCTGTAAAGGCTCATTCCACTAGGGCTATGGCAACCTCCTGGTCTGAAAGAGCAGCTGCCTCACCTGAAGATATCTACAAAGCAGATACTTGGTCGTCATTACATACTTTTATTAAACATTATAGGCTGGACACATTCTCATCCTCTGAAGCTGCTTTTGGGTTTAAGGTGCTACAGGCAGTGACCTTCGGAGTCCCCACCCTTTTGTTTTGTTTGCAGGGATCTTGCTATATCCCACTTGTAAGTACTGCCACTATACGAGAGGAAAAACAGTAATTTTACTTACCGTAAATTCCTTTTTTCTTAGTATGGTGGCAGTACTGGCTTTTCCTCCACTTTATATGGATTAAATAACTTTTGCATTATTCAGTCTCTGTTTGGTTCTTTTGTATTACTGGAGTTGTACTCTGGCTCACAGGTTATATGGAGGCAGCAGGCGGAGCACAACAATTATCTTCAAAGAAGGGGGAGCTTCTTGTCCAAAACCGGAAGGAACATCCCATTTATAAGTGTAACGGACCGTTTTGCACAAAAGGGGAAAAAACCGCTTAGACGATAATCCCTCTTTTCAGAGACAGGCACAGCTACGGTATAATCACCAAAACTCACGAACCGCCAATAAGTGAATGCATCAAACTCCCGAACGGCATACAAGGGAATAAGGTAGCACTTCAAATAAACGAACAGGAACCATACGAATAGCTGCTAGCAGACGAATAGGAAAAGCTTCCAAGCGGCTTACACTCCTAGCAATCAGTCTCTATCAGCATTCAGTAAATCCCCCCAAAGACGAGACAAGGCTCCGTGTTGAGGGTCAAGCAGTGGTCTGTTTAATGAGGGCTACCTGCCCAGCTTTTATGCAGGTCTCCCACCTGGTGGACACTCCCCTAGGGGACCAAATGGGAGACTGTGACAAGGGACAGACAAGTATACAAAAAGGACACACAGTCACAGTATATTCCCACAATGCATCCTGGCTTCCTCCCCTCTGCCCTGGGAGATAATTGGGAAGTAACTCAATTATCTCCCAAGACAAAGGCAAAACTCCATTACACACGTGGGAACACAAAACAGCATTATACTTTAAAATGCACAAAGTAACATTTACTACATTAAACACAGGCATGTAACACATCCCCAGATAGCTCAGGTCTGAGTGCACATTATTAGGTGAATGGCACTCAGACTACACGAATACAGTTCAATCGCCATGGAGCCAAAGTCTTTACAGTCAGTTTCATACGAATGGGCTCCATGGGATTCCTATCTGGGGTATAAGACATTCACACAAAAATACCGAACACCGGGTCATTCGTGTGCTTTCACCGAACAAGAAGGGAGGTCGGCGGCTTCAGCGGTGTTCGCGCAAAACTGTGTCCGATTTTAGTTCCATGAAAATAGAGGCGAACACCGCTGTTCATTCGTATGGTTTAAAATGGCCGCGACCTCGTGTTCGGGATACGAACGGCGGCCACCCAGCGTTCATCAATTAAGCTGCGGTTAACCGCAGCTTCAGGGAGGTTAATTGCCGGCACACTCCAGCTCCCAGGTGGTCCAGTCATTCGTACGGTTGTTCGGTAGATTGAAACTACCGAACAACCGGCAGAAAAGCACGAATACAGCTTTTCTGCATGGAAAAATAAAGTCTTTTAAAAGGGGGCCATAGTCCAAAGGCAGCAGGCGAGCAACCAGGCTTCTCCAATGCAATGTGGCGAGATTGGTCTCGTCACATCTCTCCCCTTTTCCAAACAGACTAACAGGGTATCTGACCTCCTGCCGGTCAGTGCCCTTGTTAGTCCAGCAGCCCACCCACAACAAATAATCAACAGCACAGCCCACCCACAATAAATGGTTACTACACCTGGGTAGAGAAGAAGCTTGTCCATGTCCAGGTGCCTCACCACGGCTGTGCTGGGTACGGGTACGCTGACTTGGTGGGTTGCTGCGTGGGCAGAGACCAGCGGCACTCTGCCCTGTTGCCAGCGCTACTGGGAGGGTAGCCTGGTGGAAGCCTGGTTGTTGGAGGGGGAGACCGACTGTCTCCCCTTTAAATACACCGCTCTGCTGCTGCTGCTGGAGACTGCCTGTCTCCCCTTTAGATGCACAGTCCTGCTGCTGGGAACCGACCGTCTCCCCTTTGGTTACCCATCTCTGCTGCTGGAGGGGGAGACCGACTGTCTCCCCTTTGGCTAAACAGCCCTGTCGCTGGGGGGCAGGACCGACCGTCCCTACCCCCTGTGCTGGCAGTGTAGAGACCACGGTCCCATCTGCACCGTTGTGGGGCTTACTGTCTCCCCTTTGTACATTAAGCTGCCGCTGGGGAGAGGGGGTAACAAGCTCCTCTCCCATACATACTTCCAGCTGCGGGGGAGGGAGACCGACTGTCTCTGCTCCCAATACAGAGTCCTGCTGCTGGGGAAAGGAGACTGGGCTCTCTATTCCCGGTAGGACACTCTGCCGCTGGGGAATGGAGACGGGGCTCCCAATTCCCAATAATCTGTGCTGCCGCTGGGGAATGGAGACTGGGCTCCCAATTCCCAAAAATCATACTGCCGCTGGGGAATGGAGACTGGGCTCCCAATTCCCCAAAAATCACGCTGCCGCTGGGGAGGGAGGACACTGCTCTCCTCTCCCTGCACTTCACACTGCCTTCCCGGCATATCACTTGGCTGCTGGGGGGCAGGAACAACTACCTCTGCCCCCTGTAACTCAGCCTGCCGCTGGGGAGGGAGGACGCTGCTCTCCTCTCCCTGCACTTTACACTGCCTTCCCGGCATATCACTCTGCTGCTGGGGGGCAGGAACAACTACCTCTGCCCCCTGTAACTCAGCCTGCCGCTGGGGAGGGAGGACGCTGCTCTCCTCTCCCTGGACTTCACACTGCCTTCCCGGCATATCATTCTGCTGCTGGGGGGCAGGAACAACTACCTCTGCCGCTGGGGATCTGGGCCGGGTGCCCAGCATCCCTGTAGGGCCGGTAGAGAGACCTCGGTCCCATCTCCACCGGCCACCTCGGTTTCTTCCTGTCAGGGTCTTACCTGAGTTGGGAGTCTGTAGCGCAGATATGATGCTCACCCTTGCAGATAGCCACAGGCCGAGGTGGTCAGGTAAGAATTCACCTGGCCTGTGGGTCTGTGCACGGGGGCTGTGCAGGATGCAGTACCAATACGCAGGACAGGCAAGGACTGAACCAGCAGGATGGTCGAGGGATAGCCGAGGTCAAAGGATGCCAGAGGACAGGAACAACGAGGAGTAGCCGAAGTCAAGGGATGCCAGAAGTCAGAATAAACGAGTCAGGAAGCCGGGGTCAATAATGCGAAGCGATGAAACAGGAACACTAGAACAAACAGGATCAAAGACTTGACACTGAGCACAGGGCGAGGCTGGGTTTAAATACCCTGCTGATGACTGATCAGAGTCAGGTGAAACACAGCCAAGTCAAGGTGCAGCCCCCAGAGTAGTAGCCATGTCAGGATGAACAGGACTGGAATCAGTCTTCACTGTAAATAGCTGCTGTGGCTCAGAGGTAGAAAGCAGGACCAGGACTGAGAAGATCCCCGGTTCAAGTCCCCTGTTGGGAACTCCAAGAGCGACCACGTCTTGCCGTCTGTCTATCAGGTGAGAACCGTGACAGTACCCCCCCCTTTAAAAACGACCTCCGGGCGTGAATGGGTTCATTGTCAGCATAGTACACCTCTCCAGGGTCACTATCTGAATCCAGTGAGTCCCCATAGTCAAACTCCCCAGCAAGGATTCCCTTTACAGCTTGGGAGTCCGCAGTACCAGCTTCTGGTACGGCTGGAGAATTGTCCAGGTCTTTTAGGTTCCGGGTACAGGTGGCAAGCACTTCCAAAACTTTGGCAGAAGCAGTGTTCGCAGCTAACAATGCTTTTTCGAACATTTCAAGGTTTTCTTTACGGACTATAGTGCCATTAGAAGCAACGGCACAATCCACAGGTAAAACCTCTTCGGGCGGGCAGGAAGTAGTGGTGGTATCACAGGAAGCAACTTCGGGAGTAGATGCAGGAGGCTCTGGAGCAGGGGATGGAGGTTTTCTCGCGGAAGCCAAGCATGTGCAAGCACAACGGCTTCTATTTGGCTTTTTAGGCTGGTATGCGGTGTACACAGGGCGAAGGAAACTAGTACCAAGTCGGAGAGCTGGAGGTCTAGGAGGGCGAACAGGACAAAGCGTGATGAAATGCCCTTTTTCTCCACAGTAGTAACACAGGCCATAGCTTCTCCTTCGGTCTCTTTCCTTAGGTGTCACTTTGCAGTGGACGAGTCCTAATTGCATAGGTTCCACAGGGTCAAGTGGAACACCGGATACCTCTGGAGTTTTCCTGGGAGCTGGAACATAAGGAGGCATCTCTGGGGCGTAGTGGTGGTACTCGGTTACTTGGTTAGGAAGAATCTGAGATTTTTTAGTACGTGGAGCTGACTTGGCCACAGTGGTCTTACATTGTGAGTCCATAGCAGTACTAAAGGATTCCCAGCTGACCAGGACAGGACTCTTCGTCTGCAACATTTGGTGAGCCCAAACTTTGATGCGTCCAGACAACAGGTTGATAGCCGCTCGGACCTTGATAAAATCTGTGGCATATGTTTGAGGCTTTAAAGAAAACAACACCTCACAATCCATCTTGAAAGACTGAAAGGATGTGCGGCTACCATCAAATCGGTCGGGCATGATGACAAACGGTTCAGGAAAAGCTGGTTCCGGGGCTGGATGTACTGCGCCTTTAAGGAATAAAATTTCTTGCTGCAGCTCCGAAACAGTCTGGGCCAGGCTGGACACACGCTGGGTCGAGGGTGAGCACATCTCTGCGGACTCCATAATGGTCAAGTCTTATGTCAGGGTCTTACCTGAGTTGGGAGTCTGTAGCGCAGATATGATGCTCACCCTTGCAGATAGCCACAGGCCGAGGTGGTCAGGTAAGAATTCACCTGGCCTGTGGGTCTGTGCACGGGGGCTGTGCAGGATGCAGTACCAATACGCAGGACAGGCAAGGACTGAACCAGCAGGATGGTCGAGGGATAGCCGAGGTCAAAGGATGCCAGAGGACAGGAACAACGAGGAGTAGCCGAAGTCAAGGGATGCCAGAAGTCAGAATAAACGAGTCAGGAAGCCGGGGTCAATAATGCGAAGCGATGAAACAGGAACACTAGAACAAACAGGATCAAAGACTTGACACTGAGCACAGGGCGAGGCTGGGTTTAAATACCCTGCTGATGACTGATCAGAGTCAGGTGAAACACAGCCAAGTCAAGGTGCAGCCCCCAGAGTAGTAGCCATGTCAGGATGAACAGGACTGGAATCAGTCTTCACTGTAAATAGCTGCTGTGGTTCAGAGGTAGAAAGCAGGACCAGGACTGAGAAGATCCCCGGTTCAAGTCCCCTGTTGGGAACTCCAAGAGCGACCACGTCTTGCCGTCTGTCTATCAGGTGAGAACCGTGACACTTCCTCATCCCACTCTACCTGTGGCTGGAGTTTCTCCCAACGTGCCCACTGGCCTTCCCTCAACGCCCTGTGTTGTAGGTTCCGGGTCACCATGTCCCACACGAACCGCACGTATTTCTCCTCTGGATTGGGTCCGTAAAACTTCAGGTGCAACCCTACCATCGTGCCAAACTCTAGTACGGAGTAGCTATACGCCATGCTTGCTGTAGCCACTGCTGGTTCCATTATGTTGCTGAAGATAAGGACGCTGCACAACTCCACACGTTACCGGTGTCTCCGAGCTGCTTCTCCTCGCACTAGTATGCCATCCCACCGTTGCCACCAATTGTAACGGACCGTTTTGCACAAAAGGGGAAAAAACCGCTTAGACGATAATCCCCCTTTTCAGAGACAGGCACAGCTACGGTATAATCACCAAAACTCACGAACCGCCAATAAGTGAATGCTCCAAACTCCCGAACGGCATACAAGGGAATAAGGTAGCACTTCAAATAAACGAACAGGAACCATACGAATAGCTGCTAGCAGGCGAACAGGAAAAGCTTCCAAGCGGCTTACACTCCTGGCAATCAGTCCTTAGCAGCATACAGTAAATCCCCCCAAAGACGAGACAAGGCTCCGTGTTGAGGGTCAAGCAGTGGTCTGTTTAATGAGGGCTACCTGCCCAGCTTTTATGCAGGTCTCCCACCTGGTGGACACTCCCCTAGGGGACCAAATGGGAGACTGTGACAAGGGACAGACAAGTATACAAAAAGGACACACAGTCACAGTATATTCCCACAATGCATCCTGGCTTCCTCCCCTCTGCCCTGGGAGATAATTGGGAAGTAACTCAATTATCTCCCAAGACAAAGGCAAAACTCCATTACACACGTGGGAACACAAAAACAGCATTATACTTTAAAATGCACAAAGTAACATTTACTACATTAAACACAGGCATGTAACACATCCCCAGATAGCTCAGGTCTGAGTGCACATTATTAGGTGAATGGCACTCAGACTACACGAATACAGTTCAATCGCCATGGAGCCAAAGTCTTTACAGTCAGTTTCATACGAATGGGCTCCATGGGATTCCTATCTGGGGTATAAGACATTCACACAAAAATACCGAACACCGGGTCATTCGTGTGCTTTCACCGAACAAGAAGGGAGGTCGGCGGCTTCAGCGGTGTTCGCGCAAAACTGTGTCCGATTTTAGTTCCATGAAAATAGAGGCGAACACCGCTGTTCATTCGTATGGTTTAAAATGGCCGCGACCTCGTGTTCGGGATACGAACGGCGGCCACCCAGCGTTCATCAATTAAGCTGCGGTTAACCGCAGCTTCAGGGAGGTTAATTGCCGGCACACTCCAGCTCCCAGGTGGTCCAGTCATTCGTACGGTTGTTCGGTAGATTGAAACTACCGAACAACCGGCAGAAAAGCACGAATACAGCTTTTCTGCATGGAAAAATAAAGTCTTTTAAAAGGGGGCCATAGTCCAAAGGCAGCAGGCGAGCAACCAGGCTTCTCCAATGCAATGTGGCGAGATTGGTCTCGTCACAATAAGTACTGCCACTATACTAAGAAAAAAGAAATTTACGGTAAATAAAATTACTGTTTTTTAGGGAGTTTTCATGAGTTTTTGGAGGGGACTACTTGCCAGCCTCCTGCCCCAAGACTATGGGCCCTTCAAAAAGACAGGCTAAAAAGTGACTTCCATGGGAAAATGTGCCTCTTCCCTCTCCCCTTTTTCCTGTCCTATTGTTCTCCAGCAGGGTGTTGTCCCAGGGACACTGCCAGACCAGTTGAAACTGGCTGCTTTGTCCCTCCTCAATCTCTCATCAGCCCTGTAGTATAGGGCACTTTTAACATTGTACATATTGAGCGCTCAGATCCAAGCTATCTGGGGATATATTGGACATATAGGTTAAACATTGTATTATAAGAGTTATTTATTTTTATGTGATTTTTGTAACAGTTTTTGACTTAGAGATATTTCCTGTACCTGGAGATAATTAAGTTACCACAGACACTTAAGCCATTTATCTCCAGGATAGAGGAGAAGATAGACCAGCCCTGTCTAAAGCGGGATTTGAGAACATGGGGCAGCGATCACCTCCGAGGAAGAGAGTGACCTGGAATGGAGAGATGCCACCCAGAAAGAACTATGGTACGATACCCTGGAGGAAGTTCAGTATCAACAGAGGGAGAGCCTTCCTAGTATCGAGTACCGTTTGCAGGAACAAATGGCCTGGCGGATGGCGCTTCTGGGGAAACAACCCGTGACGGAGCGGGTAAGACACCTGGAGTACCTAGTGGAGAGGGAACTGAGCCTGGATGCCTCATATCGGGTACTATGGTGGTGCACCGTCAAGCCAGAGACGTGGATGGCAGAGGGCATCCAGCCGGAGAAGGAGAACTACACTAGCCCTGGCCTGTTGGGGAAGTCCTTCGAGGAAGACGTCCACATGGGTGGTAACCTTCTGGGGAAAACTGTATAAAAGAAATGCCTTTGTGCTCATTAAAGGAGTTCTACTTCAACCTCAATTTAGAGTCCTGTCTATTATTGGGGGAAACTGCTACAAAGGAATGCTATAATCTTCATACTCCCTTGAATAATCCCTAAGCTCTTGTAAGAGCTTGTTACTGTTCCTGTTCTGCTTCACTCTCTGGGGAAAGAGAGCTTCACCCACTCGAACCTGGAGCCTTGTCGTAGGTCCAGGGTGGGTAGCAGACTGCGAGACCCCAACCAAGCTGCAGCGGTTTGTGGGGTCTGCGGTGGTTATGGTTTCTGGTGGAGTGCTTGGAGCCCTCGAAGCGCTAGGAGCATCCTTCAACTGAGGTACCCAGTCGGGGTGCCAGGTGATCCGTTACAGGGCACAGCTGAACTCATCCAAATGTACCAGTTTCGGGACTCATTGTGGTCAACGTTCAAGCGTACTGGCTCTATGAACGAGCACTGTGCATATAGACAATGGAGAAATATATGCACAAAAGAAACTAAATTAGCTAATGCCCAATATTGCTGTGAAAATCTGAACAATAACTTATCAAACCCTAGAAACGTTTGTAAAGTCATAAATAAATTACATACTCCCCCAATCCACTCCTAACCCTCCACTGTCAAAGTGGATAACCAAACCCTACAACTTCCCTTACTTGTAACAAATGCCTTTAACAATTATTTTGTCGGATGCTCCACTACCCTGATTGCCAAGCTAATAAATGACACGCATCCTGGAACTACAAATGTGGATCAGGCCCCACTAAATTTGCAAAGACCCAATACAGACAAGTTCCTTTTTAGACCTGTACCTATCAGTGTCATTAAAAAACACCTTAATAATCTAAAAATGAAAAATCAGTCTGGACCTGATCAAATTCCAGCAATGCTGTTAAAGCTCAGTGCGCCGGCAATTGCTAAACTCATCACAACCCTAATTAACAAATTCTTGGTGTCTGGATACATACCCAAACTTTGGAAGACAGAGAGTAGTGCCTATCCATAAAAGTGGTGACACTACTTTGGTTTCTAACTATCGCACAATATCATTGCTCCCAGTATTATCAAAAATCTTAGAAAAAGCATCCATATGCAACTATGTGAGTGTGGAAAAACTAGCCACTTCCTTGTATAAGAGACTAAGTTGGTTTGACTATTTCTATTCCACAAAGAGAATATGGATATATTGTTCGTCAGTCGAACCAACTACAGAACAGGGAGACCACCCAGAGGAGTCGTGTGTCTCCAATTGAATATTGTAACACCTTAAAACAGCAAGATTCTAAATGGTGGGATGGGTGGCCGCCGTTTGTATGAACGAACACGTGGCTCCGGCCATCTTTGTACACGAACACCCAGCTGTGTTTGGTCGTCAAATGCGTGGAACTACATTGAGTATTACCAATAATCTAACTATCTGACCCCTGATCAATCAGGTTTTCGCCCAAATCACTTCACTACAACTGCCCTCTTAAAAGTTTGCAATGACATCCAAACTGGCATGGAACGAGGATACCTAACTGGAGCTATTTTCCTTGATTTTGCAAAGGCCCTTGACACAGTAGACCGTGACATTCTACTGCACAAACTCAAAAACTCAAGTATTGGTGTTTGTCCGCTAACCTGGTTTCGATCATATGTATTGGATCGCTCACAATATGTGTCCATTTCTGACAGCGACTCCCTTCCTCTCCCAGTCACATGTGGTGTTCCCCCAAGGATCCATTCTCAGCCCCCTGCTATCCACACATTTTATAAATGATCTGCCTAATGTACCTAGTAATCTATGCAAGCAAATCCAATCTACCCCAGCTTCAGGCTGTGCTCCAAGACCAGTTCACAGAGGTAAAAACGTGGATTGCAAAAAACAAACATTTCCTAAACACTGACAAAACTGTCACAATGATCTTTGGAACAGTACCTAAATTACACAAATCACACAATTCACACCTATCCATTAGAACAAATTCAAATAGCACACTGACCGCAGTCCACTCTTTCAAATTGTTGTTAGACCCCAATCTATCTTTTGGCCTCCACATAGAAAAACTTGCATCTAAACTTTATCCAAAACTAGGTGCCCTGTACAGAAATAAATCCTGCCTTAGCCCTACAGTAAAGGAAAATATTGTACAGCAAATGCTGATGCCAATCATTGATTATGGGGATGTAGTATATGCATCTGCATCGAAATCCCACCTTAATAAACTCAACACATTGTATAACTCGTTCTGCCGATTTTTGCTACAATGTAATTACAGGACCCACCATTGTGACATGCTAAAAGAACTAAACTGGTTGTTGCTGGATTCCAGTGTCGTGGATCAAATCTAGTGTTTGATCATTTATATATCAGCCCCTGTCCAAATTATAGCTATTTTATGCGTGCACGCTCCTAGAGTAATTCACACCAGACACAAGTTTCAGGTTGATGAAAGACTTCAGGAATGTTTATTTCAGGGGGCCAGCATGCCCTTTATAAAGCAAGAATACATCATATGCATAATTATAGATAACAGAGAAAATACATCAATAATTGGTTAGGTGTTAAGTGGTTCATCTAATGTACATCCTACCGGGTGTGATATCACTGTCATTATGAATTTCTCCTCCAGATTCCAGCGCCATCTTGTTACATGAGGTGTTTAGTCAACGGGAGCGGTAACTTCTAGCGGCCATTTTGAGTAAATACTGAATAATGTTGATTATAGTTATGCAGAGTAAATAGGCAAATATTATGTAAAGCTATTATTATGTCCATAACACCAGACGCACCCTTCATCTTTCTAGCCTTGTGTTTAAGAGCTTTTCTGGGAAGCTCCCACCCTACCTGAGCAGAATGCTCTCCCTGGCTGTTCCCACTTCATATAACCTCTGGTTCAGTACCAGCACTTTATTTAGTCTACCACAATACAAAAAGAAAGCGGCCCGATCCTCCTTCTCCTACAGAGCACCACAATTGTGGAATGACCTCCCGCACAATTTAAAATCTTCCCCAAGCCTAAAGTCCTTTAAGAGATCCCTCTCTACATACCTCAAAACAGAATACACGTGTCATGGTTGATTATATATTTCCTACCTGTTCTATGTTAAATTTTGTATATATTGTGTATTAATATTGGGTTTGTATTTTATTGTACCCTAATGTAACAATGCAATGATTTGTGGACCCAGGACATACTTGAAAACAAGGGAAATCTCAACGCATCTTTCCTGGTAAAATATTTTATAAACAAAAATTGCAGGCTGAGCTATGAAATCAGACATTATTTGGTTCTGGCAGCACAAACAATCAACGGGTAAATAAAAAATATATACACCTGATAATCCTTATACTTGCATAAAACAGGTCCTCTCATACACGTACACAGGTCCCTCTCATACACTTACACAGGTCCCTTTCAAACACGTACACAATTCCCTCTCATACACGTACACAGGTCCCTCTCGGACACGTACACAGGTCCCTCTCGGACACGTACACAGGTCCCTCTCATACATTTACACATGTCCTCTCATACACATAAAGGAGCACTAGGGCTTGTTTTCGGGGAAAGACGGTATTAATGTCTTAGGGATTTATCTACAGAAGTCACCATTAAAACCTATGGGATTTTTTTCCACCAGTATTGAATCTTTTAGAAAGCTTATTAAATTGAGTCAGATTGATAGGTTTTAGTGTTACCTCCATGATGCTGTTAAAGGAATTCATAAATAAGAACTGTGTCCATGAAAACAAATCATAAACAAATAGAGATAATGAGACTTTATAAGAAGCAAACACTAACAGACATTATAAACCACAATTCACATAGTTTGTACTTTTATTGTGCTTTTAGCATTCATTAATTCAATCCTCTGTGACTATAGACACCAAGAAACATTTGTTAATTGAGTGATTGTTTAATTCTTCTAACTGGTAAAGCCTGGAAATTCAAGACTATTAGAGTTCTATGAGGACTATACTTAGAAATACTGGGCTAAAGTCACAGACATGGTGTCAAAGTTTTAAGGAAAAAATGCACTCTTTCAAATTATATAAATATATATATTTTATATTTTTTTTCTGGTTTAGGTTAATGGCCTGTTGACAAATTTACCGACCACCTTGGCATATGGGAAAATATCTATAACTCGAAGTGGTTTGACTGCAATAATTGAAACTGATTTTCACATGGTGGTCTCTTTTGATTATAACTGGCATGTTAAAGTTATGCTCCCAAGCAGCTATCATAATGCAGTATTAGGTCTCTGTGGAAATTTCAACCAAGATCCGAATGATGACCAGATGTCATCCAATGGTACACAGATGTCATTAATTAATGAATGGGCAGAGCACTGGTCGGTTTATGACCGAGACCCCTTCTGCTGGCACTCTTGTCCTGGGAACTGTCCAACTTGTGAGGAAAGTAAGAAACGTCTATATTCTGGAGAAGACTCCTGTGGTATCCTATTTAAAAATGATGGACCTTTCAGAGAATGCACATCAGAAATCTCTCCAAATAACTACTTTGACAGTTGCCTCTATGATGCCTGCACTTATAATGGAGCCCAAGTCATGGTTTGTCAAGCACTTGAGAGCTATTCCATCACCTGCTTGCAACAAGGAATTAAAATTTATGACTGGCGAACACCATCTAACTGTCGTAAGTAAATTGCAATGTACTTGTTCACTCAGATTCAAGTAGGAAATATAGAAAGAGCAAAAGAATATAACGCATTCAAAGAAAACATTGAAATGGATACTAAACTAGAATTATAAATAATGCTTAAATGAAGGACTTCATATAAATGTATCAATATTGGTGGTTTATGGTTCCAGAAATGTTGATGAGAAATGATATATAGTTTGTCGCATAGGCACAAATAGAGAAGATATAACAGTTTATCATTAGTGATGTACCGAACGGTTCGCCGGCGAACGGTTCCTGGCGAACATAGCATGTTCGCGTTCGCCACGGCGTGCGAACATATGCGCGGTTCGACCCGCCCCCTATTCGTCATCATTGAGTAAACTTTGACCCT